>RXPK01000030.1:447173-561173 GCA_004143645.1 Protaetia brevitarsis | reverse complement strand
TCACAACTTTGGATTTGTACATGTAAAGATTTAAATCTATCGTCTAAATTTCTTCAAATTTCATCTCATTTGTTTGGGGAACAGCTAACTATTTTTTAAATTGAACGAAGGTCAAATTTATATTTTGAAAGAGAATTTTTTCGCGTTCTTGAGTAACACATTCATATCTTATTTTATCGAACTTTCGAACTAGTAAATTTTGAAAAAGAAAATTTTGTAGCCTTGAAAATTTGTCTACTACGTACTTCTTGCTGCGTTAAGTTGACCAAAAAATAAATATAATATTAATAAATTGTAAAAATAACACATTTACGAAACAGAACAGATTTAATAAAAAGAACTTTAACAAGAATTACATAATTTTATGTTAACAAGATTTCGAAATGATTCCATTACCTGCGCAATAATAACACGTTAGCAAATTTTGCAAAGAATCATCAAAATATTTGGAAATACTGCAATTCGTTTCTATACGTTCTTTAGTCTTCGATTGTAATGGTCTTGACATCACTCGATTTACATACCCACAGGAAAAAACATGGAGTGAGGACAGATCAGGAGACCTAGCTGGCCATTCAATAGCCCCTTCGCACTACCATCTACCGGAAATTTCATCAAATATTCGCGCTATTGACACCAAATCGCGGTGCTCCGTCTTTTCAACTATATGGTCTTGGATACAATTTCGATGCCGTGTTTGAAATTTTTCCCTAGGTGAACAATGTCGTATACAAAGTCAAATATCTTTCAGACGTAATTGCCGTAATGAAAAAAGACCTACTATATTCGACAATAATGCCCACCAAACATTAATTTCTGTCGTGCTGCTATAACCTGCCCACCTGCGCTTTCTGTCAGACCAATATCGACAGTTATGGCGTTAACAATCCATTTAGACAAAGTTACTCTCAGAGAAGAGGACCATTAAGAAATTTACATCCTGATGTATTCATAGCATCATAGTTTCGCAAATTCGGTCGCGGTCAAAATTCTCACTTAATTCTAGCAAGGAATTTATAAGATATTTTTCGGTTTCTTATTTTGTCTGGATCCTCTACTCATGTTGTGTTCAACGCCACTGTGTACGAATTTTTTGATTTCTACCACATCCAACATACACATTCAAGAATTTCTTCTGTAATAATTCGAGTCTTGCACGTTTTTAACGCTACCATTTTCTTGAAATCTTTGTAAGTTTTTGAAACCGTCGTCCTGGAGACGGTTCCCGTTTGATAATTGCTTAAAAAGCATACTTGAGCACAACTTCGTTTTCTTTTTCGCCTAACCAACCATCTAGAATTTTATACGCTCTTTTCGCTTAAATGTTATTGTTAAACAAATATTGCACACAAGTTTAATTTTTGCGAATATGCAAGTGACACTCGTCAATAACAGCATTTTCAAAGATAACTTGTTTATTTTTTCAGAATTAAATTTTGAATTTAATTTTTTTGCCTTTCATAAAAAAAAAGGGCATGTGACGATTACTGAATTCAGAAAAAAAAAATGCTCTTTTAAAAATATCATATTTGACCACCCGTTCCATTAAAAGAAGTCAATTTGCCTATATTTCAAATAAATGATGGTAGAAATTAAAAAAAACCAATATAGATTTAAACACTTTAACTGTATCCATACTTTTTAGGCGACCCTGTATATTATATGGTATTTTACTTCAATCAAAGCTTTTTAATCTATTAATCCTACTGACTGCGCCACTTAATCTTCCGGCTAAATACAATTAGATCAATATTCAGGCAATCCCCGAGACACTCTAAAAATACAAGCTCACCAGCCCTGGGAAATTAATTCGACACCTTCCCTCAGCCGTCCGCGTCCGCATACTTTCACTTTGATTGTACATAAACAATAGCAAGATGAAAGGAGACGCTTAACGAGCTCTCTCTAATATAATAATATTCGGATTCAATATAATACGGTCACGTAACCTTGCCTTTTGTCTCCTCTAATACAAAGGAAACGAAAGGTTTAAGGTGGGCGCGAATCGGAGTGGAACATTCTTTCTTTTTAACTACGACCCTATAAGAGAATCACGATGAAATATTTCGTAGTTCCATAGCACGGGCTAATTACTAGAAAGTTACCACAGACAGACATTCCCTGTACATAACCTAGTGTGTGTATGCGAACAGAACCTCGGTTCAAATTAGCCACCATTCCAGCCTGCCCCTCCCATGTTACCTAGCTACTTACATCACAGACACATACATTAGTACATTATAACAACCTGCCGCCATTTAGTTCTCCTATTTTCCGCCGAGTGCGCCACCCACACACTCCAAATGCGAATAATTATCGCTAAGGTATAATGCGTCACGGAAACTCTGCCTGTTCCCCGAGGTGTCTCCGTGCCCTCTGGTCCCTCGACCGACTCTCATCAGCGTGATAGTGTGCCGGCGTTCATTAGCAGGTAGGCACCGATTGCGTTCGCCCCCTCGCGTAAAAGCCCTCCGAGGGATCACGTGTTCCGTACAATGCATTGTTCAATATCGGGTCGCCTGGTCTGTGTGTGTGCGAGAGGCGAGGAGGGGGGGCACCGCCAGACGCGGGAGCGCTTTTAGAGTTCACTCGTAGCGTTAGAAGGCACAGCACTGTTGTTTTTTTTCGAAATGACTGATTAGATTTATTTACATTTCAGAAGTCTTCAATATTTCTACTATTTCGTCTTGCGGAACAATATAGCTCTTTACGAACTTATATACCGGTTCACACTATTAAAATATTTAAAAGCCTGATTGGGCCGAGTTCCAAATACGGACAAATGCCAATTATATGGCTTGAAATAAAATATGAACTAATACTTATTGAGCTTATGAAAGTTTTCATACAAAAATCTCAATGGCGCAAAAAATCCAAAAGTTAAATTACTAATAGCATGCACCAACGCCTTATTCGAAACGATATACGGGTGTCCACACTAAGTGTCCTTAGATAACTTTATCTTTGGAGGTACAGAATCGGTCAATATTGACAAGTATAGTATACTTTTATGGCGGTACATGTGAAACAGAAAGCCATTGAGTGTCGCTCCTCTAAATATTCGTCCAAAATTATTTTTTTAAGAACCCCCTGCTATTTTTCTGCAATTAAAAAAATTCCAAACTGAACAAAAAAGTACACTATTATAAAAAAATATCAAATAAATATATTAAATCTTTATCACTGCTTTTTTTGCATGAAACCATATACCCATGTAAATTAAGCGTCACATTGTTTAGCTGTCAATTTTTATATGTGTTGTTAAAGTTACGGCGGAAAAAATACTGTTTTACAATTTTTCAACCTAACAATGGCATTTACTCATTGGAAAAGTTGATATTTTGAGTTGTACTTGCGTTGTAACAAAAATTCAGATAGAACGCTAGAATACATTCAGCATTTCTGCCGTTGAGTACAGACCGCGCTATTTTTTTTAAAACTTATCAAGATTAAGAAATCAATCGAAACAATTTTATAAGAAAGGAAAAAAATGATTCTATATTATCAACGAGATAGAAATAAATGTGTTGGCATAATTCATCAGTTTTCTTCCCAAGATTTCACGTTCAAGCACTCGGGTAAAGAGTGAGAGTAAACTGGCCTTTAAAAATCTGTAGAGTTTTTTTAACAAAGATGCGCAGTCTTACAACCTTGTGTAGTATTTGCAATAAACCAGCTATGTGCGGTTGTTCGGTGCAAACAAAATCTGTGTTTTTAAACACTTTCACACAGACTATCACTACTGTAATACTTACATAGCTTAATTACTGTATGTATATTAATCTTGTTCGCTATTGCAATACATTATACCAATAATCGCATTACAGTATGTCATGTATTTAAACATTATAGCATTATAATGTTTTTCTAATCTGTTCTATTGTTTCCGAAATTGTTTATAATCGTTACAAAACACATTAGTTATATTTATGCTCCATTGAATACTTACATTGTACACCTACATTTGCACGAAAAACTTGAAATAAATTAAAAAATATATCTATGTATTATTTAATCCTTCGTCCGTGTAGCTAATTTGTTGATATATACGCACTAAAGATTATGGTATTCTAAGAATGAAACATTTTATTAAGGAAAATATAAAAAACGCAGTCACTAACTGCAGTTGATAAAACGATTTATATTGCTACCACCGATAAAAGTTTCGTATAGTATATAGTATATGTATAGTTATAGCATAGAAATGGTTTGACCATAAGCTTGTCGAGTAGATACAATTCTAAAATTAAGAAATATTTAAGTAAGGAGAGCAGTCGGAGTAACGATAAAAATAATTGTTGTTAAATGTACTATATATTATTATTACAATTATTTTTATTATTAATCCTCCAATTTATTACCATTGTTTTCTAATGTAAAACGATCTTTTTTTGATGAATAATGAATAAACTTATTATTAAAAAAATGCGGGGGTATGGGATACCCGTACCCGTTATTAGCTTTTTATGAAGATATCTACCGTGAGACCATGTATTTATGCTGGAAATTATGTTAAGGATAAAAATTTATTTCTGTTATAGTTCATTGATTTATGTCAATAGACAAGTTTAATTTTTATTTAATTAATAATAATTTGAAGCTTTATTATTATTTTTCTATTTTACAATTATTATTTTGTAAACTTGTTAACATCATCGTTATTCTATGTAAAATCGCCTTCTTTTGATGAATAAGGAAAATGAAAAAATTTAAAAAAAAAAAAGGGGGGTACGGGTACCCCGCCCCCGTTTATTAACTTTTTTGCGAATACGGACACGCCACCCTTAGGGCCATGCAATATGCCTGCCAAATTATTTAAGAAGAAAATTTAATCTCTTATATTTAGTAGATATTTTGCAAAATTGAAAATACGTCCAAACTTATGAGGCTTACCGCCAAAATCGTAGCGGATACGCCGATAAAAAAAATACGTGTCTCGTGTTTAAGGTACTCTTTTCATCTGTTAAGTTTCATCGAATCGGAGGGGGACACCGCGGTGGTTCTTTGTTAGTATTACATCACACATCTCTAATTTCTAGATGTCATTCAACATCTTTAGTAATTTCTAATTTCTAGGTATTTTGCGCTGCCCCATCTGACTTTTCGGAGATCCTTTAATATTATATAAAGATAGGTATATATATTTATATATTCTATTTTTTTCGCAATGTGAGGTGATTGCGGAACATTTTTGGAATTTATTTTTGGAAATTGACGCCCAGTCTGGGGCTTTTTGAGGTTTCTTCTAGAAAAATATATTTTTTTCTATTTAAAGTAATTCTAAATTCTAATTTCTGATAACCTGACTCTTAATCTAAGATCTGCCGATATATCTTTATGTAGAGAAACATCATGACTTTTTCAGTGTCCAATAATAATTTTTTGGTTTAGCAGTTTATATTTCTGAAAATTTGTTCCCTAATCTGAGGCCTGTTGAGATGTCTTCCTGTATTAACAACACGACTTTCGCTAGCGTCAAATAATAACTCTTTTTTTTTTATATAAGCAACAATATATTCAACAATCAGATAAACACATGGTAACAGTATACTGTATAATCGTGCAAACTTGTTACAACTTACGCATAGCTTTTAAGTCATGCTTATGCTTGTATTGACAAATTTCGTGCAACTGGGACAGAAACTCGTAAACCTGGCGATGGTGCACTTAGAAAAAAAAACGTTGCACCAAATTGCGTAGAGGATATTCGACCTCGAATGGATAACTCACCAAAAAAAATCAATTCCAAAGCTTTCTCAAGAAGTTCGATTTTCAGTGGTTTAACATGCCTATACTACATATTATTTAAAAATTGCAAAGCAGGAAGGAATAGCATTTCTTGTCTCCCCATTTCACCTACTAAACCATCACTTACTTGTATACGTACACATACATCAGACTTCCTCCTGAGTGCTGGATGAAGTCATTTTAGAACTAATTCCCTTATAGTAGGTACACAACGTCCTTAGCAACATGTATATTAACTTATATATCTCATCCACTATGGTAGCATATTCTAATGCGTTACGAGCTGAGCCGGCTCTCGTTTTGCTGCCATAAAGTATTCCCCCTGCGCAAGAGGGAGAGGCATAAAAACTTTACGCCCGAGTCCCATGTGGTGGCCCGAATTACCTAAGTTCCTGGCCGTCTACTACTAGCGCACTTTCCTCCACCTTGGGGCGATTTTCCTGTGACCCAATTAGACTTTTAAACTATTTATGCTAAGTGCAGTGTCGCGTAAAGGTTGAAGGGCTTAGACGCTGGCAAGTGAGTGCGTGTATTATTACTGGTATCTTATATAGGACGGAATATAATAAAATGTGTGACGGAATCGCTTTTCTAATCCCACCGTAGATTTGAACTTCTTGAGGAAGCTTTGGAGAATAGGTAAATTATTATTATACAACGTGTGTATAAATTGTCGCAAAAGCTATACGCAGCGACATTCTTCCTTCGTTTCTGAATCTAAAATCTAAATAGTAAAATATCGTACTATGCTTCATGCGTCTTCAGGAGCCACTTGAAAGTAACATACTTTGGCAACACTGTAGGCGCATACTACGTAATGGTAGTACAATACTTGTCAAAATTGACAGACAGAATTACAAATGGCAAATGGAAAACACAAATGATACATAGGGAAAAGCAATAAGAAAGCTTTATTAAAACAGATTAGTATTTGTATTTTTCGAACGCATCTCTTGTAATAAATTAGCGACACTATACCTACGCATATGCTCAAATGATATCCCGTCCGATTGTAAACACATTGCAATCTACGAGTATTTCTGTATTACTTGTTCAAGCCTTTCCGGTGTAATTTTAATAACAGCCGCGTTAATTCGTCCTATAACTTGTCATTCGCGTCTTGTGGAGGTGTTGCGTAAACTTTCACCTTTATGAACCCCCAACAAAAAAAGGCTAAAGGATTTAGGTCGGGAGACCCTTGCAGGCCATAAGATAGGACCACGCGACAATCCACCTGTTAGGGAAGTGGTTCATCCAACCCTCTCTCACATTACGAGAAAATGTGCCGGAGCTCATCATGCATGTAAAACATGTTACGGCGTATATTCAATGGCATCTCGTCAATAACTTGTTCTAATACATTTAAATACCCCTTGGCATCAAGTCGATTTGGCAGATTAGATTGGCCCAACGACCGGTGATTTATTATACCCAGCCAAACATTAACTGAAAACTTTCTTTGGTGA
Source organism: Protaetia brevitarsis (assembly GCA_004143645.1). Classification (NCBI taxonomy): domain Eukaryota; kingdom Metazoa; phylum Arthropoda; class Insecta; order Coleoptera; family Scarabaeidae; genus Protaetia; species Protaetia brevitarsis. The sequence continues at coordinate 553,959 of RXPK01000030.1, read as the reverse complement.
CCGTATTCCCCGAACGCATGAGATTTTCATCTGCCCAATGGTGAAAAATTATGGGTATTGAGTACACATTCTGGTAACATAGACTCGTCGGTCCAAAGAACACCTCTTAAAAAGTCGCCATCTTCTTGAATCCTATTTAAGATACTATGACAAAAGTTTAAACGGTGTATGTTATCGTTTTAATAGACGGCTGGCATCTTAGTTATATGGTATAGATAAAGAAGGTTCACATAGAACCAAATGAGACTGTATTACTGCGGATATTGAATTGTGGACGCCAACTGTCGAGTACTGACGAGGATCTTCAGTACTGAGTCTAGAATTCCGCTTCCAGTTGTAATGTACCCGTTGTCTAGGTCGACCAGCGTTGGCATTTCTTTCTTAAAGGAACCAGTTTCACGTAGACGTTGGTCAGCCGTCGAAATACGTTTCCAAGTACGATGTCTCCGGTTTGGAAACGTACGCGATATTCCTGTTCTGCCATGTTTAGCATTTCCATTACAAAACCCGTATACCAATATACATATCGGCATATTCATTAAATGTAAAAACCTTGTAAATAAAACAAAACAATAATAACGAGAACGATAAAAACACTGAAACGAAAAACTAATCAAGAGAATACGAGTAATCACGAAAAAGAACAGAGCTGCATAAAATTGAACACTCAGATAATGTCAAATTTGACAGTAATGGTTTTGATTGAAATCAAATTAGAATACAAAGTCATTGTCCTACAAGTGTTGCCAAATGTGTTTTTCATGAAGAGGATGCTTATGAAGAAATGTTGAACCAGGCTCTAAAATCAAAAAGAAACTGTTACAAAAAACAGGAATAAAAATCGTCTAAATTAAAATTGCAGCTATCTATACGACAAATAACGAACAACAAACGCTTATTAAGGAACTAAAAAAAACCGAACTTCAAGAAACCTCGTGAAGACTTATGAAGCATAGTACAATATTTACCATTTAGATTTCGATTCAGAAACGAAACAAGTATGTCGCTACGTGTAGCTTTTGCGACATTTATACACACTTGTATAGATGCACCATAGCCAGGTTTACGAGTTAACTGCCTTAGTTGTGCGGAAATTTGTCAATGCAAACACGAGCATGACTTAACAGCTGTGTGTAAGTAACTGCTAGGTATTGTGTTTCTAAAATGATAAAATGAAATGCAATTGTTTCTAGTTTTGCTTTGTCACTGATAGCTGTCACAATTTAAAAGTAGTCCACTGCCACCAATCTTACTAAAAAAAAATTGCTTAGAAGACAGCCCACTCTAATCAGGAAAGTATTTGAAAGCATCCTGTATAGAGTTCCATATCTATAGAAAAGCGTACATTATGTTTCCACGCATTTTTTTTATCTTCCTAATTTGTTTCTCCGTCTGCGTCATCGATTGCCCTCACTTCCTGCGTTCATTACAATGCTCCGGTTTCGAGAGATGTTTCCACGCGTGCAGGAGGTATTGGATGATCGAGGACGGGCGATGTGTTCTCCCTCTCTGTTGACGTTTTTGATCAGAAGAAATTAGTGACATTTCGGTGGAATTTTATGTATCGCGATATAAGAGAATCGCGTTTATATTTGTTGTTTATGTAGCGATTAGTTTGTTACCTAAATTTCCGGCACCGAAAGTGACGGTAGAGTACCGTGAAAAATCGCGAGGTAAGAATTCCCAAAATTAGTAAAAGAAAAGGAGAGACAAGATTTGCTTACCGTTAAATAACGAGGTTTTCGATGAAGAGAAGAATAAATACAAGAAATGGCGTTGCAGACTCGTAGTTCTCAAATTATATCCAAAATTCATCGGGGCTCATCCGCGTAAATAAATTACGTAAGTTTCCACTTCAAACACAAATGAAGATACGGCCAATGATTATTTCAAGCAACCTTCCAATAAAATCCACAGATGTGTGAAAATATCCAAAATTCCCAGAGATAGGAAGATTTACTCGTAAGAGCGCGTCTAAACAACAACCAAGAAGGAACAGGAATCGGAAGGAAGAATACATCACGCAACCAATCAGAAGACAGATAAATAAAACAAGAATAAAGACATGGAGGTGCCCTCAACTCGAAAGATGTAAACACAGAATAGGTGATCTGAATGGAACAGCGGTCGATCGGGCGAATCGATATAACGCCGGTGTAAATAAAAAAACCGTAACAAGTTTATGGAATGTATGAGACACGTTATAGTTATGTTCATCTTATTTTTGTTGCGAACGAAATTTTCACCAAACTGCCATAACTCTAAATAAGTGTTTAATATCTTGGCGTTTATACACTTGTTTCAAATAAATTGATGTGATGAAACAGACTGCACTCTCAAAAATCGTATATTTTCATTCGAAAGTGCTGGAAAAAAATGATCGTAAAAAAGAATATTAATCTAGGAGATGATAAACCTCTTAGGAGAGCAGTTTTCCTTCTTATAGTTTTTTTTTTCGCGTCGATAGAAAAAGGAAGCAGAGATAAACAAACGAACGAGCACAGAGTCCCTGCATTGAAACTGTTAGCTTGGAGATCTATCCGAGCGTTTCATGAGCGTGTTTACATAACTACAATTATAAAGTAGAAAATGAGATGCATCTATGGGTGGGGGAAAAGTATCAGGGAAGGGAGAGTAAACGGAAACAAAACAGAAAAGATACATTCGCAAATGAGTTTTCCACTTCGTACGTCTGGATGAATCTGAAGGGATATGTACAGTGATGTTATGGAAGACGATTGAATGAAAGGGTGTGAGGCAATAAAAAGTGTTAGGCGCATTTACGTATTGTAATGATTTAAGATAGATAGATTTCTCTATGATGAATTTATATTGCAAAAAGTAGAATTACTAATTTTAGGCGCAATTGTTATACAATAAGCAAACCCATTTAACTTACCTTGAGATACTTATATGCTTATTTATGTTGTTCTTACACGGTTTACATTTCGAACTATTTACAAATAAATACCATATTTGTTTGAACTTAAATATTGTCTCTATCGTACAAAGTCTGTCATAATTGATGTACCAAAGTCTCATGCGCACTATATCACCTAAACTAAGCACTGTAAATATCAATATCGGAATAGAGGACATACAAGCAACATTCTCCTACAGCACCTACTGTCGTACAGAAAAATAAGAAGCGTTATCTATGCATTCGTAATTTTTTTTTATTGCTTACTTGCATTGTATATGTGCTATTAGTAAAATTAGATGTCATTCTTCATTCTTAATACAGATGACGCATAAAATATCATGCTGTTATATTGCGTAACTGCTATAGGGTGGGCAAAATTGCATTATACATAATAGGTAAATACACTTTGCACTGAAATCTACAGACAAAAAAGAGGTTACAACTTCATTTTTAGCGCCCAATGTGGGCCAAACCACAAAACAATACTTTAAAGTACTCCTTACCCTTTTTTTATAAACAACATGCCTTTTTTTTTCATCCTTTTTCCCCGACGAGAAAACGCTCACACTCCCCGTAATTAGGGCGAGTTAATCCCCAATCGCCACTAATTTCTGTTTACCCTCCCACAGGTGCGGACGCTGTTCGTGAGCGGCCTACCCATGGACGCCAAGCCTCGCGAACTCTATCTCCTCTTCAGAGCCTACGAGGTAAGCTAATAGCAATTACATTAGCCGAGCCCAGAACTTTCCCCCTTTACCTAACAACCCCTACGTTATCGCGGGGAAAGTTGGGGGAGGGGGGGATATTTCGTTTCAATTTTAATTTAATCCGGTTTGATTGGGAGGGGGGATAATTTGACCCCGGATGAATTGACGATGTGTTTTCTGAAATCTATTTCCTGTTACGCAGGGTTACGAAGGGTCCTTGTTGAAAGTCACCAGTAAGAATGGAAAAACAGCATCGGTAAGTGTGATTTAAATGTCATTTTTTTTTAGTGCGTATAACGTCCAAAAGATGGGCGCCACTGTTACTTATTCTAATATTATGTCTTTTTTACTTAAATTTACTAACAAGGCGGATACTGGATAATTTTAATTTTGTTGAAATTGTAGGGGCTGAAAGAGCAATTTTAGCGATTTTGGGGTACAATGCCCCCTTAAATTTTCATGATATTATTTTTATTTTAAATATCGCGAACAATATGACAGATAGAATATATTTTAGTTAAAAGTAATCAAAGTATATTACATAGTCAAGGATGACATGCATTGTTTTAAAAAAAAAATAATTAGGGGCGGGCCCCCGTTTTTTATTATTTTTTATTTATTGACAATTGATAAAATTATAAAATATGGGACGGATGAGTCACTCTAAGGACGATGCAGATTATTAAAAAATAATAATGGTGAGCTAGGTATCCCATACCCCCATTTTTTATAATTAATTTTTTTTATTTGTGATAAACAAAAAAATAAATATAAAATAAAATATTCATGAAATAAAAGCAAATAATTATAAAAATGGAGGCACGCAGCTTCCCATTATTATTATTATTTTAATAATTTAGGTATGTATTTACAGGGCGGATAAACTATTATACCTGCTATTTTTTCAGTTATTTTTTTATTTATCAGAAATAAAAAAAAACTCCATTTCCTCCATTATTTTTCTTCCCAACTATGTAATATATTTCAAATTATCTTTTAAATAATATTTGTTATATTTTTTGAGATATTCACAAAAACCCAAAATTTTTAAAATTTATATGGGCATTTTACTCCTAAATGGAGGGATTTGGTCGCTAAAAAATATTTTGTTATTAGGTATCACATATCCCCATTTTTTATAATATTTTTTTTATTTGTTACACAAAAAAAAATTATAAAACAAAATATTTTTGAAATAAAAGGAAATAATTACAAAAAATTGGCGTTGTACCCGTAAATGGATGCGGATTTAGTCGCCTAAACATATGTAACTTTTGTTATATTATAGTATCAGTCATGTATCAAATTGTTTTATATTTTTTTTTTGTGTTACCAAAAAAAATTATAAAATAAAATATTTATGAAATAATTATAAAAAATGGGTGTTGTACCCCTAAATGGAGGGATTTGGTCTCTAAAAATACTTTTTTTATCAGGTATCACATATTCCCATTTTTTATATATTTTTTTTATTTATGTTAAACAAAAAAAAATATAAAAACAAAATATTTATGAAATAAAAGGAAATAATTACAAAAAATGGGCGTTGTACCCCTAAATGGAGGGGTTTGGTCGCTAAAAATACTTTGTTATTAGGTATCACATATCCCCATTTTTTTAATATTTTTTTTTATTTATGTTAAACAAAAAAAAATTATAAAATAAAATATTCATGAAATAAAAACAATTAATTATAAAAAAATATTATTTTTTAATAATTTAGGTATGTATTTAGAGGTCGGATAAACTATCCCTGTTATTCTTTAAATTATTTTTTTATTTATCAGAAATAAACAAAAAGATATAAAAAATGGGGACAATGAGTTGCCCGATCCCCGATTATTTTTCTTTTTAACTATGTAATTTGAAATATAAAATTATTTTTTAAATAATATTTGTTATATTTTCTGATATTTACAAAAACCCAAAATTTTTAAAATTTATATGGGCATTTTACTCCTAAATGGAGGGATTTGGTCGCTAAAAAATACTTTGTTATTAGGTATCACATATTCCCATTTTTTATATTTTTTGGTATTTATGTTAAACAAAAAAAATTATAAAACAAAATATTTATGAAATAAAAGGAAATAATACAAAAAACGGCCGTTGTACCCCTAAATGGAGAGATTTGGTCGCTAAAAAATACTTTATTATTAGGCATCACATATCCCTATTTTTTATATTTTTTTTATTTATGTTAAATAAAAAAATTATAAAAAAATAATTTATAAATAAAGGAAAGAATTATAAAAAAACTGCTTTACCCCTAAAGGAGGTTTGGTCCTAAAAATACTGTTGTAATATCACATATCCCCATTTTTTATAATATTTTTTTTATTTATGTTAAACAAAAAAATAAAATAAAATATTTATGAAATAAAAGGAAATAGTTACAAAAAATGGGCGTTGTACCCCTAAATGGAGGGATTGATCGCTAAAATTACTTTGTTATTATAGCATGTTTCCATTTGTAAAGTTTACCAGCCAGGTTACCCGATTTCTTTATATTTTTTATGATAAATAAAAAAATAATTATGAAAAAAAATGGGAAAGGCTATCTGCCCTTTAAAGATGACGTAAATTATTACAAAAAAAATAAAAAATGGGGATCCGGGGGTCAGAAACTCCTATTTTTCTACAATTATTTTTTATTCAGGATAAATATTTTTAGCAATTATTTTTTTATGATAAATAAGAAAATATTAAAAAGAAATGGGGATATGGGATACCTGGCTGGACACCTACCTTGGGGGTGTATGGGTTACTCAGCCCCCTTTAATTTATTTTTTTCTTGAGTATGTAATATTTTTCAAATAATATCTGTAATATTTACAAAAATCTAAAATTACTAAAATTTATGTGGGCGCGGGGAATTTGTCCGCTAAACAAATACTTTGCTATTATATCGTAAATACCCTTTCAGTTTCTAAACTTTCATCGAAATGTGAATTTTCAACTTGCCGATTATTCTTTTGTAAGATAACTAAAATAGTCATCCATTTATATATGTATATATGTATGATTTTAAATAACCGATATCGAAAATTTATTTTAGAATTTAACATTCTGACGAGGATAATTATATTTTTCAGCCTGTCGGATTCGTCACATTCAATACCAGGGCGGGCGCGGAAGCCGCCAAACAGGACTTACAGGTGGGTGAACGTACTCGGAATCCCCCTACACGTGGGTCCTCTTCATACTATTATTATATTATTATTATTATACATAGTCACCGATATAAGAAATGACACCACAAGAAAGTACACCACGCTAATTAACCACGAGTACTACTACCTTGTAACATACTCCCGAACAACAATATGTGGCATGCACCTTCAAATACGCACAGTGTGTCACCGAATCAACCGCAGATTACTTAACAATCGATTGCCAATCGAACCAAACCGATCATATCGAGCATAGCTTTCTTACTGAGAATGTCATCAATCGTCCCGTCACATGAGTATTTAGTTCTAACTTGCAGCTCATTAGGCATTAGGCTTATAATATATTTCATTAATATACAAGTTAATGTTTGTGAGAATATGCGTTACGAAACGCCCTGTATATTAAATAGACTGCAGCATACAAGTATTGAACTATTTGAAATCGAAATGCTTAGGACAGTTTCTCATAAAGATCCGTCAACATGAATATTGAAGGCATTTCTGACTTTACTGAGAATTTGAAATGTTCCAATTATTTTTTTTGTGTTTTTTAGATTTATTTTAGGGTAGGGGAGGGGGGGCAATGTGAGATGTGAGCTACGACGAGATTTAGACCATGTCTCATAGTGTCTCAGCCTACCCTATATTGATTTTCATAGGTAAAATCGTAAATCGCAATATTATTTTGAGCGCCCAACAAGGGGCAAAATCATATTAGGGTGGGTGGGGGGTAGCAATGTGAGATGTGAGCTACGACGAGACGTAGCACATGTCTCATAGCCTCCCAGCCTACCCTATATTGATTTTCATAGGTAAAATCGTAAATTGCAACATTATTTTGAGCGCCCAATAAGGGGCAAAATCATATTAGGGTAAAGGGGGAGGAAGGGAGGGGGGGCAATGTGAGATGTGAGCTACGACGAGACGTAGCCCATGTCTCATAGTGTCCCAGCCTACCCTATATGAATTGCTTTTCATAGGTAAAATCGTAAATCGCAATATTATTTTGAGCGCCCAACCAGGGGCAAAATCATAACAGTGCTTTAAAGTAGTTTTAAGTTTGGCTATCCAATTATATTATGCATATCACTTACTTTTTAGCATTTTCACTATATTTTTTTTAATATTACAAGCGTCCTTCCGATAGTTTTTTCGAAATAATACATGTTAAAATCATGAGAGAGCGTTTTTTAATTGCAGGCAGTAAGGTTATAATGAACTAATTCTTTTTAAAATGTCAATAGTATATGATCATCAAAAATATTTATAGATATTTCCCATATTGTTGCCCATAAAATAATTATATAACATTTTTGGAAAAAAAAAATGGATAAAATTATCAATTTATTACAATTAAGAATATGCGAACTTTCTTACGCATTTCGCAAATTAGTTCATAACTTGTATGCCATTCACATCACGGCTCATGACATCTTTATCATCGTCATTCCGATGAAAAGCTTCGCATAAATTATGATTATAAGTTAATTATTAAAAATAAAGACAGAAATAAAAAAATATATAATTTAATCGAAGCCCAAAATCTCCTTCACTAATAATAACTACAGTCCTTGGCCAAAATATTAGGGTCACCCACTATTTTAGTAGTATACTAAAACAAATCAATAATTGTTATATGTATATTTATAAAAAAAATATACATAAAGTATTAAAAAGGGTCCAAACAAGAGTTTTATTAATACTATTGATACCACCTCTAAATATTTAATTTCCACAACAATCGCGTTTGGTGTGACGAGAATCCTCATGCTACCGTTGAAGCCAGGCACCAGCAACGTTTCTCTCTAAACATCTGGTTAGGCATGATAGGGGGAACGGTTGTTAGGACCGATTGTTTTGCCACAACGCTTAACAGGTCCTGCATACCTCGAGTTCTTGGAAAATATTTTACCTGAACTTTTGGAAGATTTACCTATAAATCTAAGACTGAACCTCTGGTTTATGCAAGGTGGAGCTCCACCGCACTTTACGCGTGCTGTTAGGGAACATCTTAACAATGAATTTCCTGGGAGATGGATAGGGCGAGCAGGTCCCATTGTTTGGCCTCCAAGGTCTCCCGATCTAAACCCGTTGGACTTTAGTATCTGGGGTTATTTGAAAAGTTTAGTGTACGCAACACCGATAAACGATCTTCCAGAGTATGCGCCAACGAATAGAACAACTGTTGCCAGATAATACGAGAAAAACCTGTTTTTTTGAAAGAGTGCGCGCTTCTTTGAAAGCAGAATGTAGATCTGTATCGAAATGGAAGGACGATCATTTTGAACATCTTCTTTAGTATAATCTATTTATATGTTAAGATGCCAATAACATCTTAATAAAAACCGCTAAAGCAAACTTATTCTGCAAATGCGATAAAATCGCTGTTATCTCGTAAACAGTTAATTTGTGGACATATGTTTATTATGACTTTTAACCTTATTTTCGATCGCATTACATGCCCTTAAAATCTTTAAACGATGTTTCAAAACACACTGTATATAGGTTAAACGAAGCAATACTTTAAAAAAAACCGTATTCAAAATCATAAAGCCCCTTCTTAAAATGCAATTGCTTTAAAAAAAAATCGTGTGATTTTACTAATACAGAGATTATAACAAAAGAACAAAATTATCATGCAAGGGGTATTTTAGAAATGATATACATACAAAAAAAAATAGTATTAATGAACGTGCAGACACGGACAGTCTATCCAAAATTAATGTAAAAGAATCAAATACTGTTCTAGTGAAACCTAACCAAGTGTTGTATTTTTAAATTAAAAATATGCTAAACTTTTTACCACCTTGCTAATTCTTGTTTATATTTAGAGTTATCGTCGTTCAAATTTTTCACGTGGCCTCCAATATTGTAGCCAGGGACTGTAAAACACTACTTCACCCACAAATCATTAAATCGTAAATATCAGCTCAATTAACATAGAGAATCAGCCATCATTGACAAACTAAAAAAAAAAAAAATAACAATCGACTAACGTTTTCATGTAAACACGTTAACTAAACAAAAAAACCCCCAAGTAAAAAGTGCATTAATTAAAATTCACGTTCACTCTTTTTGTGGGCAATTTTGCAGCAGGGCGTAAGGTTTGACCCAGACATGCCTCAGACGATCCGGCTGGAGTTTGCTAAAAGTAACACCAAGGTTAGCAAGCCCAAACAGCAAGCTGCTAACGCCGCCAATACGCACCCAACTCTGATGCACCCCCTCACAGGACGTAAGTACACACCACTTCCGGCCGCCGTTCCGCACCCCTGGGACAGGGGGGGCGGGCGGTAGGTAGCTGACCCGCCCGCACAAACCCCCTCCCACACATCCTACACCGCGCTTCACTCCCGAAAGTAGATTTTTTTTTCTTTCTCTCTATTCTCTCTTTCTATCTCTAATCTAGTTTATATAGTAGCCAGTCTATTTTTACTTATTCGTATGGTATTGATTGTTACTAAAAAACGAAACAGTCCTTTTGCTGACGATATTTCTATTTAAACATGTTGATGATACCAGGAAATTTTAAATGAACCAAAAGGTGTCAAAATATTCTGAGAACGATACTACAGGTAAGAGGTATTAAATGAGGACCATGGCAAAATTAATTATCAACATCTACTTTATACTAAAAGAAAACCTTATGAGCAAGCAACAGATATCAAAAAAGCCAGGAACCAATTTGTTTCTAATGTCACTCTAAATTCAAGAGTCAAATATTATTTAATAGGTCAAAGACTTAGGGAAGCTACAATAAAAACCACATATCTATCCATATTAGAAGTTATAACACCACAAACGTAAATTTGATCTGATGTGAATATAGCAACATATTCTTTGATAGGTCAATTAACAAAATCTCCAAATCTAAAGAAAGATTAAAGGAGAGTCCTGTGGAAATCACATTGCCTCAAATTGATGTCGCATACATCCAAAATACCAAACCGACACATAATCAAGACTCCAAATATTATCACTGTATCATCATCCTAAAGATTTCTCTCAAAATGTTGAAATATATATAATCAATATCTCCAGAACGGTTTAACATTAAAATGTATTTTTATTTATAATCAAGACTATTACAGCAAATCACTAGAGTAAATCAACGAGTTCCTTAAGAGAGAATCTGACATCAGACCTTTTCCAATCTTTAAAAGCTAATAGAATGACGAAACATGCAGTACATGAACACAAACGATAATATTAAATTTGGATATGATCGTCAAAGAAATATAGAATTTCCAAAAATACACGTAATAGCAGAATTGCTTACTACTAGTTGTGCTAATAGACCTGTAGCCAAAAATATATGGGAAGAACATTCTTCAATGTAATAAAGTTCTTTTGATAATATATTTGGCCTTGAGAATACATTATTATTAAAAGACATTAAGAAAAATGGTATATCGTGCTTTGATAAAGATCAACTGAGTTATGACAATGTGCCTCAATTTGGTCAGATATAATTGAATCGATTATTGCTTAAATAACTTAAGTCAATTGTCACTAAAAGTAAAGTTAATTTACTTACGATGTTTAAGCAATAACCGATTCAATTAGTCCTGGTTGATGATAATGAACAGAAATATGAAATATGTACATACTTGAAGAGTACCTATTTTAAATAATTGCAACACAAGCAAAACGGTTGATTTTTAATTATGGATACAAACCAGTGCATGCTTTCTTCTTGGATTGGAAGTAAAACCAAAGATCAACAGTCAATGCGATGTTGGGCAAGCAAACATTTCCTATACAAGGCTGGAATACCCCTAGATTTCGGAAAAAAATAGGTGGGAATGGTGCAAGATATCCAATAGATGTCAGTGCTTAGAATTCCAAGAACAAACAAACAACAGAAGCAAAATTCTAAAGGTTTAGTGTGTCATAGTTTTGAAGAAGTTGATTAATTATGCAGACCATGTGATTCAAAATGATTGTCGTAAGAAAAAAACTGTTTTCCGGAAAAAATTATCTATACTTATTACCAATTTAATGAGCGAAGATAGCTACATACAAATTTCATACATTAAATGAATTTTCTTGACATTTAGCGACATTGGCGTGCGTGTTGTAGTATCTTTCGATTATTTATCTTATAATTTTTTTCAAATCGTTTATATTTACATCTAATATCACCAACAATAGTATTTCTGATTACTGTAAGAAAATAAGGGAATTTATCTGTGGTAATAGCTCAACAAACAGGTAAAAAATCAATATTAACATTAAGTGAAATAGTTTATTACATTTTATAATTTTATAGGCTTATCATACACTTCAGCGTAATGAGCTGTCAAAAGAAAGTTACATTTCATCCCTATAAAGTTTCTACGGTACAGGAATTATTACCATTAGATCACGATAGGCGATTGGAATATTGTCATTGGTTTAATAACAATTTAAGGGACGATGACTTGCTAAACAAATCATTTTTCTCAAATGAAACCTGGTTTTATCTAACAGACTATATCAATTTACAAAACTATTGTATCTGGTCTGCAGAAAATCCACACGAATTTCGAGAAACGCAATTGCATCCCGTAAAAGTTAGAGTTTGGTTAGCTATGTCCAGGCAACGAATAATAGGGTCAATTTTCTTCGAGGAAACTGTAACAGCCAACGTTACCACAGATGTTGGAATTGTTTATGCAAAGTTACAAGAAAATGAGCTTGAAGCAGGTTATTTTCAGCACGATAATGCTCCAGCACATACTGCTCGACAAACCTGCCAATATCTTCAACAGTTTTTGCTGACAGGTTCGTTAGAGCACAAAGATGGCCACCAAGATCGCCTGATCTAACCCCATTAGATTACTTCATGTTCGGCTATCTAAAAAATAGGATCTATAGAAACCGCATGCATACTATAGAAGAACTGAGAGATGCAGTTTTGTCACTTAATAATATATACTAATTGTATGTTATAATTTAAAGTAATAAATAAATTTAGTTAAACACCAGTTAGTACTGAATTGTAAAATCATAATTTAGTAAAGTTAAATTAATTACATTTCATTTTTACAAGCAGAAACACCAATCCATAGTCGTTTATATAATGCGAGTTCAAATATAGGTTACGTTTTCCTTATTTATGACAGATCCGTTTACTTTCTTATGTTCCAACACTGACTTAGTTCGAACCTTCATTAAAAACACGCGGCATATACCTACCCCCTGTTACTATCTATAGGAGCGGAATTGACAATCATTTTGAATCTCTGTGTATAATAACTTCTGTAGAATAACCAGGTAGGAAATAATAGCATGCAAGAACTTTACGGAAAAAAATTGCGGATGTAAGTCAAAAATACTGCTTTGTATCTCTCAAACGAAGACATATTTTATAGTACATGCTATTGAAAGATACGTATTGATAGAAACCACCGGAAAACAAGAGATTATCATAACGTCTGATAGCCAAGCAGCCATCAAGACACTGAACGCAGTTGTAATTAGCTCCGAGATGATTCAGGAATGCCTAGAAAAACTGTACCAGCTAAGCAAAAGGAACAAAATTATGCTTCTATGGGTGCCGAGATAAAATAGGGGTGAAGATAAGTAATCACTTTTTGGAGATACAGAACAATACAAATATTAGAAATTTCTGATTCAAGATTCAGGAAAGACTCCGTAATTATATTTCTTAAAATCTTTGCGCTTGAATACATATACTTCTGAGGTCCTTGTCCTCATATGTTCAAAGCTTCCGCTAGGATTCATACAAAACTATCTAAAGAAGTTTAAAGTTACAATAATTTAGATTTCATTGTAATGGATGACTTTTAACTCAACACCAGAAGTCCTACGAATACACCAATAAATCTCACGAATAATTTCAAGTTTTTCAAGATCAAACGTTGATTTGAGAGTGGAAAACGTTATTCAGTTCTTAGAAATATTGACACCCTCTGGTGTATGTATATGTTATAAATTCGTAATATTATTTATTATGTATTTAGTTTTTAGTTTGTCATCTCCTTGGACGATTTATGCGATTAATTAAATATTTTCCTTGCGCAGATTTGGGAGCTCCATTCTTTCCTGGCGGGCCGGAGATTTGGCACCATCCGTTGGCGTATTCGGCCGCCGCCGAACTACCAGGGGCGGCACTGCAACACGCGACACTCGTCCATCCGGCACTTCATCCCCAGGTGCCAGTACGTTCCTATCTTTGACTATCTACAGACAAAACTCTGGACTCTCAGCTGCAACAAACAGGCGCCCCAGTCCATCACCACGTTAGTTCTATCTCATTCTCTCTACTTTTTTTAATACATATTTATGTATCTCTATCTATCTGTTTGTCTCTCTCTTTAGTACTACGTGCTGTGATTGTCGTTTTTTTTGTTATTATTGTTAGTTTTTTTTTTTTGTTTTCGTTATTCTATCCGTGACCGTTTGAGTTATTTAATCAGACACACCAACTCCACTTCACACTAAAATACATTTATAATAAACAGTAAATACTTCTAATGTAGCAAAAAGAAATCATTTCTATTTCTGTCGAACAACTTGTCACACCTTAATACAACTTAAATTTCCTCAAATCGAAACATAAGCTTAAGCTATTTTAATTTTATTGTTTTTCTAGGTTAGAATATCGATATTAATCCTCTAATATAGAAAATATAAACATAAACCCAAGATAAACCAGTTTTCTACCTATAAAATTGTGTCAAATCGAAACATAACCTTAAAATTGTTTCATAAATTCGTCAAATTATGAATTTTATTGTTTTTTCTAGGTTAGAATATCGATATTAATCCTCTAATATAGAAAATATAAACATAAACCCAAGATAAACCAGTTTTCTACCTATAAAATTGTGTCAAATCGAAACATAACCTTAAAATTGTTCCATAAATTCGTCAAATTATGAATTTTATTTCAATTTTATTGTTTTTTCTAGGTTAGAATATCGATATTAATCCTCTGATACAGAAAATATAAACATAAATCCAAGATAAACATGTTTTCTATCTATAAAATTGAATCAAATCGAAACATAACCTTAAAATTGTGTCATAAATTCGTCAAATTATGAATTTTATTGTTTTTTCTATGTTAGAATATCGATATGAATCCTCTAATATAGAAAATATAAACATAAACCCAAGATAAACCAGCTTTCTACCTATAGAATTGTGTCAAATCGAAACATAACCTTAAAATTGTTTTATAAATTCGTCAAATTATGAATTTTATTTTAATTTTATTGGTTTTTCTAGGTTAGAATATCGATGTTAATCCTCTAATATAGAAAATATAAACATAAATCCAAGATAAACCTGTTTTCTACCTATAAAATTGTGTCAAATCGAAATATAATCTTAAAATTGTTTCATAAATTCGTCAAATTATGAATTTTATTGTTTTTTCTATGTTAGAATATCGATATGAATCCTCTAATATAGAAAATATAAACATAAATCCAAGATAAACCTGTTTTCTACCTATAAAATTGTGTCAAATCGAAATATAATCTTAAAATTGTTTCATAAATTCGTCAAATTATGAATTTTATTGTTTTTTCTATGTTAGAATATCGATATGAATCCTCTAATATAGAAAATATAAACATAAATCCAAGATAAACCTGTTTTCTACCTATAAAATTGTGTCAAATCGAAACATAACCTTAAAATTGTTTCATAAATTCGTCAAAGTATGAATTTTATTGTTTTTCTATGTTAGAATATCGATATTAATCCTCTAATATAGAAAATATAAACATAAACCCAAGATAAACCAGTTTTCTACCTATAAAATTGTGTCAAATCGAAATATAATCTTAAAATTGTTTCATAAATTCCTCAAATTACGAATTTTATTTTGATTTTATTGTTTTTTCTATGTTAGAATATCGATATTAATCCTCTGATACAGAAAATATAAACATAAATCCAAGGTAAACCTGTTTTCTACCTATAAAATTGAATCAAATCGAAACATAACCTTAAAATTGTTTCATAAATTCGTCAAATTATGAATTTTATTGTTTTTTCTAGGTTACAATATCGATATTAATCCTCTAATATAGAAAATATAAACATAAACCCAAGATAAATCTATTTTCTACGTATAAAATTGTGTCAAATCGAAACATAACCTTAAAATTGTTTCATAAATTCGTCAAATTATGAATTTTATTGTTTTTTCTAGGTTACAATATCGATATTAATCCTCTAATATAGAAAATATAAACATAAACCCAAGGTAAACCAGTTTTCTACCTATAAAATTGAATCAAATCGAAACATAACCTTAAAATTGTGTCAAATTCGTTAAATTATGAATTTTATTGTTTTTTCTATGTTAGAATATCGATATTAATCCTCTAATATAGAAAATATAAACATAAACTCAAAATAAACCTGTTTTCTACCTATAAAATTGTGTCAAATCGAAACATAACCTTAAAATTGTTTCATAAATTCGTCAAATTATGAATTTTATTTCAATTTTATTGTTTTTTCTAGGTTAGAATACCGCTGTAAATCCTCTGAAACAGAAAATTTAAGATAAACCCAAACCAAACTGTCAAATGCCTATAAAATTGTACCAAATCAAAACATAACCTTAAAATTGTTTCATAAATTTGAGGAATTATTAATTTTTATTTTAATTTTATTATTTTTCTAGGCGTAGGATATCGATATTCATCCTCTGATACACAAAATATAAACATAAACCCAAAACAACCCGGTTTTCTGCGTATAAAAATTGTATCAAGTCGAAATATAACCTTAAAATTGTTCCATAACTTCGACAAATTATGAATTTCATTTAATTTTCTTAGTTTTATAGGTTATTAATCTTCCCAAGTACAAAATATAAATATAAACCCAAGCCCAACTGACTATTACAGATAAATTTGTATCAAATCGAAACATAACCTAAAAACTGTTTCATCAATTCGACGAATAATAATTTTTATTTCAATTTTATTATTTTTCTATATTAGAATATCGATATTAATCCTCTGATACAGAAAATATAAACATAAACCCAAGATAAACCTGTTTTCTACCTATAAAATTGTGTCAAATCGAAACATAACCTTAAAATTGTTTCATAAATTTTAGGAATCATTAATTTTTATTTTAATTTTCTTATTTTGCTAGGCTAGGATATCGATATCCATCCTCTGATACACAAAATATAAACATAAACCCAAAACAAGCCGGTTTTCTACGTATAAAAATTGTATCAAATCGCAACATAACCTAAAAAATTGTTTCATAAATTCGACGAAATTGTATTTTTTGGTTTAATTTTTTTTCATTTTCCTTTGGCTTTTAGAATTTTGATGTAATCTTTATATAAATCTGTAACAGTGTTGGATGTTTTCTAATTGAATGGATAAATATATTCAAACGCAAAACAATAGAAAAGTGTTCATTCAATTCCTATTTATTACAGTGAATGAACAACTTTTGTATTGTTTTGCATATATAATTGTTCGACCGAAATAAAAATGTACAGACCGTTTCACGCCAAGAATAGGATGCTGTGTTTGACAGTAATGCACACCAAAAACATAACCTCAAAGTTACTACTATACACGGTAGTTACGATATTTAGAGATTTTAATAAATGGTTTTTATACTTCTTTTTTTACTAGAATTCAAATATTTTCATGATATTTTCAAGTATGTATTTAAATAGGAATTTCAAAAAAAAAAATATTTGACTGCCTATCCATAATTTGCATTAAACCGAAACAAAAATGGTTTATCACACAAAATAGCGCAAAAGTTTCACAGACTAGATGAATATTTAAGTATTTTTAACTGAGGATTTCTCTTGGTGATGCATAAAACGTTAGCAGCTACAAGCTGCTACTTTTTGTAGCAGTTTTTTTTTCAGTTCAAAAAGAATTGATAGACAATCAACACACTTAACAAATAGTGCAAGTCCATCACCTTAATCATATTTTATTTTAAGTGTATCACGATTAAATACACTTCTCTTGCACTATATGTGTTTAAATAGATTTTTCCCCACTTAATTCCTTATCATCACTATATAACACAATAATTAAAACTTTTTCTTCCTACACACCACAACGACTTTCGACAACACGACACGATTTTATTACCCAATCGCCTGTATTATATTCAAGCTTTTTTTTTAATTTTCATTTTATTTTATTTATTTTCATTTAATTTCTCAGCAAAGATTATATTTTGCCGCAGTTATTTATTTGCCTTATTTGTAAGCAACCTCTGATAGTCTGGGATTCTGTCTTTTTTCTCACACCGTTTCCTCATCGATAGCACGATATTGAAGGGAAATTGAGGAAGCGCTATTAAATATATCCGTGTCTATTTCGAACTTGCAGCCTCCGATGTCTCTGCCACATCCGACAGCCTTGACTTCTGTGCACGCAGCCTCGTTGCCGCATTTTCTGCCTAGTCCGGCCCTGGCCTCGCCAGTAGGTTCTTCATCCTCCCAACCTGGATTGGGGGTGAATAACCCGCCCTGTTCTACACTGTTCGTGGCGAATTTGGGCCAATTCGTCTCAGAGCACGAATTGAAGGAAATATTCGGCAGGTAAGTTTTTGGGATTTTCTTTCATTTTTAAGAAGGGAAACACCTGAAAAAAAAAATTGAAGGCATATCGAGAAGATAATAATGTAAAAAAAAACTATGTTATTCTCTTTTTTTTTTTATTTTTGTTTATTTGTTATTCTTATAGAGTGCAAGATATAGTGATGATACAAGTATTTTTTTCTCTTTTTTGTTCATAAAGTGGCCTGCAGCGTAGCAGGACGTTCCAAAATCTTTGATGAAGATCTAACAGAGGGAGCTAGTGTTGTAAGTATGACGTTCAGCTACATCAGGAAATTAATTAATAATTATGTACCTCTTTCTCATCATTTTGTCGTTATATATTGTAACCGAAAATTCTCTTTTTTGTCACTATACCTTGCACTGTGTGTGTCTCCATGACTTGTGTTGTGGTAATCCTGTTTTCCAAATCTGTGTGTGTGTGCGAAACGAAGATCGCATTGCCGATTTACGTTTATTGACAATGTCAGATTTTAAATTTACTTTTTTTTATTATTATTATATCGTCCTGTGTATGTCTTAACACCCAATAGAATCCTGTCATTATTTTATCATTATTATTATTTATTTATTAGAATAAAAGAAAACTTCACGATCACAACCACGATATAGCTCAATAGTTGTCTTTTTTATGATATAACTGAAGCATGTTGTGTGTTTTTTATTGATTTCACGTATTTACAATACCTAATTCGATTTTTTTTTTGTCTGATTTTCGTAGTTTGGTGAAGGTTAATCTTGATTCTGCGAAACATAATCTTTTATTAACAAAACATATCTCAATATACAGTGCTCTCATTAAATATGAATTATCTGTGAAAAAAAAACTGAGTAAAATTGGCTTATTTTGTAAAAATCTGTGTAGTGGTAGTTTATTTTGGTCAGAAACTAGGTGAAAGTGAGTTAATTTTGTTTAAAACTAAGTTAGGGTAGTTTATTTATGTTAAAGACTCAGTGGAGATGGGTTATCTGTGTGTAAAAGTCATTTATGTATAAAAAAACTTAGTAAAAGTGGCTTATTTTTGAGAAATCTGTGTAGGAGTGGTTTATTTTGATCTGAAACTAGGTGAAAGTGAGCTACTTTTGTTTAAAACTAAGTTAGAGTAGTTTATTTATGTTAAAGATTCAGTGGGGAGGGATTATCTGTGTGTAAAAGTAATTTCTGTATAAAAAACTGAGTAAAGTAGGCTTATTTTTAAGAAAATCTAGGTAGGGTTGGCTGATTTTGGTCTAAAACTAGGTGAGGGTGAGCTACTTTTGTTTAAAACTAAGTTAGGGTAGTTTATTTATGTTAAAGACTCAGTGGAGATGGGTTATCTGTGTGTAAAAGTCATTTCTGTATAAAAAAACTTGGCTTATTTTTGAGAAAATCTGTGTAGGGATGGTTTATTTTGATCTGAAATTAGGTGAAAGTGAGCTACTTTTGTTTAAAACTAAGTTAGAGTGGTTTATTTATGTTAAAGACTCAGTGAAGATGGGTTATTTGTGTGTAAAAGTAATTTCTGTATAAAAAAAACGGAGAAAAAGTGGCTTATTTTGAGAAAAATCTGGGTAGGGGTGGCTGATTTTGGTCTAAAACTCGGTGAGGGTGAGCTACTTTTGTTTAAAACTAAGTTAGGGTAGTTTATTTATGTTACAGACTCAGTGGGGATGGGTTATTTGTGTGTAAAAGTCATTTCTGTATAAAAAAAAACTGAGTAAAAATGGCTTATGTTTGAGAAAATCTGAGTAGGGGTGGCTGATTTTGGCCTAAAACTAGGTGTGGGTGAGCTACTTTTGTTTAAAACTAAGTTAGGATGGTTTATTTTCGTTGAGAATGAGCGGATGTGACTCATCTGTGTCTAAAAGTAGTTTCTGTAAAAAAAAAACTGAGTAAGAGTGGTTTATTTTTGCTAAAATCTGTGTTAATTTTGATCAATTAGATGGGAGTGAGCTGTTTTGTTTAAAACTAGTTTATTTTTGTTAAAGAGTGACTGGGGATGAGTTACCTGTATCTAAAAGTCATTTCTGTAAAAAAAAAAAAAAACTTACTTACTTTGGCAAAATCTGTAGCTAATAAACCACTCTCACAATCAGTGAGTTTCAAACAAAAATATTTGAAACTTACTGAGAGCGGTTTATCTTTCTCTTAAATTGTGTGAAAATCCTTTCTTAAAGTTAAATAAAACTAAGTGAGGATGTTTTATTTTTACGAAACCTGAGTAAGAGTTTTTTTTTAGTGCTATCGAAAACTAATGATCTCTAAACCTAATATGAATGTGGTTTAGATTTATCGAAAACTAGTTGAGTGTGATTCATTTTTATCTATAAAACTGAGTGAGGTTGGTTTAGTTTATTCAAGAACTAGGTGAACCTAAATTTGTATAAAACTGTGTGACGATGTTCTATTTCAATGGAAACTGAGTGATAGTTTTTTTTTTAATGCAATAGAAAACTGATATTTCTTTTTCTAAACCTAACGTAAGTGTGGTTTAGTTGAATGTGATTTATTTAATAATATTTAATTGTGATTTATTTATTTCTACAACTGTGTGTGACTGAATTATTTTATTCCAGAATTGAGTGAGGGTGGCTCATATGTACTTAAAGCTTTTTATCTACAGTTGGATGAGAATAACTTGGAGCCATGAAGTCATTTCTGTACAAAAAAAAAATAAAAACTTATTTGAAGGTGGCTCATTTTTGTCAAAATCTGGATAAGGGTAGTCTATTTTGATCTATTTATGTGGTGTGGGTGATTTATTTTTGTCAAAAACTGAGTTGAGATGCTTTATTTTTGACGAAAACTAAGTGAGGGATATTAATTTTTACAGAAAACTGCATAAATATGGTCTGTTTTCGTCTAAAACTGACTTGGGTGATCGTTATTTCTAACTGCATTTGTAGACTCATATTCGTTCATATTATAAATGCTTTCTAATCGAGAGTAATAAATTACGATATATACAAGTAATTTGATCATATCACGTAATATATGCAAGGCATTCTTTTGCTTTACTTATATCTAAACAATATTTAATGAAAGCTCTGTATATGCATATTATATAACCACTTTTTGCCTAGTTTATTTCGGTACTAAAAAGCAAGCTGGCACCAACTGCGCAGACTTTATTTAACCTACTTATTATAATCACACGATCACCGCCATATTTTTTCCCAATCCTCCCCCCCACTTGAGTAGTGTACCTAGTAGTTTTTTGGGCGCAGCAAAAGTAGCATCCCCCAAATACAACTCACACATTTTCACTCTCTTCCTCTCCGTCTATCTGTCTGTCTGTCTGTCTCACACACACGCAAACACACACAAACACACACCGACACACTCACTCACACACTGAGCAGCACCTGTGGTGTTCTTGTTGCACAGCTTTCCCGGCTTCTGTCGCCTGCGCATGCACAACAAGGGTGGATCCCCGGTGGCCTTCATGGAATACCAGGACGTGCGTTGCGCCTCGCAAGTCATGGCCGCACTGCAAGGTTCCTTCCTACTCTCCTCAGACCGCGGTCCCATCCGTATCGAGTACGCCAAAAGCAAAATGGCTGCAGAGGTCGGTTCACTCTCTCTACCTAAGACACACACAAATAGTAATATATATATGAGTATGATGAACATGAGACTGGTTTTACGTTCTCCGACTTCTGTTTTATTTTTTTTTCTTTGGTTGACGATATTTGACATTTGACGTTTACTGAGTACGTTTTTAGTCCCAACTTCTGATGCAGTGAGCACGGAGCGTTTCAAGAAGTGATGCATAACTTTAATTATTCCAAAAAAGTCGAAAGTGTAGCCTTGAAAAATTTAGTGTTAGAATATCACTTAGACGTTTGACATTATTATTGTGTTCGAGTGTACACACGATAATTTTAGAGATTACAATTTAGATAATTAAACAGCAACGACTTCTAATAACCATTTTATGTACACTGGCCGACTTATTTAATGTTGTCGTCTACAGCGTACACTGTTGAAAATTTTAACACTTTTTTGACTAATTTAATAGTCAGGAGAGGTCCACACTGTTTTCGTGTTATTTTGTCGAGAACTATAGAAATTTAAATTTGACGAGCAAAGATAGTCAAGTATTGTCTATTGCTAAGGAGTTATTTTGTCCAACTGACACGTGGAATTATAAAATACTTCTAGTCACATTTTATTTGATCTAGACTAGACAAATTTACTAGCTGTTTAACTAAATGAATGCGATCTATTGGGTGTTTTAACACCATTTTCTAAACACAACGTCTTTTTAATATGCAACTCCTATTTCTTAGTGCTATAATATTCTCTCTTTAAGACGTTTTCTCAATTATAAATATGCAAAACCACTCATTCACAAGTCTTGATTTCAACTAAACGTACCAATTTTAAAATGATTTTTTGAGAACCATTATAAAATTAAGTGAATGTTTATGCTATTTGATTCAAGTCTAAACTAATTGCGTAAATAGATGTTCCCAATACATCTTTAAGATGTTGAATGCCCACTGGAATTAACGTTTAATAACACGAGGTTACACTTTGCAAGTCAGTCACATTTGGTGGTTTGTTTGGATATGTTAATACGGAGAATCAAACACGAAAACAGATACACGTGCAATGCAGGTGGTGCGTATAATGCAATACTGTATTAGAATAGGTGGGGTTTCTATATTTTCATTCGAGGGAAAAATTCTGATTGGTTGACGTTTCTGAATGTCTAGAAAAATAGTCAAATCCTCATATCTGAACAAAGAATTCACACGAAATTCTAGTCATTTCTGTTCTATTAAATACGCGTAGTCAACTCGTCTGGCAAAGTTTGTAAAAATCAACACTAAAATATTTGACTAGCGCAAAATTAACGCCAACACCGTAATATTTTCAACAGTGTAGTGACTATCAAAACTACTCACCATTTGCATAGGTGCGGTGCAGTTCGACTGGCGTTGGCTGTTCCAGGTAAATGATTTATTGGGGTATACAGTTGTAAAACGCTTCGCAATTATGCATATCAGGTAGAAAAAATGGATTATTCAATATTACAAGTAAACGTTGTATATAGCGATTTGAACGTGTTTTGAATTGAAATATCTCTTTCATAACTTGGAACCAATTCACTCTTAAAACTCATATAAAAATAAATAAAGTGTGGTATTCATGGTAAATCTTGTGTATTAATTGTTTTAAAAACGTAGAATATAGGAAACATCAGAGGAAGACTTCATAAAACTATAGCTTCAATAAATATTAGCTATTGTAAGCATTTATTAATTACTATTTTCTTAAATGGAGACTTCAATAATATTTAATTATTAGCATTTACTATTGCAGGATCCACCTACGTGTAACTAACGCTATAAAATTGCTATTCATAAAAAAATTAAAACTATGTTTAGTCTGGTTATATTATTTTTAAGTAACATGCTAATTCCAAATATAAACAATATAAAATCTAATTACGTAACTGTCATTAAATATATAAACATATACAAACAAAAAATGGTAATGTAAAACCAAAAAAAGAAAGGCATTCTGCAAAAATAAATATATACTCTAAAAAAAAACAAATTTTGAAAAATATATAAACAAAACAATATATCCAAAAATTAATAAAAGAATAATCCTAAATGGAAGGATTTACACCCTAATTGTAATAAACTACAATTTTAATAAAGTATATTATAAGTATATTAATTATTACATCACTGAATATCAAGCTTTTCTTTGAAATTTTAATACCCAAATTATAAATTCAGTACTTTTATGAGTATTGCCTAAATTTGCATTTGCCATTTACCTACAATTACAAAACTCGGCCGTTTACGATAATTACCACTAGTCCTTTATGTAATCCAAGGACGCCTAGTGTTTTTGAATCTCGAGTTCATATATCCACATGATAGTGTTTAGTTGAGCAATAATTTTTTAAAAACATTTTTTTCATATTTATGTTTTAAAATGCATATAAATATATAAAAAAAAATACATAAATCTGCAAAAAAAAATATCATATAGACTCATGTTGTTGTCTTTACGAAAATAAGAATATTTGAATGAATCCATTCTCAATTTTAGAAAATTTTTAAATTGTACTCATATTTAATTATACTTGTTCTGATTTTATTAATAATTTTGTGTTGCAAGTATTTCCCTCTAATTCTGAAATTAGGAACATTAGGAGTATGTAGTTTTGTTAATCATTTAAATTCATTCCTCAGGTAAATATTTAAAAAAAAGAAGTTTTTACAAAATTGTTGCTCTGCCACATGAGTATATCAGCTCATTATTCAGTAAAATTTTACTCGTTGGATTACAATGAGGATTTATACTAATTATGGTAAGCGGCTGAGTTTTATAATTGCCCCAGAGTGAAATACATATAATTAATGAGTTTATACTTTGGCTATTGAAATTTTAAAGGAAAGCTTTATTCTTAGTAATGTGATAATAGTTTATGTAGTATATTAAAATTTCTGTTTAATATAATTGCTCTATAAACAGCATGATTTAACAAAAAGTCTAACAAAGGATATGTGTGATTTTCTTAGGAAGACGAATTTTACGATGTTTCTTACCTGTGGATAATTATAATAATAATATTTATTGAAACTAAAGGTAATGAACTTATGCAGTATTACTCTTTTGTTTTCTAATACATTTCCTATTTTAAAAATAAATTATATACAAATAAAGTAAATAAAATTTAATAGAAATAACCCAGCAATTAATATAACTTGATTTGTTATTTATACATTCATTTGATTATTTCTAAACATAAAATAAGAGCTTTAGTTTTAAAAGTCACTTGATCTCAAGCTGTAAAACAGATATTTCAATTTAAACTGGGTTCAAATCACAATATTAAAGGTTTCCTTTCGATATCAAATAATCTTAGATCTACCTAATTTGCATAATTGCGAAGCGTTTTACAACTGTATACCCCAATAAATCATTTACCTGAACATCCAACGGCCAGCCGAACTGCACCGCACCTATGCAAATGGTGAGTAGTTTTGATAGTCACTACGCTGTAGACGACAACATTAAATAAGTCGGCCAGTGTACATATTGATGTCTGTAATCTTAAGATAAATTTATTCTATATGCCCAGTAATTTACTAGTTAAAAAGAAATTGTCAAGTTGAAAAAACAGTGGTGGATCGCTGTCTTGCATTGTGCATACTTAAAATTGTGATTACAATAATTTATTTATATGTATTCTTGCAGTCCTTAGATCGATACACAATTGCCTCTGAATAATTTTAAAGTCAAAGAATTAGGCTTGAAATTTAAAATTTGACTGACACATTTGTCATTTTTATTGTATCTCAGTGTACAAAATAGGGGTGATTTATTTATCCGTTCATCTTCTAATAAAATAAGTATAATTACAAAGGCAATTTGATGTTGTTAAATGGAGAAAAAAAATTCCTGGAAGAATTCTTCCCAATTATTACAGTTAAAAACAGAATTTCATTAATTTGTTTATAAAGCTTGGAACATAAATCAAGGAGTATTTAAAAAGATTCTATCATTCATACTACAGATATTCATAATTTAACATAAATATATTTTGAAAAAAAAAAAAAAAAAAATACCCAGCCCGTTATTTCAACAAATTTTCAACTTATTGAAGTACCAGTTTTTTTTCTTTTTGTTTAATAAAATTAAAAACGATAAAACCAAAGATTGTACACTTTTCCAACATACAAATAGAAAAATATCATTTAAGGTTATGCATTACTTTTCAAACCAACTCATCGAATACAGGGTATTCCACGTAACTGGTTCATTAAAAGTTTATGATGTTCTATTATTTACTTATATTTGAGATTTTGCCACCATTATCTGTTCAATTGGAACCATCAATGCAAATACCTAACCAAAATATCACTTCCGTTGACCGAAATTGATGTCAACTTATTATTTTAAATAGAATGATATAATTTTTATTCATTTTTGGATTCTACAACTATAAATACGTCGTTTTCATTAGCTATTCCTATAGCTACATGTTGCCGTTTTTGAGTTATTTAAGTTTTCTTTTTTTTTAGTCATAATCATTGCATGATTGAAAAATTAATATCTCGGTAATACTGCAAGTAGAGACTCCAAATTTGCTATGTTATGAAGTAGATATAACTTAAGAAACGGTAAGCACACTTTACATTCTAACATACAGGGTGTTCAAAACTGAGGAACAAAGTGACATATTTTTCAAATGCAGAAAACTCATTTTTTTTAATAGAACAACCTGTATTTTAATTCGGAATTAGGAAGTAAATGTCATCCCTATCACTTTATATCAGCATTCCTATACCTATCTTTAATAGATTTGAGATATGAGCGACTTTTTGTTAAACAGACTAAGTATTCTATTTTTTTTAAATAGAACACCTGTATTTTAATTCGGAATTAAGAAGTAACTATCATCCCTATCACTTTATACCAGCATTCCCTATACCTATCTTTAATAGATTTTGAGATATGAACGACTTTTGCTAAACAGACTAAGTAGCCCTATCTTACGTGTTTGTAGCTGGCTCTGAATGGGATTAATGTCAAATTCATTGACTAACCAAAAGTTTTTATGTATATCATTGTAATTACACTTTCGTACAATCCAATATTTATAGAAATGACTATTCGAACAGACATTTTGTATGGTTATTCAAAAATAATACATGAATTTGACGTGAATCCATTCAGAGCCAGCTACAAACATTTAAGATAGGGCTACTTAGTCTGCTTAACAAAAAGTCGCTCATATCTCAAATCTATTAAAGATAGTATAAGGAATGCTCATATAAAGTGATAGAGGATGATATTTACTTCCTAATTCCGAATTAAAATACAGGGTGTTCTATTTAAAAAATTGAGTTTTCTGCATTTGAAAATATGTCACTTTGTTCCTCAGTTTTGAACACCCTGTATGTTAGAATGTAAAGTGTGCGTACCGTTTCTTAGAGTAATATCTACATTCATAACATAGCAAATTTGGGTCTCTACTTGCAGTAGTAACGAGATATTAATTTCTCAATGATGCAATGATTATGACTAAAAAAAAGAAAAACTTAATAACTCAAAACGGCAACATGTAGCTTATAGGATAGCTAATGAAAACTGACGTATTTATAGTTGTAGAATCCAAAATGAATAAAAAATTATATCATTCTATTTAAAATAACAAGTTGACATCATTTCCGGTCAACCGGAAGTGATATTTTTGGTTAAGGTATTTTACATTTATAGTTCAATCGAACAGATAATGGTGCCAAAATCTCAATATAAGTAAATAATAGAACATCATAAACTTTTAATGAAACAGTTACGTGGAATACCCTGTATTATTATTATTATAAATACAGAATGAGAATCCACAACTCATCAACAATACTTCTTACGATGAAATTAAAAATTAAATTCCTATATGCACCGAGTAAATTGAAAAGATAATCTATTAACTCCAACAAATAATTATGATCGATTTTTGCAAGACTTTCGTTTATTTATTTATTTATTTTTGTTCCTCGACTATTGACAATCTTCCCCACCCCCAACCCTTACTTATCCCCACCACTAACAACTGATTAAATAACATTAATTAATCACTCGTAAACCAGTAGATCTCGACATAACCTCACTTTACCCAATCTTCATCGATTCACCCCAACGACATTTAGTTCTAG
Source organism: Protaetia brevitarsis (assembly GCA_004143645.1). Classification (NCBI taxonomy): domain Eukaryota; kingdom Metazoa; phylum Arthropoda; class Insecta; order Coleoptera; family Scarabaeidae; genus Protaetia; species Protaetia brevitarsis. Next base: position 525,903 of record RXPK01000030.1, on the reverse strand, counting down.
TATGATATCTATCACTTTTGTGCGCACATTAATCACTGATAATCTCACACACGTAGATACGACACACTGTTCTGTTATTTTGTCTTTAGATTTGAGCAAATTTATGCCGCATCATTTGCACCACTGATTCCGTGAACACACCACCGTTGGTTGATTGTTTGTTTGAGAGCACCCACAAACACGGTTTGTTGAGTTGCAGCATTTTATAGGAGCAGATTTTATGGGATCAGTTTATTTTAGTTTCTTTCACGTTTTATTTTTGCAGTTGTGGTATCTTTTATATACGATGCACCCATAAAAATATTAGAGAGAGTGCACCTAACAGAATACGTTTATGTATGTACCTACTTGAATCTTAATTGCGATAACTTTTACGGGTTAATCCTATTTAATTCTCATTTATGCTTATGTCTTTTTTTCTTTTACCATTTATTTTGTGACTAACCTTAGAAATTGATTGGTTTCTAACAACTCCCTACATAACTTTAATTAAGAAAAAAAAATTGGTTCGTTTGTGCATTGGAAACTAATAGTTTTAGGTAAAAAAAATCGATATTTACACAGCATCTATCATCAAACAAAAAAAAAGTCTACACTGCCACAAATATGAACATCAAATAATTGGGATTTCTGCATTCATTGAAGGATAGAAGAAATTGAGCAAAAATTTCAGCCTGTAGTGTTCAAAATTTCCTAACACTTTTACAAAAGAGCAAAATTTAAAATTTAAAAAAAAATATACTTATTTTTTTAGCCCAAAGGAAAATTGTTACAGTCTCACAGCAAAACAAAATGAAATAGATTTCAATGATCTAAAGATAACATTTCCAACTTCTATTATGGTGCAAGGCTTTGGAATGTTGGAAGACTTTGTTTACTATATTGTCAATTCCAAAAAAAATATTTATATATATAACATTTTAACAGGTACATTGTTACTCCCAACTATGGAAGACGTTTTGCATGTTGGAAAGAAGTTGATTTTCCATCAAGTAAGTGCAAGTTATCATGCGTCGAAAAGGGCTTCAAAATATACTGTCATGCTCACCTAAATCTAGCAGATCTATATTTTGTTTCAAAGTTAGCAAAGAGCGATTCAATTTAGCCGCGTCAAAAAGAAATCTTTTGATTGGCTTTCATTTATCTTGCATTTATATCATTTTCACTTCGTTTGAAAGAGTGCTTATTTTTTGGGCAGAATAGTTCTAAATTTTAAGGTTTTCTGCAGGTGTGATGCATCTTTCTGGAGAACAAAAACAGGCCTAGTTATTATTTGCTTCTTTAAACCGTATTATTAATATAAAAAAACAGTAGTCTTGAAAAAGATGTGATATTTTCCGATGAAAAGATTCTTCAATCTGCTTGCGTTTGCAGACCATGAAATTGCGAAAGATATCTAAATCCAAGGTAGATTTTTGACAGTTGATTTTCGTGGCCTTGGATGGTATGTGTTGGCCAATTGATGATCGATTCTATCAACTGGGTTGATATGTTCGAAAACGTGATGCTACCATCTGTAGACTAAGTTTGCCCCCACAATAACTTGATTTTTCAACACGATAATTGCCTGGTTCATACAGCAAATACAGTAAAGCGATGTTTCCAGCAAATAATGTGGGAGTTTTTCAGTGGCTCCTAGAAGGCCTGATTTAAATCTAATTTAAAACGTATGGACTGAGAGAGTAAAAACGATTTACTAATAAGGAAACGACTGTGCGAAGAATATTTAGCAAAATTTGTATGAGAAACAAAATTATTTCAGAAATCTAATGCATTCCATGACTAACATTAAAAAGCTGAGAGCTTTTACTGTTTTATGTCACCCTCACATAGTTTGTGTTATCAAAATAATGCCAAAATGTGTATCGGTTAAATTTTCTCGGTTAAATTTTCAAAGCTAAACAAAAACAAACACCAGCTCTAGAAAAATACTAGAAGTTCCAAAAGAGCTTTTTTTTTAGCAGAATAGTTTTAAATTTTAAGATGGGAAGTCAGCAAAATAGAACACGCTAATCTAGTTTTTGGATATACAATGTGCGCAAAATAATCCAAATATACATCTAATGGTGTCTTGAAAATCGTTGATTGACAAGTATGTTAAACAATTCTTGTGTCGCATCATAAAAATACTGTCAAGCATAAACATGAAGCAATTAATTCGGGAAAAAATAGGTTTGTGACGCCATCTATCGATGACTAACGGCTTTAAACGTCAACATACAACACGATGACATAACCTCAACCGCTTATCTGTCAGTTGACTGTCAAAATGTATGAAATGACGAAGAATTAACATAACCTCAACCACATATAGACGTGGATGTTTAAAAATACAAATCTGAAAGAACTATTCGAAAATTTTCGAAATTGGATGATAATTTTGCACACTTATAGGAGTCTTTCTATAATTCACTTGAAATTTTGCGTATTTATCTTGTTTCTATCCTTTGATGAAATGAATTTAAAACAAATTATATGATTTTTACATTTGTAGCAGTAATGGCATTTTTTGAATGCTATGAATAACGATTAGCAATACGACATTGTCAGGAAAATTAGAATAAAAGTAATGTGATTATAATGATGGTTTTTTTAGAACACACGGTCTAATACAACAACAATTTTCAGCTATACCTCTTAACTGTCTAAAGCTTCATCATGTTTTTTTTTTTAAGTATAACGTTTTTCTTGAATTGATAATGTGTAAATAATCATAAAATAATATATTTTCTATTATTTCGCACATCTAATTTGACAAGAAATGGGGTCAAGCTTTTTTTTTTTTACTAATTATGTCTGTAAATATATTTTCCTAAGCCACGTTTTCAAAATGTAACGATGTACCATTTTGTGTTACATTTAAAATATAATAATGATGAAATTGCTGTCAAGACCTGTCAAATCTAAAATGTAGGATATGTGAATCGATTCGAACCAAATTTATTTTCATATAACCTGTATGTGCAGTACAAAATGTGTAACATTGATATATAGGGTGTATCCTAACCTCTCTAACAAAATAAATGAAGATATCCTTTTTTTCGAATGTTGCTTCGTTTTCGAGATACAGGGTGTTAATTTTTTTTATTTTTTTAATTAATCGAGCGATATCGTAATGATATTTGTTGAACATAATAAGGGGTTAGAGCACTTACTTTGGATCAATGTTAAACCTTACAAAGGGACCTTAATTTTGCAAAAATCGGTAATACGGACCTGTTAAATCGTCGAAATTCTGCTGTGCTAGTGCCCTTCCCCCCTCCCACCCCCCTTATTAGATTTAACATTATTTTGGCCATAATTAATAAAATGAAAAAAAAAAAATGTAACACCCTGTATCTCGAAAACGGAGCGACATTCGAAAAAATTTTATACCACATTTTCGTCTTAAAATTTAATGAGGAACATCCTCTTTTATTTTGTGACAGAGCTTAGAAAACACCTTGTATACAGGGTATTCCACGTAACTGGTTCATTAAAAGTTTATGATGTTCTACTATTTACTTATATTTGAGATTTTGGTACCATTATCTGTTCGATTGGAACTATAAGCGTAAAATACTTTTACCAAAATATCACTTCCGGTTGACCGGAAATGGACATCAACTTTGTTATTTTAAATAGAATGATATAATTTTTTATTCATTTTTGGATTCTACAACCATAAATACGTGAGTTTTCATTAGCTATTCCCATAGCTACATGTTGCGGTTTTTGAGTTATTTAAGTTTTTCTTTTTTTTTAGTCAAAATCATTGCATCATTGAGATATTAATATCTCGGTTAATACTGCAAGTAGAGACTCCAAATTTTCTATGTTTTTAATGTAGATATAACTCTAAGAAACGGTAAGCACACTTTACATTCTAACATACAGGGTGTTCAAAACTGAGGAACAAAATGACATATTTTCAAATGCAGAAAACTCTTTTTTTTAAATAGAACACCTGTATTTTAATTCGGAATTAGAAAGTAACTATCATCCCCTATCGCTTTATATGAGCATTCCCTATACCTATCTTTAATAGATTTTGAGATATGAGCGACTTTTTGTTAAACATACTAAGTATTCTTTTTTTTTAATAGAACACCCTGAATTTTAATTCGAAATTAAGAAGTAAATATCATCTCCTATCACTTTATATCAGCATTCCCTATACCTATCTTTAATAGATTTTGAGATATGACGACTTTTTGTTAAACAGAACTAGTAGCCCTATCTTTGCGTGTTTGTAGCTGGCTTCTGAATGGGATTCATGTCAAATTCATTGACTAACCATAAGTGTTTTATGTATATCATTGATACACTTTCGTACAACGCAATATTAATAGAAATGACATTCGAACAGACATTCTTGTATGGTTATTCAAAAATAATACATGAATTTGACGTGATCCATTTCAGAGGCAGCTACAAACATTTAAAGATAGGGCTACTTAGTCTGTTTAAACAAAAAGTCGCTCATATCTCAAAATCTATTAAAGATAGGTACAGGAATGCTCAGATAATGATAAGAGGATGACATTTACTTCTTAATTCCGAATTAAAATACAGGGTGTCTATTATAAAAAATTTGAGTTTTCTGCATTTAAAAATATGTCACTTGTGTTCTCAGTTTTAAACACCCTGTATGTTAGAATGTAAAATGTGCTTACCGTTTCTTAGAGTAATATCTACATTCATATCATAGCAAATTTGGAGTCTCTACTTGCAGTATTAACCGATATATTAATTTCTCAATGATGCAATGATTATGTTTAAAAAAAAAAGAAAAACTTAAATAACTCAAAAACGGCAACATGTAGCTATAGGAATAGCTAATGAAAACTGACGTATTTATAGTTGTAGAATCCAAAAATGAATAAAAAATTATACCATTCTATTTAAAATAAGAAAGTTGACATCCATTTCCGGCCAACCGGAAGTGATATTTTGGTTAAGGTATTTTGCATTTATAGTTCCAATCCAACAGATACTGGTGCCAAAATCTCAAATATAAGTAAGTAATAGAACATCATAAACTTTTAATGAACCAGTTACGTGGAATAGCTTGTATATAAACTTTAAAATATTCGAATTTAAATTTCCCGCCAGAAATTATATATATTTATATTATTTTTTTTACGAAAAACTTATTCATCAACCCTCGTAACAACCAAAACGCGATTTCCCTTAAAATATTCACTCTATAGAGAGCAAATTCTCAAAAATGGTACAGCATAGATTTGCTCAAATTCTATCGCATATACGGGATTCCTAGCATACTCTAATAAACAGTGGCGTACGTTTCATTTGCAGGGATCAAAAGGAGAAGAAAATGGACAATCTTAACTCGTACGTCTCGTTGAGCACCTGACAACGAGCCGCATTGGTGGCCACTGCTGGACACTGTTAATTAGCGGGACGAACCAAAAAATAACTAACTAAAAAACGGAAACACAAAACATTCAACAACCATTCAAACAAAAAATATTATAACGCAAAACTGGACACAGAGAGAACACACACACAATGTTACGATTAATATCTGTTAACTGTTGTAGTTGTACTGTTTAGAGATTCCCTGGACAGTATTTCCGTGATAAATACAGGTATCTACATATATATATGATATGATAATATTACAATATTATATTAACTTACTAAAAAAAAAAAAATCTAATCTATTCTCTATATTAATTCATTCAATATTATATATAGTACTACATATTACTATATAATATGTAAAACCGTGGTCATTTTTCGGGAAACGATGACAAAACACTTCTGATATTTCGATATCAGTAATAACACATTTAAACGAAAGATAAAAATTTTAAAAAAATGGATATAAGCTAAACCAAAGGTGCCCTAACAGTTAAGTTTTAGATTATTACATTTATTATTATTATTATTATTATTGCTATTATTATCGATTAACGTGAAAAAAAAAGTTGGTAACTTCCCCTGGATAATCTGGAGGAAGAACTGACAAAATAGTGATGGGCTAATCGAATGAAAAACGAAACACATTCAGTAATGCTAGGCGAATGCGAATTGTTATAATTTATGTTGTGACGAATGTAGCCCTTCATCTTTGACGAATGCAAAATGGTTTTTAAAAGCGTTAAATATTTATTATGCAATGAACGGCGTTATTTATTTATTTTTATATTTTTTTAAATTTATCCAAATTGGATTTATAAATATTTTAAAATGCTTAAAATTAATTATACTCAAAATATATTTAAAAAATATTTATTTATGTATCCGTGTTTCTAAACGACACAAATTATTAAAACCAAACAATCAGTTAGTGAAAAGTATAATTTAAATTTTGTAATTTTAGCAACGTCGAAAGTTACAATGAAATATTTTTTTAGATTTTTTTAAATAAAAAAAAAATGTTGATAATAGTAGGACACCCCCCTGGAATTGCAATATTTTTTTTTATTTTTTACAACAGCATGGGAAGGGGACATTTTTAATTTTTTATAAGAGCAGTTTATTTTTATTTTTATTTGGAGGCAGGCGTATTCGATATTTTTTACTAGTTAAATGTTTTTTTTTGTGAACTGGAGAAAGAAGGCACGAGATGTTCAGATTCGGCGAGGGGTAGAGTGAAATAAATTCTTAGATTATAAATATTATATAATTTTTTCATATGACGCCAACTTTAATAACAATATTATTAAGATATATATAACATATTTTTTTAACAGCATGGAAAAGGGTTTAATATGGAGCGCAGATTTCTTTTTTTTTTAATATTTCAACTATTTTTTTCTAAACGAGGATAGACTTTTCTTGTTAAGGGAAGGAGGGGGGGGATTGGATTCAATAGTTTTAAAATAATCAAAATTATTTATACAATAATGTAAGAGGGGTTTAATAATCAATTTTTTGTAATATAGGTGGGTGATTAGAGGAACAGATTCCATTTTTTTTTTATAATTTAATTATTTTTATTTTACAAGCCGGAAAGAGACAAGTTGGTATTGGAGACTGTGGGAAGGAGGGGGAAGGGGAGGAGAAAAGGGAAAATTATTATATAACAAGAGGACGGGTTCAATACTCCTTAAATGATTAAAAAAATTTTAACAGCACTGAAGGGGGACGTAATATTATTATTATTTTTTTTTAATATTCATTATTAATGTGTTTTTTTTATAAAATGTAAGGGATGGAGTGAGAAAAATTAGGACGGGTTCAATATTTTTCAAACGAGGAAAAGGAGGGAAACAAGGAAATTATTTTTTAAAATATTATTTAATATTATTAAATTGATTTTAGAAGACTTGAGGGGGGTGTATTTCAATTTTTTTTCAGTGGCTGGAGTGATAGGAGAATTAGGATCGGTTTAATATATTTTTTTATGATTAAAATATTTTTAGCAACAGGGAGGGGGTCGTATTATTTTTTTAAATAAAAATTTTTGTGTTTTTTTTTTTAATTGTAGGGAGGGGATACTAGGACAACTAAGACAATATTTTTTTAAATAATAAAATATTTTTTTGCAACATCAGGAAAAACGCAAAATTATTATTATTATTTTGAAAACTATTTTTTTTTTTTATAAAACTGGCTAACTCTTTTTTCTAAATTATTTTTTTTTTTTTATTTATATGGGGCAAGGGTGGTAGAATTAATACAAGGAGACGGATTCATTTACTTTCTAAAATTACAATGTTTTTATTATTTTAAATTGTTGAATAATCGAAATTAAATAAAAATTCTTTCACACAATGAGGTCGCAGGGTGGGGTATTGCTATAGGAAAAAAACGATAAAAATATTCTAAAAGATTAAAATTAATGTTGAAATCGGTTCTCACACGAAATCGGTTTAAATACTCTCTGAACGATTCAAATAATCTTTATTTTTCCTCATAATTAGCGTGAACGATTCTAAAAATGATTTTGCATTCGTTAGGGATCCTTCATTCGAATCGTTCGTAAATATCGATCGCAATTCAATTTTACCAAATTAGATTTATTTTTTTTTTCATTCGATTACCCGCATTATTATCGTCAAATATTCTTCTTAAATAAAACTAGTATTCTTTCGTCGAGCTTTCTTTAGGATATATAAATATATTAAAGAAGAAAAAAAATAGAATTATTATTATTAATAATATTATTATAATATATGATATATTATATAATAATATAAACAAAGAGAGGAAGTGAAAAAAATGGAGAAAACTTAATAAATAATATAATATTAAATAATAATGTATTCTGTCAATATATATATTATATATATTAATATAAATGTATTTAATTTATTATATATCGATAATTATATATATATATTATATAGCAATAAACCAAATTCCATAATACCAGGGGTGGAGTTGCGCGGGGGTGCAAAAATACAATCTATTTCTACTATTAATAAACACTAAAACATATCATTCAACCGGTACCCCTGCGTAGATGCGCCCCCCTCCCCTCTAATCGAGTCCGGGGAAGAACCGAACTAAATCTTATATATATATATATATGAGAAAAATAAACGTCCTTGAATATTTACATGCGTTTTTGGGGCGTTTCAATCTTTTTTCGAAAGTAGTGAAGTAAAATAAATACGCAAAAAAAAAATACCAGTTTTAAAATATAAAATAGCTATTATTATGTATAATATTCTTGACGTAGACGGGAAAAAGAAAAAAAAAAAAGAACAGCTTTTAATTGCTTGTATTGAATGATTATTAAAACCTGTAAAGACGATTATAATAGTACTTTTCTCTTACTGTGTAGGAAATATTCATGATTGCTAATTATAATAAATAATGGGCATGTTGTAGAGAACGCAAATATTTAAATGGAGAAATGTTTTTTTTTTGTTTTCTTTTATATACTATTTTTAGTATCACTTTTATGTACCTTTAAAGGATTTCTCACGGCTAGACATTCAGTGATTAGAAAAACATCTTAAATTTTTTGGTACTTCAGGGTTGTTAGTCAGGATTCTCTGACATTTTTAAATATTTTCTGATTATACTGGAAGTGGCCACTAACTGCCTTATTTTAAGTGGAACACCCAATATATTATCTAATTTTTTGAATCCCTGAGAAGACAATTTCATTATGTATTGCATCTGGTTTTCGCATACGAATCTTCTGCTATGAAAGTTGGTGCATTAAAAATAATATAGCGTCATTTAAAACAGATTTCAAACCCTAATAAAGGAATCATTTTAAACTAAAGTGCATACTCGATTGCCTATTCTAAATTTTGTCCAAAATTTTAAATTTGCCAGAAATTACTATAAATATACTCAATTAGCTCGAAATTCTAATTATAGCCTTATAGATGATGTGAATTGTATTTTATTTGTTAATTCAAGGCTTACCTGGTATTTTGTTTTTCATATTTTATTATATTTATCATCATTCGAAATGTTTAACAATTGCTGTATTCCCTCTATTAGGCACGAGAGACGACGGTTATTCGTAAGTTTCTACGCCACAAATTCAGAAATATCCCAATTCCACAAAGGTTTACCTAAAAAGTATCGATAATAATAATATAAATCCATATCTTAACCTGAATAACTTTCGAGACTTTCCCATGAAATTTCCTGAGAAGATTTCCTGAATATCATTTCGAAGATTCGATTCGAACTTCCAACTTGACCCAGAGGATTACCTGGCCACACATCTGTATTTTGAGTGTGATCGAGAAGTGGTGCGCTTTTGAAAATATTTAAAAATGAAAGTGAATCTCGTCTCTAAGCCTAGAGTCAAAAAATCGGAATTCTAAGTTTTTTCTTAAAATTGGAAATTCTAAGACGGTTGCGTGAGAACAGCGGTGTATAATTTTTGTCGATTATCAATGTTATTATTATTACATAGGGGAGATGATATCGTTTTAAGTGATCTTTTGGAAAGGGAAGGACTTGTATCAAGAATGCGATTGTGCACAGCCTATATAAGTGTGGTCCATTTCATGGACTCATGAGAATAATTATATTTCATAAACGTATATTGATTAAGTATAAAAACAATAGAAAAATCAATCAACCCTCATTTATTTTATCATATATGTTCTTTATATTCATTATTGCCTCAAAATTCCCACTAGAACATCAAATTAATTCCCCATTAAATGAAGAATAAGAAAAAGAAACAAATTTGGCAACTACGTGAATGCTGCAAACTTCTTCTAAGTCCCTCACCATAAACAGTTTGTGATGAGGGGTCTAGAAGAAGTTTGGGGTATTTTTATGAACTACGTGGATGCAAAAAAAAAAATGTTTAAAGTTAATACCAAATATTTTCATCCACATTCTATAGTTTTCCTTAAACAGTAATCACTACTTTTCGAAAATACCAACTCAGTACTATAGATTTGTATAAATCTGAATTAGTGGTAAATTTCATACCATTTATTGGCTATCATATTGTAAGAAATACAATTAAATCAATTAAATAAGTTAAAAACGAAATCAAACGACATAGTTATCAGTTATTTTTTTTGTGCATATTTTTTCCTTAAACCAATTGTCAAAAAGTTCAAGAGTAGATTTCCTTCCAAATGGATCTTTCACATATACTTTTTTGTAAGTATGATTTCTCCTTTAATATTTTCATACAACATTTATGTCTCCTTAAGCTACACTCCTTCAAGTTCATTCCAGGTAGCAGTGAAATGATGTCAATATTATGTAACAGGCGTATTAACATCTATTAGATGTTTTTTTTACATCTAATCAATCTACAACAAGTTCAACCCCTGATAGCAGAAAAATTTTGTTTCATCTACGTCATTATCGCGTAACAGACGTAATATGGACGTATATTGGACGTCCTTAGGATTATTAGCTCAAACAATAATAGTTTTTTTCTTTTTTGCAACAATTTCTGATAATCAAGTGGGTTTAAACGAAGAAAACTTTTAATGTGTTGTCGTAAATATATGTTGCTTGTTTTTATTTTATTTTTTAATTGTATTCCTCAAGCTTCCATCGTTTAAGATCATTTTTTGTTAGCCCAAACGATTGTGATGATTGTCATTTTTTTTCATATTATATAAGTATGTTGATATTTAAGGAAAAAATATTTTATTAAATCTAGATAATAGATTTATCATTCGGGATATAAAGGTTTTTAAGATAATTTTCTTGAAAATTTTCTCATATAAATTATATATCATGATACTCACGAAGAAATTTTTTAATTTAAAAGAGTTACAAGCGATATACAGTACTTAATTAATCAATTAATATTCAAAATATAAAAATGTTGTTAAAATCCACAATTTTCTCACATAAATCTAGTAAGTACTATTATTATTATTATTTTAAATTTTATTTCAGTTTTTTCAAGTCTACCAATCCAAGAATCGAAAAAAAACTTTTTCTCTGCCTAACGAATTAATTTAAAAAAAAATATTTTGCAATTAGGCTAAACTTACCCAGTAAACAAAATTTAAATTTCCCGCAATTATATTCAGTAACATCAACGTAAAGGTATTCAAATAACTACGAATGTAATACAAAAACGTAGGTAACTTCATGGTTTAATGTTGAAGTTACTAAAAATTATTTGCGGGAAATTTTGAATTTGGTTTAATCCAGCTGTGAAAAATGATGTCTGTTTTATTCCCCTCGCAAATCTCTAGGCGTATCAATAAATTATTATGAAAAACTAAACTCCTTATGAAACATTAATGATCACCACTTGAAATGGTTTAGATTATTTATCAATGAATTCAATAATTTAAAAGTTATTTTTATAGTTCTAGTGGTAATTTTAGGTCCACATCTGTTTGATAGAATTAACCAATTTTCAACAAAAAAATTAAGGATTTTGGTCAATTTTCGTAGAAAATTCAACAAGATTGATAAAATTTTAATGAAAATCCAACTAGGTTAGCCAATATTTCCATGAAAATTTGAGGTAGTTGACGGATTTTCGATGAAAACTAAATGATTTCAGATATGCTAAATATTGACCTCAGAAAAAATTGTCCACACTTTCAATTGTGACATTCACATGTTGGAAAATTATAACCCTCCATTTCTAACCGTATTTTGTCTATTTTTTGACAAAAAAAAATTACCAAAGGTTTTTTTTCTAATATTTGTATTATTACTATTTTATAATAATAATTATTATTATGGTCATTATGTATTTAATATTAATTTGATTAATGAAACTAGATATTAGTCATTGTTGAAAGTAATTTATTAAAAAAAAAAAAATTACTACCGAAAAAACCAAAAAAAAAAAATATATAAATATATAATAGGGATATTTTTTTTAATAAGTTTGAAAAACAAATAGAGGATCCTAGATTATTTTTTATGTAATTTTTTTTTTATATAGATTCTTAATTTCTCTCTTTACTAATCTGTAATGAATTTTTACCTGAAAGGGAGTTAAAATAACTTGAAAACCTGTTGTAAGTATAATAATTACACAACCAAAACAAAGAGACAGTAAATCCTCTAATAATAATAATTAAATAACAAACAATATATGATTACCTATAGATTATTATTATTATTATTAATTATTACTTATTATATTCATAACATTAAAAAAAAAAGATATACTAGTGTTGTAGTGCTTTTTGTGTGACGTCTATGTGATATATATCTATATTACTATCAATTAGGTGTAATACTTTTATTATAGTAGAATCGGGGCATCGGGGATTTTCTCGAAATAAAAAAAAAGTTGACAAGCTATTTCCGAGATTACCCGAACCGCCCCGGCAATATAAGAAAACCTTGTGGGGCGATCCGAGATAAAGAATCATAATACAAATACTACTACGAGAACAGGATTCCCGAAAATGAAATAAAGATTGTCTGTCGCGTATTCAGTGCAAATTTGTCAATTAATCCATAATTTATGGGGCGCGAAGTGTAAAAAAAAAATATTAACGAAAATTAACTAATTAAATGTAATACTAAAAATCATGATTCAATATCTCGGTGCCTCCATTATTTATACATATATATATAATATAAAAAAAATATATAATTAATATATATTTATATGCAGATTGTTAAGCGATTTTAGCTATATTTTCCGGGACTTACTGACGAATTCGTGGTAGTATTGGGGGAATCCCCTACACATGGTTAAAAATGTCTGAATGAAAACTGAACATTGAGAAATCAGTTAAACCATTAAAATAATGCTTTTTTGACTTATGATGGCATTAAAAGAAATATGAGGTTTCTCCTAGTTTTTCAAAAATATTCAAAAAAAAAAATATATATATATATACAGGTTACCAACTGTCCTAGGACGAGAGATTATAATAAATTCATATTTTTTTTTATTCTTCGTATCTAACTGCATCTCTTAAAAATATTTTCTGCTACACAGAATTTTGCAGAAGTTGCAAGTTGCTTTTTTTTTCTAAAGGAACACCCAGTATCTTATTGAATATTTGGATAAACTACCTAGCTTGAGAGAAACGAATTAATACAGGGTGATTGGTACTTAAACCCACATATTGAAAGACATGGTAGTACAGATCATTAACAATAGATTTAGCCAAATTTGCCTTATACAGAAGTCAATAGTTTTCGGGGATATCTTTATTAAGTTCAATGCAAAAATAAATTTTCTATCGATTAATCTTTGTCTTCAATACATTAATCATTATTTACACGAGTATAGAAGTTTAGAGTACATTTCTTGCAGTGTACTATGAAAATTTGACAACCAAAATTGAATTTGCGTTTTTTTTTTAATATTGTAAATTAACATGTAATATATAAATAGCATATGACGTCTAAATGACTTAGAAATGACGTCAGTTTTATGATCTCACCATTTAGATGTCTTTAAAGCGACGCAAAAAATATTTACCACGTTTCAGACCAGAAATGATCATATACTGACGTCTTATTCATTCAACTATCAAAATAAGAGCGTTGTTATTTCACCATGTTAAATTTGTATTTTTTTCTTCTAATATTGTAAATTGATACGCAAAATATAATTAGCATATGACGTTTAAATGACTTAGAAATGACGTCAGTTTTAAGACTTTACTTTTAGACGTCTTTAACACGGCGCAAAAACGATTTTGGACGTCTCAGACCAGAAATGACCATATAATGACGTCTTATTCACGTCACTCTTCAACTATCAAAGTAATAGCGTTGTCATTTCACTATGTTAAATTTGTTTTTTTTTCTTCTAATATTGTAAATTGATACGCGAAATATAACTAGCATATGACGTTTAAATGACTTAGAAATGACGTCAGTTTTAAGGCTTCACCTTTAGACGTCTTTAAGACAGCGCAAAGACCATTTACGACGTCTCAGACCAGAAATGACCATATAATGACGTCTTATTCACGTCACTCTTCAACTATCAAAGTGAGAGCGTTGTTATTTCACCATGTTAAATTTGTATTTCTTTTTTCTAATATTGTAAATTGATACGCGAAATATAATTAGCATATGACGTTTAAATGACTTAGAAATGACGTCAGTTTTAAGACTTTACCTTTAAAAACCATTTACGACGTCTCAGACCAGAAATGACCATATAATGACGTCTTATTCACGTCACTTTGCAAAATTTTGCGTAGAATTCGCTGAGAGAAATATATCATTCTATTTAAAACTAGGAGATTCCTATCGACTTCCAGTCTAATGAAAAGTTATTGTTTTTGACAATTCTGAAAAGGGTGGGGGTTTGTTATTTGAAACATTCTGTACCTAATTTTAACACACATGAATTAATTAAAATAGATTCACAGCTATTCAATAGGGGATTTCCCCCCAAAACGTGAGGATAATATTTCGTCAGGAACTGTCGGATAATACAGTCAGAATCGTTCTGCGTTAAATTTCCGTCCAACGCATGTCTTATTCGCATGTTTTTTTTTTTTTAATATTAAAAAAAACACAGAAAATAGCAAAAGCGAATCGAGACATGTCGTAGCTCAATTATAGAGCCTGGGTTATGGGTGGGTGCGGATCAGGCCGACTTAGGGCCCCCTCTTAACGGAGGGGCGTGCCAGGTCGTCAGCAGCATCTTTGGGGACTATAAAAAAACATATCAGCTTAAATTAATTATTATTATCATAATGAATATTATAGAAGAGAAAGAAAAAAAATGAATTACCTGTTATTGAATAATATGCAATCCGACCTTTTTTGATGTTGTCGTCTTGTAACCGTGTTTTTTAAAAATTAATTGAAAGAAAAAAAGAAGAAGAGAAACGAGATAATATTCCGTGCGTCTTTGAACCGTTTGAGGAAAACATTTTATAATAGATATTATGTAAACGTGTTTATTCTTTGTTTGACAAAAAAAAATATGTGAAATTGTGTTTATATATACATATATATATATAAAAAAAGAATTTTTAATTAAGTTATTGTAAAAGGAGAACGATGGTGTGTATTTTGTCATTCGGAATTAATTCCTTCGCTCACCGCTAGAGGGCGGTTCATAAATCAATAAAAGCGCGTTGTGTATGAATACGTCATCGCTGACGTAAGCAATCGAGTGCGTTGACATTTGACATAGATGTCGCTAAACTCTCCCGCGTTTATATTTTCGTTTTACAACACCATCGTTCCCACTTTGTTTTTTCTTTTTTCTTTTAACGGTGTGAAATGATTTTGTGATAAAATATCAACGGTATTTAAAAAAAAAAAAGATGAAATAATATGAACTAGCCACAATCGCCTTCTCTGCTTTAGGTCATAGGTTTGTAACAAACACCACTCTCTAAACATATCATGATCTGTGCCCCTTGTCAAGTGACATCTTAAATTTTTTAGTGATTAAGTAAGTAAATAATAAGGTAATTATTGAAATAAATATGAAGAAGATATGAGACAAAACAATATTTGATAATATTTAAAAAAGAAAAAAATTGGAAAAAATTACTACATACGTGGATATTATTATTATTATTATTACAATATTATTCTTCTCATTATTACTGATTGATTAATTACTGACACTGTAATTAATAATTAAACATAAAATCGGAAAAAAAATACGATGGAAGAAGAATGAGAAACGATTTTACTTATGATGATATATAAGATATATAAATATATATTATAAATAAATAAATAAAATAATAAAAAAAAACATTTGATGACGTGTAGTAAATCAGAAGTTTGTATAGGCAAGCGCGATTTTCAAACAAGCTGATTTTTAGCGTAATCGATTAAAAAAATAACCAGTTTTTACTGCAATTTTGAGATCCGTTTCTAGAAATTTTAAAAACTGTATAACATATAGACGGAGGACCCCATTTTTATTCGTTTATTTATTTATTTATTTATTTATTTCCTCGTCCCGTTTCGATAAAAAAAAAAGCATGAAATTTAACCGTGTAAAAATTTATTTAGAAGATTAACGAAACAAAAGCATGATGTTGATTCTGAAATGATTACATATTATATCGGTTCGATCTATCTGTAGGAAGTAGAATGTAAAACAGCAAAGTGTTATTGACGATGGGTTTTCTTTTTGAGACTTAGCGGATAGAGAAAGACAGAAGCAGCGATGATGATTTATTAGAATCTCTCAATCGAATGATCGATGTGCTTGATAAGTGAAAAATGATAAATTCGCCGTGAATTCTATCTGTCTCCCGCTGGGTATAAAATAAATATATTGTTGATACTAGTCAGATATTTGTATAAAAAAAAAATAAAACCCACCCCCACACACACCATCTTGCCCCCCGCCCCCTTTTATCTTTTACAGAGAAAACATTCCAAGACAAAGATTTGTATTACCTGACAACGTACTTAGCTATAAAAATTGTATAGGGTCCAAAAGATGGGAAATAAATATGTATAATTAAAAAAAAATACTGTGTTTTATTTATTATATTATATCTTAAGAGTTTTCATAAAAGTTCTGTACACCAGAATATAACACAAATATCATTAAAAGTAAATTTCATGTAACAGAAGTAGCTTTTATCATTTTTTTTTTTTTAATAGAAAAAATAAAGAATGGAAAATATCATAATGGGTAAGTTGTGAAAATAATGATTTTAAAAATAGAATAAAATTATCTGTCATCTATTATCAAAAAGTGCAACTAGCATCGTTCTTCTGACGCCACCTATCATTAAATAGTTTAACGATACAAAATATAGAAAACTGTATCTTGCAATTATCTAAAATTTACAATTTCTAACTATTGTAGAAAAAGAAAACTACGCTCAGGGAAGCTGAAGTTTAATTTAGATGCAGAAATTTCTATTTTATTTCATTCAACTATCCCAAAAAGAATATTCAATAAAATCAAACAATTCACTTTTATCGGCGCTATCAATGTATAACTAAATAGCCAAATTAACATCTTAACACCACTTTATTTATCTTTAGTTAAAATAAAATGAATTACTATACAAAAAAAGATAAAAACTGTCAAAATTGTCACCATTCAAAGTAATATATTGACATTTCTATATTAGTGGCGCCACCTATGATTCAATAGTCAAATGAGCAACTTGTATTCCGGTATTCAACCTTTTAAGAATGAAAACTTCGTTCAGAAAAGCTGAAATTAATTTAGATACAGAAATTTCTATTTCATTTCATTCATTCAACTATCCTAAAAACAATATTCAATATAATCAAACACTTCACTCCTATCGGCGCTATCTATGTGTATCTAAATAGCCAATTAGCATCTCAGTACCACTTTATTCATTTTTAGTTAAAATGACATTAATTATCACTACAAATTACTATAAAAAATATAAAGACTGTCAAAATTATTACCGTTCAAAATAAAGCATTCACATTTCTGTATTGGTGGCGCCACCTAGGATTCAATAGTCAAATGAACTACTTGTATTCCGGTATTCAACCTTTTAAGAATGAACATTCAAAATAATTTATATGTAGTTTCATGATATTTTTCAATTATTGCAAAAAGACTTCTATAAATCGACCTTTATGAAATTTATATATTAGATCATTATTAATTTTTTTAAGAAAAGCAGACGTCATTGAAATGTAAAAATCAGAACTGTCACTTACCGGTATAGATAGCTCAATTAGCAGTTTTGGAAACATTTTTTAAACCAATTTACTCAAAATCACAAGTAAAGGATTATCTTTTATCTGTGCTAGAACTTTATAATACATACTTACAATTAATTGTGGTAAAAAACTACTATAAAAAATTCAAGAAAATGTTCTTTTGTTAAAATTAATTTATTTTTCCATACAAACCAATCAATGCTGCTACTTACAATCAAATGTTCAAATTAACAACATTTACCCTTATAATATTTCAAAATGCATTTGTTAAAATTTTTCAAAGTGTTGCAACAACCTACTATGCAAAACTAGAACAAAAGTTTATTTCCAAAAACAATTATTACAGATATAATTGATTGTAGGCATCTGTTGTGAATTAGTTTAACAATACATCGTAAACAGTACTATTCAAAAAAAAAAGAAACAAATCTCCTTACAAACACACATTTACAGAACATCCAATCCACCATATGAAACATCAATCATCTGAAGAAAGGAATACTACAAACGTAACCTAATAGTCTGTGATCTTATAATTTCATTGCTGCCATCTATCAAAAAATGGAGGAATTGCAATTTTCTATTCCATCATTGGATATTAGAAAAAAATTCCTAATTTTACTCGAAGAAATTCATACCTAATTAGGATTATTTAAAACCGTTCATATATCTAAACCAGATCGGTTAAAATAATGATTAGAATATAAAATACAAATCGTTGTGAAAATTAAAGATAAAATAAAATTGGAAAATTGTGCTGCCATCTATTACACAATAACTAAGTAATTAAATTTCAGTGCCGATTGTGCCATCTATCGTACAAAGGCTGAACTAATATAATTTTCAAGAACTTATGCTGACATCTAGTGTGCAATAGCGGAACTAATAGTATAACTCATTTAATAACGAATAGATGTCACAGATGTCGCTTCCATCTTAATCTCACTGATACAAATAACTGTCACAATTTTGTTCAATTTGTTCCAGTGCGATCCTTCGGGGGCTTATTTCCAAAGTCTATTTCCAAAAACAATTATAACAGATATAATTGATTGTAGACATCTCAATAACATTCAAAGAAAAGAAACAAATGTGCTTACAAACACACATCCAGAACATTCTCCGATCCATTATATGAAACATTCAATCATCTGAAAATAAGAATACTACAAAAGTAACCAAAATAGTATGTGATTTCATATAATTTCATTGCTGCCATCTCTCAAAAAGTAGAAGAATTGTAAGGTCTATTCCGTCATTAGATATAAGAAAAAAATCCTAATTTCACTGGAAGAAATTTATTCCCAATTAGGATTATTTAAATCCGTTCATGTATCTAAACCAACCGGTTAAAATAATGATCGGAATATAATATATACAAGTAAAAATATTTAAAAATAAAATAAAATTTGTAAAATGGTGCTGCCATCTATTAGCCAATAGCTATTAATAATAATAAGCAATTAAATATCGGTGTTGATTGTGCCATCTATCGTAGAAGGGCTCAACTAAACTAATATTCAAGACCTTATGGTAACATCTAGTGTGCACTAGGGGAACTAATAGTATAACTCATTTAATAAGGAATAGATGCGAAAGATGTCGCTTTCATCTTAACCTCACTGAGATACAAACAACTGTCACAATTTTGTTCAATTTTCCCATTTTCGAGTTCTGCAAGTAATCATGGCTACGGAACGTTATAGTTTTTCTCTAACAACTTTCAGGTAAATTAGTTAAATTAAACCGTAGTAATTTATTTGTATGTTACATTAATCTGCATCGTAATAATATTTAAACAATATCCTTCCTGTCTTTGTAGCCCTTCAGGGAAATTAGTGCAAATTGAATACGCTTTAGCCGCGGTAGCTGCCGGTGCTCCTTCTGTAGGAATTAAAGGTAAGTTTTATCATCAATTTATTTAGCCTAGTTTTAATTTATTGCACCACAACTTATGCAGCATCAAATGGAGTTGTTATCGCAACGGAAAACAAACACAAATCCATTTTATACGACGAGCACAGCGTCAATAAGGTGGAAATGATCACCAGTCACATCGGCATGGTTTATTCGGGCATGGGGCCGGACTATAGGCTATTGGTGAAGCAAGCCAGGAAGATGGCGCAACAGTATTTCCTCGTTTATCACGAACCGATTCCCACGGTCCAATTGGTGCAGCGTGTTGCAGCAGTTATGCAGGAATATACACAGTCGGGGGGTGTTAGACCGTTCGGAGTCTCGTTGCTGATCTGCGGTTGGGATAGCGATAGGCCGTATGTATTCCAGTGCGACCCTTCAGGCGCTTATTTCGCTTGGAAAGCTACAGCAATGGGGAAGAATTTTATCAATGGGAAGACATTCTTGGAGAAAAGGTTAGTACTAGTATTCATATTGTATTTGGTAATATCAAAAGTGCTTTGGTAATTTAAAATGTGAGGTTATGTTTGAAAAATTGACATTTACTGGAAATGCATAGATGGCGCTGTCATTTATGATTGTTCTTTTCTTGAAAAATATTGATTTAAATTTTTAAGTGTTGATTTTTTGCGATAATGATTTTTATGTGCGTTATTTATGTGTTTTTTTTTTAAATATTTGTTACGATCGATCTTATTTCAGTTATTCCTAAAAAAGAAATGGATTTCTTTTAATAATTTTTTTAACATCCATTGTTTGGTTACAATTGCTGTGTTAAAAATGCTGTATTCATGTAAAATGTGAGGTTATGTCGAAACATTGACGTTTACTGAAGTTGCATTGATAGATAACGATGGCATTAACGATTATTCATTTTAAGAGCGTTTCTTATGTCTATTTTGAGTAGTATCAAATCTAACCTATAGCATCATTAGTTGGTGTATTTGATTTATTATTAGTCATTTCTTGTCCGTTTTATCGTTTTCTTTCTATATTTTACAAGAAAAAAATAGGTCTTTTATTTTATTTCTTCTATATTATTTTAATTAGAGCATGAAATGTAGGGCCATCTTTTATTAAGGATTCGTAAATAAATTTTGTTACTGTGTTAAATGTTTATTATTGTATATCAGAAATAGGAATAAATTGACACCAAATATCACAAACAATCATTTTAAGGTTATATTTATTCGATTTGATATTAAAGTTTAAGTTTCGCACATAATTCGGCCCAAATTGAAACAAATTAACAAACTAATGCTATTGACGCAAAATTTGAACATACTAAAAAACTGCGCGTAAGATATCCTGCTGTTTATTGGGTTTTTAATTTGACTTCGAAGTATCTATTTAATTCATATGGACAAAAATCGATGACGTAGTCAAAACCAGTGTTGCCAACATATAAAAATTTAATCCGTTAGATGGCGCCTGATATTCCGCTAGATTCGAAAAAAATCTGTCAAAAATTTGAAGCAGTTTGAACTCCATTCCTAAACTTTTGTATGTACTGTGACTTTCCCATACCAATTGGAAAAAAGATCGTTTGGAAAACACAATCACTTAATTTTTTATATACTTACAATGAATATGGCAATAGTTCCAAATGAAACTTACAGATTTGGTGATTTATATATGTATACATTAACGGAAAAAACGTGTTTCCCTGATCTCAAATCTTGAATTTGGTAGAGTTGATTTTAGACAAAATATTCAAATGAATTCGAACGAAGTTTGACCACTTGCAAGTGCATTCAACATTGGTTTGTTGTTGTTAGTTATTAGTCAATGCAAAGAATTTAGCAGTGTATTAAATCATTATATTAAATATCCATAAATCCATAATCAAAATTTTGGTATAATGTATATTATTACCAAAAATCCACTAGAAATTAAGCTGGTTTTGCTAGTTTTCCGCTAAAAGATCCCCCAGCAGCTAAACGTGCATTTCTACCGCCAAATGCAATGTTAATTGAGCTACAACTAGCGGGAAATCCACTAAATTGGTAACACTGGTTAAAATATAAAATAGAAAAAGTGCACATATCTTGATGTAACATCTAGAGTCTTTCTAAAAACATTGACTATTTTCATTGCATCACAGATGTATGAATGTTAACATAACTGTTATGCAATATTGAAAGGTATAGCTATACCTCCCAATAATTACTAACTTTACAGCTTTAAAGTAGTAAATTATTATCCAACAAATAATTTACTACTTATTATGCTTATTATGCTATTTTCAAATATAATTGTGCATAACGTCTATATTATAAGAGTGGTATTAACAATATTTGATGTGTGTTAAGAACAAGTATTTATAGCGTATTAACAATATACTTTTGTATTTAAAATATACATATCATATCATTGGCTCGATTATATTGTTATCAAACTCTGCTTAATGATTACTTTTCAAACTTTACATCGCTACAAAACTTCAATACATTATACATTACATTTGTTGGATTGAATGAGTTAATAAAATAAGCGTGTTGTTTTAGTGGACTGTAATTTTTATAATGATGCTCTCTCGAACATTCTAATACACAATACAAAGTATTATGGGTAATTATGTTTCAAAATTAGCGCAGTGGCGACATCTGGCGGCAACTGTTGGAATTTAGATCTATAGAAATCTGCCAACATTATTACACCATAGACAAAAGACACGTCAATTGACACCATGTCATTTCAGTCATATTACCACTGTCTATTATTTTTTTACGCGAAAAGTCCCTAACAATATAAACACAGAAATATTATAAATTGACCAAAAGGAAAGACTAAATCATCCTGAGGGAAAAGTTAGCGCATAGTTAATCAAAGTCCGCTAAATTCAGTTCCAATAAAATGTAGGTAATAAAACTCACACATAAATACAATGAAATGGCGATTTATTGTGAAGGTAAAATAAATTTGGGTTGACTCTGTATAGTAAAGAATTTTAATAATATGCAGACCCAGTATATGATGGAGATTTTGATAATGTGCAGACCCTGTATAATATGGCGCCGGGGTATCTCGTTATTAAAGTAAATAAAATGATTCGATGGTTAATAAATGTCGAAAAGTTTTGTGAAATTAAGCAAATACTGTTTGAAAAATTCGGTTAACTAATCTGAATGTATTAATTGTCAAAATTTTACCCGTATTTTTGCAGATACAGCGAAGATCTTGAATTGGATGACGCAGTCCATACAGCTATCCTAACCTTAAAGGAGAGTTTCGAAGGGCAAATGACGGCCGATAATATCGAAGTTGGTATTTGCGATCAAAGTGGCTTTAAACGTTTAGATCCGTCGAACGTGAAAGATTATTTAGCTAATATTCCTTAAAAATTCGATTTTTTTTTATGATTTATATGTAATTATAATAACTTTTTGCATTAAAATAAAACATTTATCATAATTTCAACGATGTATTATTTTATTATATTCTAAGTATCCAATGAACGATATAAATTGAAACGAACGTTTTGCATATGTTGAATCATTTGTATTGTTTCAATATTGCAGAGTTTCTATTTTTAATGTAATTTCACATTTATAGTCATTTATTATACAGGCTGTCCCACCGAACTGGGTCATTAGATTTTTTTTGAACTTCTAGTAGAAATTTGATTTTGAAACTTGCAGTGTAGTCATGGCCCACTGTGGTCTATTTAAGGAAAATATTTTCAACTTTATAGCACTTTCGGATACAGGGTGTTGATATCAACTTTCTTATTTTAAATGGAATGGTACAATTTTTATCAGTACAATGAATGTATCGAGTCATTTGCAATTAGTTTATATCAGGGTTCCCTATCTCTGAACTCAACCGTTTTTGAGATATTTGCAATTTTGTTGATTTTTAACGTTTACGCTGTATCAAGTAAAATTAAATAGCTGACAAGGTATCAGATATTTAGTGGTTTTACTAATGGCGATGTAAGTACAATGACGCCGGTAGAAAGTTTTATGGCAATAATGACCGAATCACATACAGGGTGTTCGAAAACGCATCTCCAACGTGGATGTCTTTAAACCAACAAAACTTTTTTATTTCAGATGGAACATAGTATTTTTTACTACAGCATTGAATGCAGCGTAAAATTCTACATCGATTGACATTAGGGTTTGGTATACCTATTTTTGATAGTTTTTGAGATATTAGCATTTATTGCCTAAAATATGACTAATTTCCAAGTTTCGAGCAAATAAAATATTTTTTTCCTAAAATACACTCTGTATATTAGTTTTTAGAATGATGGGTTATCTTTTTTTGCATTGTTTGGTTTCCATACCTGAGATATTTATCATTGGAAGTTTTCGAATTATTAGCAAATTTTATGTAATTGTAATTATAAAATATTACTAAGACATAATTATTACGCGACAGCAAATTACATGTTAATATTTTTACCTGCTTATTAAATGCATCGATAATAAGTCAATTAAAAAAAAAAACTAAGAAACTATTATTCTAAAAGAACATTTATATTGAACATTTTAGAAGACTTTTAATAGTTTGTTCCTGATTTATGTTATCTGTTTGTATCGCTTAATACTTAGTTTAATACAAAAAGCCAAGAAGCTGCATTGTATTCGGAGACTCCATGTCAGACGGCTTCCCTACAAAGAAAATACCTGCTCTAGTAACTGAACAATATTTGAAATATTATGGGTGTATTTAGGATATCTGCTTTAATTTCCCTTTGTATTTTATTTTTTTGAGGTTTTCATTCATTGCAAGTAAGTGTAGGTATCTAATCATTGTTATATTCTTTATGAATGTAGAATAAGTCTAAAATGTTATTTGTATATGTAATGTGTTAATGTATGTAATATGTTTCAATGTTTTTCTTATTTCTTTCGATTTACAATATTGTGCTTGTTAGAAGAAAATGTGTGAAGGAGTTGATAGCATTAGGACTTTCTATAAAAGATATGACTTGTTAATACCGTATAGGTTTATCACTGTGCAAATTGGTAAATTACCAACAATGAATATCATTTGTTCGTTAGCTCATCTCATGGCCTACTAATATCTAATAATTAATGTACGTTCTCTATGATTAAAAGGCATTATTAGTATTAGTAAGAAACCAGTGAACATTAGATATCTGAAACATAAGTATTTAGATAGGTTAGGCAAATAATGTGCAGAGTGTTTTGTAGGGAAAAACTCATTTTATTTGGTTGAAACTTAGAATTTAGGCATATTTTTAGCAATTTTTGCAAGAAATGCTAATACTTCAAAAATATTAAGAATAGTTATACCAAACCCTAATATCAATCGATGTAGAATTTTGCGCTGCATTCAATACTGTAGTAAAAAATACCATGTTCCATTTGAAAGAAAAAAGTTTTGTTAGCTTATAGGTATCCACGTCGGAGGCGTGTTTTTGAACACACTGTATGTGATTCAGTGATTATTGCTATAACACTTTATAGCTACGTCTTTGTATTTACATCGACTTTAGTAGAACCACTAAATATCTGCTATCTCATGAAATATTTGATTTTATTTGAAATAGTGCAAACGTCAAAAAATCCACGAAAATGAAAATATCTTAAAAACGGTCGAGTTTAGGGATAGGGAACTTTCATATAAACTAGTTGCAAATGACTCGCCAAATTCACTAGACCGATAAAAATTGTACCATTCATTTAAAATAAGAAAGTTGATATCAACATCCTGTATACCGAAAGTGCTATAAAGTTGAAATATTTCTTCCTTAAATAGCACCACAGTGGGTCATGACTATACTGCAAGTTCAAAATCAAATTCCTACTAGAAGTTCAAAAAAATCTAATGACCCCAGTTCGGTGGGGCAGCCTGTATATAAATGTTGGTGTCCACGTAATTTATTATTCATGTTTGGTGTTTTTTAACTTAATGATAGACACTTTTACCTATTGACGTTGATCTGAAGATGGCTGTTAAAAGCCGAAACTAGTAATCATATATTAAACTGCTGTATGAACGAAATAACGAGTTGATTTACTCTTATCTAACCTTTCGTTGTATTATTTCTTTTGAGGTTATGTAGAGGCAATATTTTAATCGATTTCCTTTTTTTTTTGCCGTCGTAAACAAGGTTATGCAAACGCGAATTCAACAAACGTCATCCGAAATATTCCACAATCGGCAACGCCGCCAATAATCCCAGGAGGTTCACTATAACTACACGACGAACGACAATAAATTTCCGCACAGCGTCCTAAACGTCGGCTCTCGAGATTCGGAAGCGAAATCTCTTTGTTCCTTGTAGCGGCTCGCACATACTCCGAATATGCGACCGGAGGCCCCCCGGAGGTAACGTTCGGAACCTCGAAAATTAATATCGGAATTAATGGGAATACCACATGAGCGGCGTTGCGCTCGGGATATCGGATCGCGGATATGCTAATAAGTTTCCAGGACGTTCACTATAACAAAAGACGATGGATATGGATATGCGCCGGCTATTATATAATGGGAAATTTCGGAGTTGGCGCGCTGTTATTACGATGGCGCGACGTGCGTTTGTTATATAGTATACGTACAACATTACATATATTATTGTATAGGAGAATGTGGTAGCTCGGTGTTTGAGTGAGCGCGTTAAACGATTGCTCAATCAAGCGGAGTACCTGTAGATAAGGAAATTGTTCTGGCTTGCTTTGACACACTGATAGTATTATTTTGTGATGGAAATATTAAAAATGCGGGAGTGACATGTGAGTTTGTTGAAAATGTGCGGGGTTAGTCTAAAATAATGTTTCTTCTATAAAAAGTGATAAAATGTTTGTCGAGTCGATAGCCAACATCACTTAAATTATTTCTATTAAACATAAAGTACTGCAATTCATTGCGCCAATGTGTTATACAGAAAAAAACCTTCTTTGGACACAATATAGCGGAATCAGCCAATGCTACAAAAGTCACTTATATTTAGTCAATTGTAGTTGTCAGTGCAGTCCTTGCTATCATTTTAAATTGTTGGAGAAATAATGTTTGGCTAGAGTTACTGTTGCATATACTTTAATGTATTATAATAACACGGTTGTTTAACTAATTGCACTGACATGGTACTGACAGTCGACAATATCGATAACATGTAGCTTAGTTCTTGTGTCTCGCGTTTACACAGGGCATCTAAATTCACTTTACTTCCGGTTTTTTCCGGATGTCTATCACAGTCTCTAAACAGTTCTCGAAACAGCTCAACAGTTCTCGAAACAGTTCCAGGAACAGCTTCAACAGTTTCTAGAACAGCTTAAACAGTTCTCGAAACAACTCAATAGTTCCAGGAACAGCTTCAACAGTTTCTAGAACAGCTTAAACAGTTCTCGAAACAACTCAATAGTTCCAGGAACAGCTTCAACAATTCCTAGAACAGCTTAAACACTTCTCGAAACAGTTTAACAGTTCCAAGAACAGCTTCAATAGTTCCAAGAACAGTTTCAACAGTTCCTAGAACAGCTTCAACAGTTCTTAGAACAGCTTCAACAGTTCTCGAAACAGCTCAACAGTTCTCGAAACAGTTCCAGGAACAGCTTCAACAATTCCTAGAACAGCTTAAACAGTGCTCGAAACAACTCAACAGTTCCAAGAACAGCTTCAACAGCTCCTAGAACAGCTTAAACACTTCTCGAAACAGTTTAACAGTTCCAAGAACAGCTTCAATAGTTCCAAGAACAGTTTCAACAGTTCCTAGAACAGCTTCAACAGTTCTTCAACAGCCTTCAACAGTTCTCGAAAAGCTCAGTTTCTCGAAACAGCTCCAGTTCTCGAAACAGTTCCAGGAACAGCTTCAACAGTTTCTAGAACAGCTTAAACACTTCTCGAAACAACTCAACAGTTCCAGGAACAGCTTCAACAGTTCCCAGAACAGCTTAAACAATTCCTAGAAACAGCTCAAATAGCTCTCAAACAGCTCTAGAACAGCTTTGAACAACTTCAAGCAACTAAAACAGTTTTAAACAGCTCAACAGTTACAGAGAACAGCGTTCAAACAGTTCTTAAACAGCTTAAACAGTTCCAGGAACAGCTTCAACAGTTCCTAGAACAGCTTAAACAGCTCAACACTCAAGAACAGCTTCAACGGTTCCTAGAACAGCTTAAACAGTTCTCAAAACAACTCAACAGTTCCTAGAACAGCTTAAACACTTCTCGAAATAGTTCAACAGTTGCAGGAACTACTTCAATAGTTCCAAGAACAGCTGGCAACAGTTCCTAGAACAGCTTCAACAGTTCTCGAAACAGTTCCAGGAACAGCTTCAACGGTTTCTAGAACAGCTTAAACAGTTCTCAAAACAACTCAACAGTTCCAGGAACAGCTTCAACAGTTCCTAGAACAGCTTAAACACTTCTCGAAACAGTTTAACAGTTCCAGGAACAACTTCAATAGTTCCAAGAACAGTTTCAACAGTTCCTAGAACAGCTTCAACAGTTCTTAGAACAGCTTCAACAGTTCTCGAAACAGCTCAACAGTTCCAGGAACAGCTTCAACAGTTCCTAGAACAGCTTAAACAGTTCCCGGCTCAGCCTAAGCAGTTTCCGGAGCTGTTTAAGCTTTCCTAGACACTGTTGAAGCTGTTCCTAGAACTGTTAACCTGTTCCTGGAACTGTTGATCTGCTTCGAAAACTGCTTAGAAACTGTGACAGACAGTGAATTTAGACTCGTTATGTAAATCTTATGGGATTTTGTGCCAGAACTGTCCTAGCATATCTACTCAGTACGGCGGCCAACTGCGGTACTTTATATATCCAGTGACTTTTAATTAAACATAAAGTCACTAGATATATAAACTACCACAATTCATTGCGCCAATGTGTTAGAGAGAAAAGGACCTTCTTTGGACACAATACGGGGAATCAGGGTCCAGCCACAGACTTGATACACTGACAATAAAACGTACGCGCGCACCATCAACAGTTAGCCGGACATCTTGGAACACAGACGTCATCATCGTGCGTCATGCTTACGTTTTATTATGTTTAGTTAGTACCTTTCTATACATAGAGAGTATTTGCGTTGACATGTTTGTTAGTTGGTCAAATCACAGTAGTATATTGTGACTAAATCACAATTGTGATGGTGCGGTATATTACCTAACCTTGCAAAAGCCTTGCAGTTTAATTGTTTTGTTTATTTATATTTTTTTGTTTTTACGGACTATTTCTAATATGTATATTATTCATATATCTATTATACAAGTAAGCCTTGTGTAAGTATGCATAGTATAGCATTAATAATAAAGATACAAAGAAAATCAATAAGAAAAAGATTAAGTTTAAACTAATATTATTTAATCATTAGTAACTTGGACAGCAAACACTCTAATTGATTATTTACTCCTGAAGAAAACATACATGGTTTTAGAACACTACTTGAGTGGTCTTTGTTGATTGAATAAGAATGCGCAAAAAGTTGATTGTGGATTTAGCAATAGAAATTATCTGTAGCTCTAAATTGCTCACGACTTTATTAAAACAAAACACAGTTTTGGTATTTAAAATACACAGGTAGAAATTTAACATGATAGATAAAAATGTCAGCTGTAATGTCACAACCAAAATACGGTTACATATAACCAATTATGCAACCATACGATCCGTACGCTTCTTAATTGAAACAACGATTTTTTTTTTATTTCTTTTTAATCATTCATTCACCCCACTTTCTTAAAAGACAAGAATAAAACAATAATATACAAGAACGTAGACTTGAAGAAAATAATAACAGAACGATTTAAACGTGAACAAACAAGAGAGAAAATATCGCCTCCTTGTAATAGAAGGAACCCGATATCTTCTGTCTCACTCGCTTCCGCTCACATCGTTCGGATACTTTTTTCTTCAAGTGTACATCAAATATACGGGAACAATACGAAAACATATCATCCAGATTGCGTCTCTCGAACAGACCAAACAAAATATCACGGCACAATGTATATTGCGGACACGTTTCCTGGAAACAATAAAAAACCGATCTCGAACGACTTATATACGTTTGCTCGGGATATAGGAGCTGTCAACCCCTTTAACTGGGGGTAATTAAACGCTCCAGGCTCGGTTAGAGTCATTAGGCGCGGCCTACACGAGAAATGGGGGGTAAAAAAACGCAATAAAAGTATGGGAAGTGGCTCGTTGTCCTGGAATTTCGCATATCAGAACTTGTGTGTCTCTACGCGGGAACGTGTGTGATATGTGGGTAATTACTGAGATACGTTTTTGATTAAATCTGCATCCGCATGTGGTCGGAATTTGTTTGGCAACGTTGCATACAGAATTCTTGATGATGTGGCGTCTGCGGTTGAAGGTATTACTGATGGAGGTTGGTAAAGATTATAAGACTGTTAGATTCGGTATTCCCGCTTTGTTTTCGATATTTTAAATAAATTTATAAATTTGTTATAATATAACACTGCGCAGGCTTTCACGGCCGGTGTAACTATAACTAACATCGTTATCCTCAAAGCAGACAAAGGGAATGCAACAGACCTACTAAATAAAGAAGATTACCGGAAAAAGATGAATGAACTACTTGACGAGAACACCTACAAGGAAATAAGAAAAAATCCAACGGAGAAGATCACAAAAACAGTAAGGAGAGCATAAAGATTTCATCGATACCTAAGAGATGCAGAACAGATTGCTACCAAGAGCCGCTAGACACCCAGCTGTATGGAATACCAAAATACATAAAAAAGGAGTGCCATTAAGACGATTGTAAGCAACATTGGATCACCGACCTACGATTTGTCGAAATATTTAGCTAACTTACTAAAGCCATATACCGGACAAACTGCAACGTATGTGAAGAATTCGAAACATTTCGTGGATATTCTGTCTACGCTAAAGACTGAACCTACAGACTTTTAGTAACTTCGACATTACATCGCTATTCACTAACATACCCACGGAGGACGCACTGGCCTTACTTCCAGAATTGGACTACGAGAAGACATCATTGAATTAGTGAAACTGTGCTTATCCACGACATACTTTTGTATGAAGGAAAAATACTACGAGCAGAAGAAGGAACAGCAATGGGAAGCCCTTATACACCAGTAATAGCCAATTGTTTATGGAAGCATTGAAGAAGAAGCCCTAAGTTCAGCGATATGAAACCCAAGTGTTGGCTGCGATATGTCGACGATACTTCTGTAATATGGCAACACGGAGAAGAAAAACTAAAACAGTTCTTGGAACACAAAACTCACAGCATCAAGTTTACCATGGAGAAAGAACAAAATGGAAATCTCCTTCCTGGATGTTATGGTTAAGAAACAAAAGAGGGAATGCTACAGCACGCAGTATTTAGAAAGAAGACGCACACCGATAGATATCTGCATGCAAGATCTCACCATCATCCGATGCAGAAGAAGACATTAATACAAACATTGCTATCCAGAGCTGAAACCATCAGTGACGAACAACATCTTACCAGTAAAAAGATACATTGGAGAAAGCACTAAAGAGGAATGGTTACACTGACATCGACATAGGAGAGCCACTAAGAGAAGACGACACTGGAGAAAACTACAGAACCACGAAGAGGGAGGCGTGTTTACTTTACATAGCAGGAGTCACCGAAAAAGTATGCCGAATTTTGAAGAAACGTAACGTACAAATACGCTTCGGGACTGCAACGTCGATCCAGCAGTATCTACCGATCGCAAAGGATAAGATACCCAAGGGGCACACAGAAGGTATCTACAAGATAACATGCGGACAGTGCTACGTCGGACAAACAGGAAGAGCCATCGACATAAGAAAAAAGAACACGAGGGGACGCAAGATTAAGAAGGACCGAGCAATCAGCGGTGGCAGAACACATGCACGACACCGACACAAAATGGATTTTCAAGAATGTAAAAGTGATAACTACCACCAAGAACTACGGGAAAAGACTCACCAGGGAAGCCATAGAAATAGAGAAGAATAAAACCGTTAACAGAGAAGAAGGGTACCACCTTAGCAACACGTGGAAAAGCCTACTACGAACCGTCACGGTCAATGGAGCGGAAACTACACGGTTGGATGCACCAGGGGCGTATATAAGAAGAATGTCGGACCATGGAGAATCAGTCCAGTTATCCTGAAGAAGCTGTCAGTATGAACAGCGAAACGTCGAGCAAAAGTTTTGACACACGGCGAAACCCGCAAGAAGCTGTTAGTTATTGTATAATACATTAATACATAAGTGTTTACAAATTCGACAACTGACATTACAATAACCGCAGGTACTGATCAGTAATATTTCACTTTAATCAACATAAATTTCGTATACACAAACAGCTTTTTCTGTCGTATGTAGTTTTGTCTTAGCAATAGCAAATATTCAAAAATATAAGCCTATCTTTATCAACATTATGTTCTTATCGCAAATACAGTGTACTATGCATATATTAGAGTAATAGATTTCAGATTTCATTTATTATTTACACGAATCCTAAACAATAACGGCTCGCAAACAGGTCCCTACGGCACACACCTGTCATAATAAATAAATTCGCACGTTGTCGCAAAATCCCCGTACACACAATATCCGTGTGGGAATACCTATACTCATGTATATTACGATCCAATCACCGCGCGCGGGAGATTTTCCGGGATTCTTCTATGTATTCTATTTTCGCAGCGAGAAATAGTCGTATTTTCAATGTTTCCTATCACCT
This sequence comes from Protaetia brevitarsis, assembly GCA_004143645.1. Classification (NCBI taxonomy): domain Eukaryota; kingdom Metazoa; phylum Arthropoda; class Insecta; order Coleoptera; family Scarabaeidae; genus Protaetia; species Protaetia brevitarsis. The sequence continues at coordinate 493,336 of RXPK01000030.1, read as the reverse complement.
CTATATTCGGTCGCGTAATTCCGCGAACGAATACCGCCGGCATATAACCCGTAATCAGCAATAAACACAGTCAGAATGCGCATGGCGGTTTACTCGGCGTTATTCGGCGAGAAATGATTTGTTCCGATTCGAGAACTCATCTTGCAAGTGGGAATTTATGCCGATCGTAAAAGCCTTTAGATGGAGGATACGTGTGGTTACCCCCACCTCTCAAGTTCACCCCCTTGGATACTTCTTTCTATATATATGAAAGTTGAAAGTGTGTTGTGAAAGAGGTTTGTATGTTTCTTTTTAAAGTATTTCAAATCTTTTATTGCTATCGATTTAAAATGTGACAATTATTAGAATTATATGTATGCTCGCAACAAAATATATATTCACTTTTTTTTTTAATGGGGCATGCAGTAAATTTTTATTTTTGCATAACCTTTTATTTAGGTGGTGTTTTGCCACTTTAAGTGTTCATAACACACAACAACTTAAAAAAAGTTTTGACGGAAACATATAAACTGTTGGATATTAGTTGTACAACCCCCATGTCGACAGCAGTATGCGATATTTCATATATTATTTCAAAAGCATCAACGATCAAAATTTATAATAATAAGCGCAGGACAACACATGGCAGATGGAGGAAATATGGTCAATTAACAGATTACGAAACGTTCTCACTGTTAACAAGACGATTACAGTTTTAAACAGCTTTTCTAAGAGATTTCTATATTTCATTAAAGACCCCAGTGACCAACTATATTTATTTCATATTTTATAAATATTAAAAATATTAAATCTTTCTTGAATATTAGTATATTATATAATATGCAAATATATTTAGAAAATATAGAAAACTTAAAAATATATGTTTGTAGCATGATAAATTTTATTACAAATAGATATATAAATAATATTTCCATAACTCGCAAGAAATTTTGCTTTGTATTTCTGAAATATTTATTTCTATAAAAAAAAAATGAATTTTTGAATTATGTACATTTGGTGCGTAGGACGAATAATATATGGGTAAAATATGCTACATATTAAGTAGGTATGTACTATTTAAAACGATAGTTTAAAGATTAATTAGATAATATATATTAATTGATTTAATTGTATCTAAAGCAGCGATGAAATTTTCTATAATTATCTGGTTTGTATTACCATTATTTGTAATTATATAAGTCAGCGCGTCAACACAAACCCTATATTCTTAAGGTACGGTGTTTATGATTTAGTATTGTTTATGAGTATGTAGATTAGGTACATAGAATGCATAGCGCCGTGCGTATCCTCACGTTTTCATCGTTTGCCGTTACATTTAAGTTATAAAGTATGCGATTAGGGCAGATAGGGTTAACTGTGTATTATTGTTGCGGGTGTGTTTTAGTTTTGTGGTGAGTACAGAAGCAAAACTTTGAACATGTCAATGGCTTTAAAATGATTGGAGTCTCATATCGGATGTACAGAATGTTTAATAATATATGTAAGGAATTTTATGCATATAATGTCTGCATCTATAGATAAATTGCTAGTTGATTTGCTTACAGATTCATCTCGGTAAATAGCGTCATAACCTCAATAGAGTTAGAATACGTTGTGTGTTTTATGTTTGTCTAGAATGTTCAAAATATGTGAATAAGTAAAATAAGTATGTAAGTATAGAATGTAGCTACATCCATTATTGTAAATGCTCCAAAGTTTAGTAGGTACTGATAATGTTGACCGAATGTTTATTCATGTGTGATGTAATAAATGGCATTGTTAGAGGTCAAGGAAAGCCATGAGACGCACTACGAAGAAGAAAAAAGCATAGGGTTGTACTGGACAGCCAGGTAGATTAAAATGAGTATTTTTCATTTTTATTGCTTATTCAAATAAAATGATAATAATACGTTTGTTTTTATTAGAAACTTCAATTAAAAAATGGATTAATTTGATAAACTCAGTATGCCTTAAAAGATGTCAGAATTAGATTATTAATGTATGTTGAGTGTGAAAAAAAGTTCTTGCCTTTTAACACAGTTATGTCTACTTTCACTTTTGTTATCGACGTTTATATTCTAAAAACCAAGAACATTTTTAGTTCATTTGACAAATAAAAAGATTGCATAAAAAAATATCAATTTTCATATATATTTACAAATTTTTAGAAAAAAATTAGCGTTACATTAATTTAAATATGGATAAATATTTTAATTGTATTTTATCTATTTTAAAAAATATGAAAATATATCAAACCTCTCGAAAATATTTATAAAATGATATTTTTAAAATATCTATGTAATATTTCTGGCTGTTAGGGAGCGACATCTCTAGTTTGTGCGCAATTACCATAATTTATTACAAATAGCGCGCCATCTGTTTTTACCGCTTCGTTCAGTGAGGCACCGATATAATGCCGGGTTATTTGCAACACATGCGGCACTCAATTAATTATAATCGACAATTTAAATTCACTCACTGTATGGATAGACCGTTAGCGGAGATGGGAGGAATTAATTTACCCTCTTCTTCTGCGTACAAGTTCAAGCGTGTCAATAAAATTATGCTAAAATTCTGTTTTATACAACGTAACACGCTTCTTGATTTATATATAATACAATACACATTATTATACAGCTGTTTTAACAATACCACGAAGAAGACAGACATTTTGCGGAAGATCAAAAGCGTTTGTCATTGTTTACGAAAAGTTCTGCACGTCAGTCGGCACAAATCTTCTCTTTATTCCTATTAATTCTTCTTGCAGTTTACGCGAAAACGCCAATGCCCCGAACTACTAGACTATGTTTCGGTATCTGAACTAGCGGAACTTAGAACAATAAGCGATTGTCTTTAGGTTGGCAAGAGATCCTCGGTGCTTTGTTTCGGCTCAACTAATTCCGACGGTGTGGTTATTTACACTATGACGTCTGGCGGCTTACAGGTTTCGCTTCTGCTCTTCTCATAACTAAGATTGAAAATTAACTTGCAGTTACACAACACAGTATAAGAGGAAATCTTATAAAGCTGATGCTATATCTGCATTAGATATGTGTACATTTAAGGAATTAAACATGTGGGCAGTACAGTTACGAAAGGGGAATATCAGCTTTAATAAGTAACATTGAGGGAATCACATTAATACTAACTGTTTGTTAAACGCCGACTAGATACCAGGCCGCAGACATTGAGTGGGGAATTACTCCGAGAACATCCACCACAACGAGGGGAGGTCCAAAAGTTCGTGGAATGAAAGGGTTTTAAATAAAATAAAACAATAAATCTATTTTTCTTTTTCAATATAATCACCCTTAAGCACAATACATTTATTAGATCTATGAATTAATTTTTCTAAACCATCATAAAAATATTTTTTATTTTTCGCCTCAAAATGGGCTAAAATTGCCTCCTTTACCTCATTGTCGTCGGAAAATTTTCTTCCCCGTAAGTGTTTTTTTTTAAATTGGGGAACAAATAAAAATCACTAAGGGCCAGGTCTGGACTGTAGGGTGAATAGACTATTGATTGAAAGCCATGCTTGTGCAGAGCAGCCATTGCAACTCTGCTCTTGTGAACCGGCGCATTGTCCTTGCAAGAGGAAGCAGCCTTTGTCAATTTTTCCTCGACGTTTTTCCTTGATGGCCTCCTTTAATTTTCCTAATATCGCTGCGTAATATTCTCCGTTAGCTCCTTCCTTTTTCTTTGTAATCAATCAATAATATCCTCACAATCCCAAAAACAGTAGCCATCAACTTTCCAGCCGATTTGACACTTTGAATTTCTTTGGCGGTGGTGTCCCTTTTTTATGGCCATTGCATGGACTCCTGTTTGAGACCAGGCTCAAAGTGATGAACCCATGTTTCTCTCCGGTAACAATCCGCTCCAAAATGTGTGCAGGTTCGTCTCCACACAGCTCCAAAAATTGTCGGAGCATCGGCGCGCTGTTGTTCTGAAGTGGCGTGAGCATTCTCGGTAACCAATCTTGCACTGACTTTTGTCATACCCAGGTGGTCATGTAGATACGCAAAATGGTGGTATCTGATACTCCAACTAAGCAGATAATTGGTTTTTCCTTCAAATGGGTATCTTCCAGTACAAGTTCTTCCACTTTTTCGACGATGTTGATGTGGTGGCCTCAACTGGCCGTCCTGAGCGGGGTCGTCAATCGACTCCCGCCCTGTTTAAAAGACCATGCCACTTATAAATCATTGATTTACTAGGGCATTGTTCCCCATAAACGGTTTCCATTTCATTCCAATATGGTTTGAGCGTTCTTTCTTGCTTGATAAGGAATTTTATTACAGCACGGTGTTCAATTTTCTCCATAGTTTCAGTTTTCTCCCGGATTGGCTTGCTTAGCAGGCAACTATTCGTAAACGACTGACGCAATAGGGCTGCAGCTTAAGCTATATACTAATGATGAGTCCCCAATCAGAATGACACATAGCGAGCGCACCTATCCGCATTCCATTCCCTCCATTCCACGAACTTTTGGACCTCCCCTCGTACCTCCCAAATGTTGCCAAACGTACTGCTATGGGTTAGCAACCCATGTTTGCTGAGTGTATTTTGAGTTGCATATTTTGTTTTGCTAAAAACAGCTGTTTTAATTTACCGAGAATTTTTCACAATAATGTTTATTTTTGTATGATTTTAGTTTAAGAGTTAATTGTATGATTTAATTAATTAAGTGTTAAGTTTTTTTTTTTAAATTAATTCCATTAATTTATTTGTCTTTTGAATGTTGGCGTATTGTTGGTACAACTGCGTTATACGTTTTTAAGAGAGGGATTTTTGTAAGAAAAACGATTGTAGAAGTTTTTTCAAGAGTTCCTTGGTCGACTGTTTACGTGAGTACACTTATTTTTGTATATTATTGATGCCATTTTGTAATTCATTTTGATATTCTAAATTTTCGCATAAATTGAATTTAATATAGTCCATCAAGGAATTCATTTAGTAATAATTGTTAATATATTGCTGTGTGCACATTATAGATATAAGATCATTTATTATTTTTGTTCGGGAAGATATATTTTAATTGTAATTCTCTCATTATAGTTTAAAGAGTTAATTTTTCCGTTTTTCTATTTTGCTGATTCAGTTTTATTTTATCAATCACCTCGTTTGGGTGAGTAGAAGTATTGTGTTTGCATTTAGTGTTTCATTCTTGTTAATTACTAGAAATTGTCCACGCTTAATTTAGTTTGTTTCAATTTGAAACTCGTGGATTGATGTTGATATCCTAACAGCCAGAAATATTACATAGATATTTTTAAAAATATATTTTATAAATATTTTTCGTGATAGGTTTTTGAATATATTTTTCAAATTTTTTTCTAAATATAGATAAAATATTCAATTAAAATATTTATTCCATATTTTAAAATTAATGTAAGCCCTATATCTTTTCTAAAATATTTGTATGAAAATTGAGATTTTTTATGCAATCTATTTAAATTGTAAAATGAACTAAAATTGGTTCTTGGTTATTTAGAATGTATAACCGTCGATAACGAAAAATTGAAACATACATAGAGTTGTCTAAAAGGCAAGAACTTTTTTTTTCACACTCACCATACAAGTTAATAATCAACAATTCTGGCATCTTTTAAGGCATACTGAAGGTTTATCAAATTAATCACTATTTTTTAATTGAAGCGTTCTAAATAAAAAATAAACGTATTTATTATCATTTTATTTGAATAAGCCATAAAAATGAAAAATACTCATTTTAAGTCTAGCCTTGCTGTGGCCAGGTAACAACCCTATGGCTTTTTCATATCTTCGGTAGTGGCGCTCTCATGGCGTTTCCTTGTGGCCTCTAAAACAATGCCAATTGTATTAGATCATACCATGAATAAAACATCGTACAACATTATCAACACCTACTAATACATTTGGAGCATTTACCATAATTGGAGTGGTAGCTACATTCTAATACTTACGATACTTATTTTTACTTTATTTCATAATATTTGAAGACATTCTACGTACAAACAATAAAACAACACAACAATAACCTCTATTTGAGGTTATGACGCTTATCTACCGAGATGAATCTCTTAAGCAAATCAACTAGCAATTTATCTGGTAGATGCAGTACATATATGATGCGTAAAATTCCTACAATTATATTATTAAACGATTTCTGTACATAGCGATATGAGCATTCCAATTATCTTATAAATGCCATGACATGTTCAAAGTTTTGCTTACCTCGTAGTCACCATAAACACTAAAACACACCCCGCAACAATTAATTACACAGTTAACCCTAATCTGCCCTAATCGTATACTATTATAAACTATAACACGTAACGGACAAACGAATGAAAACGTTGATGATACGTACGTGCGCGTATGCATTCTATGTACCTAATCCATAGACGCATAAACAATACTAAAAAATATAACACCGGCACCGTAATGAATAGAGGTGTTGTGTTGACGTTCGCACCTTATAATAAATTACAAATAATATAATACAAAACGCAGATATATTAATCGAAAAGTTACAGCGCTCAACTTAGATACTAATTAATCATATTAGATATAATATTATCTAATTTAATCTTAAACTATCATTTTAAATAGGTACATACCTACTTAATATGTATGCATGTTTGACCCATTTAATTTATTCGTCTACGCACCAAATGTACAAAAGCAAAAATTCAATCTTTTTTTTTTCGTATGAAATAATATTTACAGAAATACAAAGCAAAATATTCTTGCAGGGTTATGAAAAAATACTATGAGAAACATTTGCAATAAAAATAGTATTAATGCTACATAACATATATATTATTTTAAATGTTTCCTAAATATGTTTCTATAATATATTTATGCATATTATATTATGTAACAATATTCAAGAAAGATTTAATATTTTTAAAATATTTAATAGGAAATGAAATATATAGTTGGTAACTGGGGTTGTAACACCCTGTATATAAATAGCTATATCAGCCGAAGGGGCTATATAAACCCTGCAAATTCTCCATCGATTTCTTTTTCTCTACCTCTCGCCGTTTAAAAGTTATTTTGGATAAACGAAAATTGTGACGGATTTCAAAGTCAAATTGGACCCCCTAAAGCTAAAGTTCGGCAGCATTAAAAAGTGCCCTTGAGCGATATTCCATGGTGTCTACAAATTGGCGAGGTTTCATTACAATCCGCGATTTATAGTTCGCCAAGTTCCAACAACAATCATTTTCACTTTTCACAACGTGATAACAGTTTTCAGCAAACAGAAAGATACCCTAATCAATAAACTAGGACTCTCAAAATCTCCCTGATTACGATTCTAACCCCGCAAAAATCCCGCCCCAGCGAAAACATCGACAAAGACCGAATCGTATACTCGTGGAAACAATAATATACGATTCACAACACATAAGATATCGCGGCTAATATGTGGCGCCGCAGTTTCCAATATCAGTATATTTCGACAAGGACACTAAACTGACGTTGACCTAGAGTTGTTGTTGGGAAACGCGCGTCGCCTTTACATAAAACTCAGTCTAGGATCCTTTATGAGACTTTCCTCGATACGGGAACGGCCGTAGCCGGTTCTAAGGTACGCTGACGTAATCTCCTGGTGAGAACTTGCCGTGCGGAAGTCTTTTTGTTCTGTTGTAGAACTTGGAGGTTGGAAGTTACGACAAATAAGATAATGGAAAAATTTCGTCGAAAAGAGGGAGAAGTTAGTTTTTTTATCCGTGTGTAGGTGGCGTTATTTATCTACACTCACGATTTGTGCGGATGTAAAATATGTTTATAATATCGAGTTTGTTTTAATATATTTCTCTTCTCTGAAATCTTCAAAGCTAATTTAACCACTGAAACATATTTTCTAAATCGTCATGAAATGAAATTAATTCGGCCCCTATAAAAGAGATCACAACGAACGATTAATCATTCAAAGCTGGACTCGGAAAAATCTATCTCTGCACTGAAGACACTCCCCGCTTTAAGGACCTAGCGAAGATTTATAGCACGGGGAAGAAGAAAGGTTTAATACTGTTTTAAATGGTAAAGTGATTTTTTATTGTGAGAGAATTGAAAATGTTTAAAAACGATTAAATTTGTATTTTTTTTTGAACTTGGAGAAGAGGGGATAAGGGAAATATATGATATTTGTTTTGAATACTATAGGAAAGGATTAGAATGATAAAAAGAATTATTTAATTAATTCCTAATTATTTACATTGGAGTGTGGTAGGTGTCATTTACAGCGCGAAAATTCATGTAAGTATTTACTAGTTATTAGTTTTCAGTAGGTAATACCAGCAAATAATTATACTGATTGAAATTATATCAGTAACCAACACCGACTAGATACCAGGCGCAGACATTGAGTGGAAAGGAACGACGGATACGCATAACATCTATACCTCTACGCATCAATATCCCGTACGCACTCCTGGAGTACCCCGATACGCTACCTTCTCCCAAACATTGTAAATCTATAAAGTATGACAGTAAATTTATTTAATTACATAATATTTCTTTATTTATTAATTTTCCCCTACCGAGGTTTTTTGGTGTTACAGACACAAAATTAGTAGGTATTATACCTTGAATAGTAGAAATGCTTAGATTAAGCAGGTAAGTATTATCAGTCCAATATACTTATATTTTGGAAGCAAATAGTGGCAATCCTTCAAATAATACTTTTATATACTTCTATCAAATGTACATAAATTGTTAAGGCGTTAAGTTATGATAGTTTCCAGTTGAGAAAATCTATTTACTTAAATTAACAATAATTATTTTTAACACTGCGTAGGCTTTCACGGCCGGTGTAACTATAACTAACAGCTTCTTGCGGGTTTCGCTGTGTGTCAAAACTTTCGCTCGACGTTTCGCTGTTCATACTGACAGTAGAAGACTGAAGAAGCTGTCAGTATGAACAGCGAAACGTCGAGCGAAAGTTTTGACACACGGCGAAACCCGCAAAGAAGCTGTTAGTTATAATAATTATTTTTGTGGTGAAAATATTATTATGTTCATAATGATTTTAGTATATCGTTACATTTGAATAAAAAATGTTTCGTCTAACAATTCATTTGGACTTCAACTAAAGAAATTTCCGGTTGGAAACTGAATAAATTCTTATTCTGATATAAAATATTCATCTTCTTCGCTCTATACAACGTGTTGTATAAATTGTCGCAAAGCTACACGTAGCGACATACCTTCGTTCGTTTCTGAATCGAAAATCTAAATGGTAAAATATTGTACTATGCTTCATAAGTCTCACGAGGTTCTGAAGTTCGGTTTTTTAGTTCCTTAATAAGCGTTTGTGTCGTTATTTGTCGGTATAGATAGCTGCAATTTTGAATTTAAACGATTTCTTATTCCTGTTTTTTCGTAAAACAGTTTCTTTTGATTTTAGAGCCTGGTTTCAACATTTCTTCGTAAGCATCCTCTCATGAAAAACACATTGTAGGACAATGACTTTGTATTCTAATTTGTTTTCAATCAAAACCATTACTGTCAAATTTTGACATTAATCTGAAGTGTTCAATTTTATGCAAGCTCTGCTCTTTTTCGTGATTACTCGTATTCTCTTGATTAGTTTTTCTGTTTCAGTGTTTTTATCGTTCTCGTATTATTGTTTTGTTTATTTACAATGGTTTCTACATTTAATAAATATGCCGATATGTATATGGTATACGGTTTTTGTAATGGAAATGCTAACATAGCAGAACAGGAATATCGAGTACGTTTTCCAAACCGGAGACATCCTACTGGAAACGTATTTCGACGGCTGGACCAACGTCTACGTGAAAACTGGGTTCGTTTAAGAAAAGAAATGCAACGCTGGTCGACCTAGACAACGGCGTACATTACAACTGGTAGAGGAAATTCTAGACTCAGTACATGAAGATCCCTCCGTCAGTACTCGACAGTTGGCGTCCACATTCAATATCCGCAGTAATAAGACCGTTCATTTGGTTCTACGTGAAAACCTTCTTTATCTATACCATATAACTAAGGTGCAGCCGCTCTATAAAAGATAACATACACCGTTTAAACTTTTGTCATAGGTATCTTAAATAGGATTCAAGAAGATGGCGACTTTTTAAGAGGTGTTCTTGGATCGACGAGTCCTATGTTCTATTCCTAATTTTCACCATGGGCAGATGAAAATCCTCATGCGTTCGGGAATACGGTCACCAAAAGAAAGTTTTCAGTTAATGTTCGGCTGGGTATAATAAATCACCGGTCGTTGGGCCAATCTATCTGCCAAATCGACTTGATGCCAACGGTATTTAAATGTATTAGAACATGTTAATTGACGAGATGCCATTGAATATACGCCGTAACAGTTTTACATGCATGATGGAGCTCCCGCACATTTTTCTCGTAATGTGAGAGAGTGGTTGGATGAACATTCTTCCTAACAGGTGGATTGGTCGCGGTGGTCCTATCTTATGGCCTGCAAGTCTCCCGACCTAAATCCTTTAGACTTTTTTGTTTGGGGTTTCATAAAGGTGAAAGTTTACGCAAGACCTCCACAAGACGCTGACGAAGTTATAGGACGAATTAACGTGGGGCAGTATTAGAAATTACACCGGAAAGGCTTGAACAAGTAATACAGACAATACCTCGTAGATTGCAAATGTGTTTACAAGCAGACGTATATCAAATTTGAACATATGCGTAGGTAATAGTGTCGCTAATTTATTACAAGAGATGCGTTCGAAAAATCAAAACTACTAATTCTGTTTTAATAAAGCGTTCTTATTGCTTTTCCCTATGTATCATTTTGTGTTATCCAATTTGTCATTTGTAATTCTGGTCTGTCAATTTTGACAAGTATTTGTAACTAGCATTACGGTAGTATGCGACTACAGTGTAACCAATGTATGTTACTTTCAAGTGGGTCCTGAAGACGCATGAAGCATAGTACCATATTTTACCATTTAGATTTTAGATTCAGAAATGAAGGAAGAATGTCGCTGCGTATAGCTTTTGCGACAATATATACACACGTTGTATAGGAAGTTATGTTATATTCAATGTGATGCATTTATATTCAGATTGAGTAATTATTTTTGTGTGTGTATCTGTTTCAGAAAACTTTTCATAAATTTCCTTAGAGCGGAAACTTTTCAAATGAGCAGCCTCTATATAGATACCATTTATTAATCTCTACAAACGCTTCCGACATTAATATTCGTCAATTTAATTAAACAAACATAATTTTAATTAACGTCACTTCATCCCAGAGTACAAAATCATCATTTTGGCAATTATTAATACACCTTCAACCTTAAAATGTATGCCGGGGATCATTGTTTTAAACAGGATTTATTACTGACATTGTACCAGTTATTAATCTAGATATTCTGTGGAATCCTGATGGAAGAAAAGTATCGCGCGAATCGCGATTAAAAGATGTGCCTTGTACCCGCCTTTTATGAATAAGAACATTTGTTTCGGAGCGACTTAGATAAATCGCTGTAGTAAGGCTGGCATCCGTCATCTCTTGAGTTACTCTTCGAAATAAGGAATTTCAAAATCTTGAATAATCGCTAAATTGTTACATCCGGACCGTAATCTAGAAATTTTTATTATTGTGGTAATACTACCTAATTTATTTCGCAAAGATTGGAAGGTAATTCAAACTAATAAGTACGTCAATAGTTATAGAAAAAAAAATAGAGTGAAAGCAACAAAATAATACGACTGTCTTTACTATAGTTTTCTTATTAAATTTTTTATTTTTTTTTATTTTTTTAATTTAAAATTTGTAATTCCATCAGTATACTCTATTCATTCAGGATTTCAGAGACTATTTTAGACTATTTAACTCTCTAATACTTTAATTTTAATACATCTTCTTTCGTTAGTTTACACACATTTTTTTTGTTTTCCTCTAAGGTCGTCTCACAAAAATTTAAATCGATTCCATGGTTCCCTATTAAGGGTCGAATGAAGTAGCTAACATGTCAATATTTGAAAAACACTTCTCAGCATGTGCATAGGATCTATCGTCTACCATCTGTCGTGAGGGTGAATTTTGCTTTGTCAGATGTTGCTGTGTAAGATATTTGAAGATTACATTGCATCGTTATAGGTTAACATGTCTCGTAAATGACAAAAACTTGAAAGAGGATATATCTAATATATTTTTTTATTTATAAGGACTTTTTTCAAGCAATTTGATAACACGAAAAGAACTAGTTTAATTTACGTCATCAATTCAATTTGCCGCATGCACTGATATAAATAATTATTTAACAAAAACAATAGTTATTAGAAAATTCTGTTTATTTTTAGTTCTGTTATTTTCTTAAGCGGATGCAATGTTCGTATATTCGTTATTTCTAGAAGATTCTTTTCTTACCGCGTACGTTTATTTAACACACCACTAAAATATAAGTACTTTTAGAAATATCTTCTTTATTATGTTTGTTAGTTCATTTTTACACTTTTTTTTACGGTAAAAAACATCTATGATACATAGATACCCCAGTGACCAACTATATTTATTTCATATTTTATAAATATTTAAAAAATATTAAATCTTTCTTAAATATTAGTTATATTAATATAATATGCATAAAATATATTATAGAAAATATATTAGGAAAACATTTAAAAAATATATATATGTTATGTAGCATTAATAATATTTTATTGCAAATGTTTTCTCAATATATTTTTCATGACTCTGCAAGAATATTTTGCTTTGTATTTCTGTAAATATTTATTTCATATAAAAAAAAAGATTGGTGCGTAGGACGAATAATATAAAATGGGTAAAATATGCATACATATTAAGTAGGTATGTACCTATTTAAAATGATAGTTTAAAGATTAAATTAGATAATATATAGATATCTAATATGATTTAATTAGTATCTAAGTTGAGCGCCGTAACTTTTCTATTAATATATCTGCGTTTTGTATTATATTATTTGTAATATTTGTAAATTGCGAACGTCAACACAACACCTCTATTCATTACGGTGCCGGTGTTATATGATTTAGTATTGTTTATGCGTCTATGGATTAGGTACATAGAATGCATACGCGCACGTGCGTATATCACGTTTTCATTCGTTTTCCGTTACATGTTATATGTTTAATAATAGTATACGAATTAGGGCAGATTAGGGTCAACTGTGTAATTAATTGTTGCGGGGTGTGTTTTAGTTTTTGTGGTTGACTACGAGGTAAGCAAAACTTTGAACATGTTCATGGGCATTTATAAGATAATTGGAATGCTCAATATCGCTATGTACAGAAATCGTTTAATAATATAATGTAGAATTTTATGCATCAAATATGTACTGCATCTACCAGATAAATTGCTAGTTGATTTGCTTAAGAGATTCATCTCGATAGATAAGCGTCATAACCTCAAATAGAGGTTAGAATACGTTGTGTTGTTTTATTGCTTGTACGTAGAATGTTTTCAAATATTATGAAATAAAGTAAAAATCAGTATCGTAAGTATTAGAATGTAGCTACCGCTCCAATTATTGTAAATGCTCCAAATGTATTAGTAGGTGTTGATAATGTTGTACGATGTTTTATTCATGGTATGATCTAATACAATTGGCATTGTTTTAGAGGCCACAAGGAAAGGCAATAGAACGCCCACTACCGAAGATATGAAAAAAGCCATAGGGTTGTACCTGGCACCAGCCAAGGCTAGACTTAAAAATGAGTATTTTTCATTTTTATTGGCTTATTCAAATAAAATGATAATAAATACGTTTGTTTTTTATTTAGAACACTTCAATTAAAAGATAGTGATTAATTTGATACACCTTCAGTATGCCTTAAAATATGCCAGAATTATTGATTATTAACTTGTATGGTAAGTGTGAAAAAACAAGTTCTTGCCTTTTAAACAACTCTATATATGTTTCAACTTTTCGTTATCGACGTTATACATTCTAAATAACCAAGAACAATTTTAGTTCATTTGACAATTAACAGATTGCATAAAAATCTCAATTTTCATATAAATATTTTAGAAAAAATATAGCGCTTACATTAATTTTAAAATATGGAATAAATATTTTAATTGAATATTTTATCTATATTTAGAAAATAATACGAAAAATATATTCAAAAACCTCTCACGAAAAATATTTATAAAATATATTTTTAAAAATATCTATGTAATATTTCTGGCTGTTCGGGTAGTGCTAAAAAAAAAAAACATGAACTGTTTCTTCTTGTTCTCTTTCTTGTGCTCCAATCACTACTTTTAATTGAATACTCAAATTAGTATCGCAAATCTACAATGAGTACTCGGTATCGCAAATGTATTAGTATCGAATGAACCCTACAGACAAGTAAGAATTCTATATACATTTATTCAACCGCAAACGCTTAGATTCAGATTCTTAGTGAGAGTTTTCTTAATTTAAACAGATTCTACACTAACAGAGTATAATTACCTTCAAAATTGCAAAGTTGAAGTTGGATCTTCGTCACAACATTACCGTCACCTTTAAAGGCGATAAAAATAAATCCTATACAAGAAACTCCGCGCTCCATTAAAAGGTTCATTAATTTAACGTATTTTATAGATGTCGCAATCAAATAGAATGTAACGCCACGTTTAAGTGAAGATAAAGGTGACAGAGTTCCACCTGTACATCACCAGAATTACACTGGAGGACCGTCTGATGGTATATAATGTCTGCGAGAATGAGCTACCCTTACAAACATTAACGGTTATTTTTATTGGGCCTAAAAGGGGATACCCAAAACGTATTCAAGGACGTAAAACAACGATGTGTTAGAGTTAGAGGGCCGTTCTATAGAGATTGTCGATTTAAATTTGGAAGGATAAAGGAGTATAATGTTACAAACTAGTAATCATGTATAAATCTAGAAGATAACTTTTGTATTGTGTCGTTCGCAACATTTAAAATATAACTAATTTAAAACAACACTCTCTCTCTATATGTTCAGAATGCCTTCCATCTCATAATTTCACCCATAAAACACCTCTAATGAGGTAGAAGTTGAAGCATTGAACGGGTTATGAGATGGCCAATTGTAACTCTCGGTAATAGGCGTTTAACAGTTGAAAATATCCCCGTTTTCGTTGGCTGTTTTCGTTTTAACGATGTAGAGGGCGCTTCGAATGATTTCACGTGACCATCGGAGGCCATTTCAGCAACTGATACAAGCATTTGCGGTTTGGTATAGTATGACTGGCCAAAAATGTGAAGTGATGTTTTTAAGGGATGTCAAATTAATGTACCGTTTCTAATTTAAATTACACTGTAATTAAAGAATCAAAGAGGTTTTACACTAAAATGGGAAATGTGTCAGCAATATTATTTTAGAATGTAATGTAACATTACATTTTGCAAATATAAACTTGTGTCTTGCACTGTAAAAAATTACAGTAATTTTGCCATGGTAAATCAGGAATATTACATGTAATAACGTTGTGAATTTACCACAATAAATCATGTAAATTTTGTTTCACATGTTTTTTCTAGGATATTTAACATGGAAAAAGAAATTTCGGTAAAATTTATAGCTTTTTCATGTAGGTTTAAGATGTAACAAAAATTCAAAAGGAAAATACAGGAAAAAATATGTACAATTTTGTATTTACCCTCAAAATTTACTTAAAAGTGTAAAATTGACATTTTTTTTTGGGGTATTTAGTGCACTTTAAAAGTAATTTTACTAGTGAACTATTAATTTTGCTGTGAAATAGAGGATCTTTTATAATTATTTGTTTTTTAACTTGAATTTTGGGTAAAACTATAGATATCATGGAGAATTACGAAATTCATACGCCGCAATTGTGACTTGGTATAGTTGGATTATTTATCTGTGCGCGTAGGTATTCTATTCGTTTGTCGAACTTATTATTGGCTCGATGATATCATGTACGTCACAACCAATCGTAGGTTTCGCGTAAGCGTGTTCATTCTTCATCCCTGGTTGAGCGATTCAGTATGACCTATTAAGTGCTATAAAAGAATTAGGTAAGTTGCTTGCTCTCTTTATAAAAATACATATGAAAATTACTTCAGTGTTCGGTAAATATAGAGTTCATATAAATATTACATACGAATTTTACAGTACAATCTTTGAGAAACACATCAGCAAGTGAAATTTACTAGATGGTAGAAATTTTACCTTTGTTGCAACTTTGTTACCAACGATTTTACATGTAATTTTACTGCAACTTTTTTTACAGTGTGTGTGACTTTCTTCAATATCTAAGAAAGCGAAGTTAAAACTACCCTGGAGATAAATTTACATTAAAGGGTAGAATCTCATCACGACTTGCAACATCGAAATAAGAGTGTCTATTATCAAATATTATACCATCATACGAAAACACTGAAATGCTGCTCATATGTCTACGAAAAGTTGAACAAATTAGGTATTTCTGGTATTTTAAATCAATGGGTAGTCTTTTTTTGTGCGATAGAGAGATAATTATAAGAGACAACAATGTAAAGTCTGAACCATTCCCGGGTCAATGTAGGTACACCGCAAGGTAGTGTAATGGGACCCTTAATTTTTTTTTATTATTTATTATATATGATCTCCCACATTATATCTCTGAAGGGATTTTTTTTTTGTCGTGAGTAGTGACAACAAGTTTGATATTTTGATAAAAGTTGATACAGTTTTGAATGAATTTGAGAGATGGTGTTCTGCTAATAAATTAATGATAAATCATGGAAAAATGGTCTTTGTTGATTTTTTTTTAATAAATATAGATGTTCCTCTGAATTTAATTTTTCTTTTTTTTAGGTATTATTTTGGATAGTATTTTAGCGTGGGACGATCAAATAGAGAGCATATGTGTTATAGGCTTCAAAAAGCCTATTACGTCATTAGTTCACTCAAATCTGTCTTGGATATTAAGTCATTAATTGATATTTATTACGCATTTGTGTATTCTGCTTTGACTTATGGGATTATTGTTTGGGGCCAGGCGGGTACAATAAGTCGTGTGTTTGTGATGCAGAAACGACTGCTGTTTGATTTACCTTTTAATAGTTCGTGCAGAACAACTTTTAGAACACATGGGATTTTAACCGTAACTTCCATCTATATCTATAAACTTTTGATTCACTTGCATATCAATATTGGAAAGTTATCGACTTTTGCTAGTGTCCATCCGACATAGGAATAATATTGTTTTAAACAGATATTGCCACTCTTTCTATAGAAAATCGCCAATGTTTGCAGGTTCATATCTGTACAACAAATTAAAGCATGATATCAGAAACTTGACCTTAAAAAATGAATTTAAACGAAAATTAAAATTTATGTTAATTGAGAGATGTTTTTATGATCTGAATGAAGTTGAAACCTATTTGAATAACATCTAGATATTGAGAAATATTTGTGGGAATTCGTTTCGCTTGCGCCTTTTGCGTCGCCATATCATTTTTTCTTTTACTCTTTGTTAAATTTGTTATATTGTGCATTGTTTTCTGTAGGTGTTTATATTTACTTTTTTATTAACATTATTATTATTATAAAGTATACGTTAAATATTTGACGACGCCTACACTGTAAAAAAAGTTGCAGTAAAATTACATGCAAAATCGTTGGTAACAAAGTTGTCTACAATTTTACAGGTAAATTTGCTTCATAAGGTAAAATTTCTACCATCTAGTAAATTTCACATGCTGATGTGTTTTTCAAAGATTGTACTGTAAAATTCGTATGTAATATTTATATGAACTCTATATTTACCGAACACTGAAGTAATTTTCATATGTATTTTTATAAAGAGAGCAAGCAACTTACCTAATTGTTTTATAGCACCGAACAGGTCATACTGAATCGCTCAACCAGGGATCAAGAATGAACACGCTTACGCGAAACCTACGATTGTTTGTGACGTACATGATATCATTGAGCCAATAATAAGTTCGACAAACGAATAGAATTACCTACGCGCACAGATAAATAATCCAATAACCAATCACATTGCGGCGTATGAATTTTGTATTTTCCATGATATCTATAGTTTTACCCGAAAATTCAAGTAAAAACAAATAAATATAAAAGATCCTCAAATTTTTACAGCAAAATTCACTAGTAAAATTACTTTTAAACTGCACTAAATACCCCAAAAAAAATGTCAATTTTACACTTTTAAGTAAATTTTGAGAGTAAATACAAAATTGTACATGTTTTTTCCTGTATTTTCCTTTTGAATTTTTGTTACATCTTAAACTTACATGAAAAAGCTATAAATTTTACCGAAATTTCTTTTTCCATGTTAAATATCCTAGAAAAAACATGTAAACAAAATTTACATGATTTATGTAGGTAAAAATCACAACGTTATTACATGTAATATTCCTGATTTACCATGGCAAAATTACTGTAATTTTTTATAGTGTATGTCACATGCTGGTGATTTTTCGGCGAATAAAGTATCTACCTATCTATCTATCTACTTTTTCTTTGCTGACGAAGCCTGGTTAATTTAACAGGTGATGTAAATTCTCAAAATATTAGGATTTGGTCCGCACAAAATCCTCATGTTATTCGGGAAATGGAATTGCATCCTGCATCAGCTTTGAGTACACCTCCCCCTCTCCTCTTCCTTCACCTCTTCACGCTACTATCTCTTTTAAAAATCGAGATATGAAAGGTACCTCGCCTCATTAACTTCGCATAGAGGATTGAGGTGTATGTGAATATTAAAAAAAAAAAACAAGAAACTAGGTCACATTTAAATACTTTCTTTCGTAATTAATGCCTGGCTTCGTTAGAGAAAATTTCAATTAGTGGTAAGGGCGTGTTCCATTTTCAGAAGCGAGTTCTTCGCGACCAGTCAGGTATACGTCAAGACGTAATCAAGTATAGATGGATGTAGCTCACACGTTCAAAATTTAATATAGAAACAATACTAAATCCTTTAACGTTTAGTTGAATTTTAATTAGGGATCTTTCATTGTAACTGTTATATTATACTATACACTTCTGAAAATGGTACGCGCAGCTGGATCATTTTTAGTTCGTAACGTGACGTAATTAAAGCGTCCACCTTCCAACGTAATCGGCTGCAAGGCGATTTTGTCTTCCAATTAGTCTGAAACGAGATAAAGTTCGTGGCAAGCCCAGAGGGATCTTTTTTATGCTTTCGCAAACGAAAATCTAATTTGTTTTGTTAAGAGGAGTGTATGAAATATTTATTTTTGGTGCATTCTAAGTAGTTACCACGTATTACAAAAGTGTGTGTGAGAAAAAAGTTTTAGGTTTTAGAATTTCTAAAACTTTTTACTTTTATCGACGTACACAGAAAATAAGGCAAGTGGTACAAAGAGTATCGCCTTATCTAAAGAATAAAAATGGGAATTCACCTATTAGAGTCCACTGATGCCATATTTTATGGTATCACATAAATAAAAAAAATATACTAATACACTGTAAAAAAAGTTGCAGTAAAATTACATGTAAATTCGTTGGTAACAAAGTTGCCTACAATTTTACAAAAGATTGTACTGTAAAATTCGTATGTAATATTTATATGAACTCTATATTTACCGAACACTGAAGTAATTTTCATATGTATTTTTATAAAGAGAGCAAGCAACTTACCTAATTCTTTTATAGCACCTAATAGGTCATACTGAATCGCTCAACCAGGGATCAAGAATGAACACGCTTACGCGAAACCTACGATTGTTTGTGACGTACATGATATCATTGAGCCAATAATAAGTTCGACAAAACGAATAGAATTACCTACGCGCACAGATAAATAATCCAATAACCAATTCACATTGCGCGTATGAATTTCGTATTTTCATGATATCTATAGTTTTACCCGAAAATTCAAGTAAAAATAAATAAATATAAAAGATCGTCATATTTTTTTACAGCAAAATTAATAGTTCACTAGTAAAATTACTTTTAAAATGCACTAAATACCCGAAAAAAAATGTCAATTTTACGCTTTTAAGAAACTTTGAAGAGTAAATACAACAATTGTACATTTTTTTCCTGTTTTTCCTTTTGAATTTTGTTAACATCTTAAACTTACATGAAAAGCTATAAATTCACCGAATTTCTTTTCCCATGTAAATATCCTAGAAAAAACATGTAAAACAAAATTTACATGATTTATTGTGGTAAATTCACAACGTTATTACATGTAATATTCCTGATTTACCATGGTAAAATTACTGTAATTTTTTACAGTGTAGGTTAATAGGAATTATTCAAGAAGAATTGAACACTTTATTACACTAGGGTACATACCTATTCTAAGTACTATACGGATTCTATAACAATTGATATGTTCCTACTCTAACTAAATAATTTCCCTATGATTGTTGATAATAAAAATTTAACGCAGCAGCTTCGCAATTATGTGAAAAGCTGAAATATGTGAACAACCAAAAACGTGACTAGTTCATAGAATCGCAAGTCTACTGAAAATCGGTCAGCTATCAGTTGTTGCACCCATAAAACGACTTTAATTATATCCTAACATTCTACAAGGAGTAATGGCAAAAACCTTACTCAGGGACCAAGATCTGAGAAGAGGCCCCAGATCTTGTTAATATTATTCTTCTGAGTTTTGAAGAGACAACTTCCAGGTCTCCTCAATTTCGATAGCCCTTCCTTACACATCGTGAGTTTGAAGTTAAAACAGGATAAAAGACTGCACGATGTCTCTGATTTAGGTGCTCGGATATGAGGATATAAAGGGCAATGTAATAGCCGACGAACTAGCCAAGGAGGGCTCTAAAAGACACTTCATAAGTCCAGAGCCCGTAGGATTACTAAGGACTCCGTAAGAAGGGAGATCTGAACTTGGTTAGATAAAAGAAGTACAAATAAATGGAGGTTGACTGAAAGTCAACTCCATAATAAAGTACTAATAGGGGATGTGGATACTAGATTCTCTGATAAGCTAATCACATGCAGCAAGAAAGAAACTAAAACCATTACTGGTCTGGTAACTGGACACTGTCCCCTGAAGAAGCGAACCGTGGTGCAGAAGTTGCGAACTACAGGAGGAAACGAATTTACATGTAATCTGCACATGTGAGGAAATGAAGGTACTCGGGCAGAAATATTTCGGGAAGGATCTATTGTAGCCGTCGAAGGTTCTCAAGTTTCCACTGGGCAAGATACTGGGCTTTATAGAGAATACCAGGCTGTTCGAGTGGAAGTAAGAGGTGCCCACCCTAACTAGATGAATGAAATGAAATGAAAGGAATAAAAGTAAGGATTTACAAACAAACAAAATAACAGCATTATCTATTCTAATTCTTAACAATTATTTAAATCTAATTATTCTGACAAATAGTAATTAAATTAAAGATTCATATTTTAAATATTTATCTATATACCCCAACCATGCTGAAAAATATAATTTAACACTAATTCACACCACTAAAAACCAAAATATTCATTCATAAATAGGTACTACTCTACTAACTATCTAAATATCATGCCATAATCTATCTAGTTCTTTAGCAGCAGTACTGAAAAATTGCCACCATTTGACCGACTCCTGCGTTAAACGTATTGCTATAGTTAGCAACCCATGTTTCGCGAGTGTATTTTAAGTTGCCTAATTTGTCATGACTTTTCCGTTTTGCTGAATCATTGTACCGAGAAATTTTCATAATAATGTTTAGTGTGTATAAATTTAGATAAAGAGTTGATTGTTTGATTTATTTAATTAAGTGTTTAGTTTTTTTAAATTAACTCCTTTCTTTAAGATGTTAAGATTGTTTGAGTGTTAGATTCAACGCCTATTCTACTAGATTTTTGTCGGTGAATTGTACGACTGCGTTGCACGCAGCGGTAGAGTTTGTCAGGCGGCAGTTCTGTGGTTTGACCCTTAACTGTGAGTACATGTATATTTAAATCTTTGCTGCCATTTTGTAATTCTTAAGATTTAGATTTTGTAATTCTCGCATAAATTGTCTTTTATTTCCGTCCATCAAGGAATTCGCTTTATAATAATTGTTATTATATTGATGTGTGCACATTATAGATATAAGATCATTTATTATTTTCATGCAGGAAGATATATTTTAGTTTTAATTCTCTCATTATTGTTTTAAGAGTTAAATTTTTCTTTTGTTATTTACTTGAATTGTCCACGCTTAATTTAGTTTGATTTAATTTGTTGAAACCACGTAGATTGAATTAGTACATTGGTTTATCTTCCTGAACAAACTAATCTTTTGCTTTGTATAGGAAATAGCATTTTCTTATTGTAATTTAGAATCAAGTGCAGTTTTTTATTTTTGGCCAGAACCCTCAGTTCACGGTTTTTTTTTTTCTGCCATTTTGTAATTTTACCCATTTATATCATAAAAATTGTTTGTTAATTAACATCTTTGGGTTGAAAATTCTGTTTTTTTATTTTTAATTTAACCTTTTCAATTTTTGGGGTATTTAAGAAAGTCTGATTTCTTTCACTCACATTTTACTTTTCGTGGTTAGATTCAAGTTTTATTTGCGAGGGTAACCCTGAGATTAATTGTTCTTTTGCGCCCTTTTAAAATTTTATCCGTTGAGCTAGCTAATTTTTACTTTTCTTAGTCATTTTTGAAATTCATTTTTGTTTTTTTTAATTCAGTAAGTACACAGCAGTATGTAGGTACTATCAAAGACATGAGTCTTGACACAAGTCTTGACTCAAGTTTGACATAAATAGAGATAGAATCATTGGAGTTTTCTTAGTTATGTCAATAATTATCTCTAGTATCTGTTTCGCGTCATGGCCAATTTAACCCCTCAACATTCAAATAAAACATAACCCGCTGTATCTACTCCACTACATTCGCAATGCAAATCATTAACCCTCCCCAATTCTACATAAATATGATTTAAAATTACCGCAATGTGGTACTAAATCAAGACATTAAAGAATGTCTTGACGGAAATAGGTAGGTATGTTACATTACTATAATTTTTCATCCATAACTAGTTGTAATCTTGTCGTCCAATAAGCATAGTTTCACGGCGAAACATACAGTGATTAAATGCAATCATCAGTTAGTTATATACACTTTTTTTTTATTATCTAGAAAAATCGATTTACTAAACGATGATATGAGTCATCCTATACGAAATGCTTCTTTCTAATAATGACACTTCAGCGTTCGGAATTAATTTCGAACAGGAAAAAAAGACACCGCACCATTCTCTTGTACGATGTGCGGTCGATTTTCAGAAGATACAAAAAAATGGGCGCCTAATGACATTTTTATGCCTCCTACTACGATGATTCAGGAAAAGGAATAGCTATTACCTTTGGATTAGTTTCAGGATTATCCCCTCCACAAGACAAGCGAAAATTTAGTTGTTGTAACTGTTGTCAAATTGCATCGTATGTCTAAGAGCTGGGAAGAGTTTTTTATATATGTTTTCAGCGTCGATGTTGCACGTATTGTTTTTGGTCGATAGATCTAAAATTTTATACTCCTTGTTACATTGATCCTGCATTAAATATTTCAATCACCCTAATAGTTACGTATATACCAAAAGATGTCATACATATATTTATAAAGGTCAGATTCCATCCCAGACAGACACTAATAAAAAAATGGTCAACCTCACAAAAAGAAAAAAAAAATCTGCTAGACCGTTATTCGAACGCTGCCGCTCATATATTTAGATCAGGCTCCTGTCACTAGCAGATTTTAATTCTCCGCGAGTTTAATGTCAACAGCCATGCACGCAATGATTGATGAGCTGGCTGGCCTGGGTTGCGTCCGCTTGACGCAACCGTCGCTTGGTCATCTGACTGTGTGCAGGACAGTCTGTAGCGATTTCTGTATAGCAACTTAACCATACACTAGGTAATTAATTGATACACCCAAATCGTGGTAACAGGCGATAATTGATACGTTCTGTGGGATGAAGTTCGACTAACATTGCATATAGTTTAGTATACAGGGTGATTCACACGGAACCCGGTCCATTAAAAGTTCTTGACTTTACAGTGATATCTCGATTTTAAAACTATTTAGGAAAAATAACATCACCTCCCCAGTGACCAACTATATTTATTTCATATTTTATAAATATTTAAAAAATATTAAATCTTTCTTGAATATTAGTTATGTTAATATAATATGCATAAAATATATTATAGAAATATATTAGAAAACATTAAAAATATATATGTTATGTAGCATTAATAATATTTTATTGCAAATGTTTCTCAAATATATTTTCATAACTCTGCAAGAATATTTTGCTTTGTATTTCCGTAAATATTTATTTCATATAAAAAAAAGATTGAATTTTTGCTTTTGTACATTTGGTGCGTAGCACGAATAATATAAAATGGGTAAAATATGCATACATATTAAGTAGATATGTACCTATTTAAAATGATAGTTTAAAGATTAAATTAGATAATATATATCTAATATGATTTAATTAGTATCTAAGTTGAGCGCTGTAACTTTTCTATAATATATCTGCGTTTTGTATTATATATTTGTAATATTTGTAAGTTGCAAACGTCAACACAACACCTCTATTCATTACGGTGCCGGTGTTATATGATTTAGTATTGTTTATGCGTCTATGGATCAGGTACATTAGGTAGAATGCATACGCGCACGTGCGTATCATCAACGTTTTCATTCGTTTGTCCGTTACATGTTATAGTTTATAATAGTATACGATTAGGGCAGATTAGGGTTAACTGTGTAATTAATTGTTGCGGGTGTGTTTAGTTTTTGTGGTGACTACGAGGTAAGCAAAACTTTGAACATGTCATGGCATTTAAAGATAATTGGAATGCTCAATATCGCTATGTACAGAAATCGTTTAATAATATAATTGTAGGAATTTTATGCATCATATATGTACTGCATCTACCAGATAAATTGCTAGTTGATTTGCTTAAGAAATTCATCTCGGTAGATAAGCGTCATAACCTCAAATAGAGGTTAGAATACATTGTGTTGTTTTATTGTTTGTACGTAGAATGTTTTCAAATATTATGAAATAAAGTAAAAATAAGTATTGTAAGTATTAGAATGTAGCTACCACTCCAATTATTGTAAATGCTCCAAATGTATTAGTAGGTGTTGATAATGTTGTACGATGTTTTATTCATGGTATGATCTAATACAATTGGCATTGTTTTAGAGGCCACAAGGAAACGCCATGAGAGCGCCACTACCGAAGATATGAAAAAAGTCATAGGGTTGTACCTGGCACCAGCCAAGGCTAGACTTAAAAATGAGTATTTTTCATTTTTATTAGCTTATTCAAATAAAATGATAATACTTACGTTTGTTTTTATTTAGAACACTTCAATTAAAAAATAGTGATTATTTTGATAAACCTTCAGTATGCCTTAAAAGATGCCAGAATTATTGATTATTAACTTGTATGGTGAATGTGAAAAAACAAGTTCTTGCCTTTTAGACAACTCTATGTATGTTTCAACTTTCTGTTATCGACGTTATACATTCTAAATAACCAAGAATAATTTTAGTTCATTTTGACAAATTAAATAGATTGCATAAAAAAATATCAATTTTCATATAAATAATATTTTAGAAAAAATATTGCGCTTACATTAATTTTGAAATATGGAATAAATATTTTAATTGAATATTTTATCTATATTTAGAAAAAAATATGAAAAATATATTCAAAAACCTCTCACGAAAAATATTTATAAAATATATTTTTAAAAATATCTATGTAATATTTCTGTTGTTAGGGAACGATCACGCCTAGAGCCGAAGGACTGCCAAAACCCCCTAATTTTTATTTCTTTATTATTTATAAGATCACAAATTATAATCTTGTTTATTGTTTAATTTAAATTTAATATTCAATTCATTAGTAATATTCAAAGGGAGCCTCATCCATTCGATCATTATTTTTCTAGTAACAAATACTATTTACTTTGTAATTGTTTCACTGTATTCATTTGTGCTTTCGTCGTTTTATAATAAAAAATATTATATAAAGGTGAAATCAATCTCTTTTGTTTTTTTTTGTAATTTAATAGACAGAGTCGGATTATGTTTAAAATACTCGTAGAACCGCATGACCTGAGGGCGATTAAATTAATCGATAAAAGATTCTCATGCTATTTTTTTTTATTTATTTATTTCAATTAATTAATAGATATTATTTAAAAATTCACACTCAAATCATTGGCGCCCAACAAAAAAAAAAATAAATAACATTTGGAAATAATTTAGAATCATTAGAATCCTGTCATCCGACATTGAGCAAGTTAAAACAAAATTAAGACAATTTTATAAATTTCAGCAAAAAAATTCTTCTTATACTGTCAACCACGCAACCCTTCTGACAGCTAACTACATTTTTTCAATTATAACTTGCCACGTTCAGGGGGTAGGAAGGGAAGACGTTTGTCATCCACCAGTTCTTTTCTCCACGAGTTGGAAATTATGTTGTCCTGAACGTCTACAGAAGTTCTCGCCGGTTAAAACATTTTAATTAAAGTCGCGTGTCGACGTAAATTTTGAACCGGTAAAGTTATCGTCGCTATAGCGGCCGGCGTCTCTTGGGAAACACTGGGAATCGATAACAAGTAAAAGATGTGAGTGTTTTTATTTGGTGGAGAAAGAAATCATTTCGAAATTGCTTCAAAATCGTGAAGATTTATTACCTATCGTCTTTTTAACACTACTACCTAGCTTTTATATGCTCGTCAGGTATAAAGGCATTAAGTGGTTATCGGGTAGATCTTTGTATAACTTAATTTACAACACCGCGGAAGTTTTAAATTAGCTGTTAGCTTAAAAGGAACATAGCGAGCCGTTGTATGAGCAACCTGTAAGTGGTTAATAGCACTTATCCCTTCAATTTTGATAGACCTATCTTAGCTTTTATGGGCAAACTTTATCTATAATGGTAATACACACCAACGAAATACTGAGGCGAACGCATTTAGGGACAGACTATCAACACGCCTTATTGTTAGTGAAACAGAGAAAATTCTTCAATCTTAATATGTTTATTTCAACGGGATCTATCGTTTTTGTAATGTATTTTATGTCACTGTGTGTAGTAATTATTATAATAAAAGTTCCTTGGTTGACTAAATAAAAGAAAATTAATTTTACAAAATCAAAATGGATTATAAAATGACCACCACGATTTAAAAATACGTCTACTCACGTCAATAGTCGAACAAGGAAGTTCTTAACAAAATTCTACAATTGTTTTTCCTACCAAAATCCCTCTCTCAAAAACGTACAACGCAGACGTATAACATTACAACGACAATATTGAATAGAATCCGCATTAAATCTACACAAGCAAACAATAGACAAATAAATGAATGGAATTAATTAAAAAAACCTTAACACTAAATAAATTAAAAATGATTCAATAAACTCTTAAACTAAACTTATTCAAAACAAAATAAAATTGTGAAAATTCTCGGTAAATTGAAAATCAGCTGAACAAGGAAAACAATAAATAACCAAAATATCCCCAGTGACCAACTATATTTATTTCATATTTTATAACTATTTAAAAAATATTAAATCTTTCTTGAATATTAGTTATATTAATATAATATGCATAAAATATATTATAGAAAATATATTAGGAAAACATTTAAAAAATATCTATGTAGCATTAATAATATTTTATTGCAAATGTTTTCTCAATTTATATTTAAGAATATTTTGCTTTGTATTTCTGTAAATATTTATTTCATATAAAAAAAAAAGATTGAATTTTTGCTTTTGTACATTTGGTGCGTAGGAATAATATAAAATGGGTAAAATATGCATACATATTAAGTAGGTATGTAGCTATTTAAAATGATAGTTTAAAGATTAAATTAGATAATATATATCTAATATGATTTAATTTTATCTAAGTTGAACGCTGTAACTTTTCTATTAATATATCTGCGTTTTGTATTATATTATTTGTAATATTTGTAAGTTGCGAACGTCAACACAACACCTCTATTCATTACGGTGCCGGTGTTATATGATTTAGTATTGTTTATGCGTCTATGGATTAGGTACGTAGAATGCATACGCGCACGTGCGTATCATCAACGTTTTTCATTCGTTTGTCCGTTACATGTTATAGTTTATAATAGTATACGATTAGGGCAGATTAGGGTTAACTGTGTAATTAATTGTTGCGGAGTGTGTTTTAGTTTTTGTGGTGACTACGAGGTAAGCAAAACTTTGAACATGTCATGGCATTTATAAGATAATTGAAATGCTCAATATCGCTATGTACAGAAATCGTTTAATAATATAATTGTAGGAATTTTATGCATCATATATGTACTGCATCTACCAAATAAATTGCTAGTTGATTTGCTTAAGAGATTCATCTCGGTAGATAAGCGTCATAACCTCAAATAGAGGTTAGAATACGTTGTGTTGTTTTATTGTTTGCACGTAGAATGTTTTCAAATATTATGAAATAAAGTAACAATAAGTATCGTAAGTATTAGAATGTAGCTACCACTCCAATTATTGTAAATGCTCCAAATGTATTAGTAGGTGTTGATAATGTTGTACGATGTTTTATTCATGGTATGATCTAATACAATTGGCATTGTTTTAGAGGCCACAAGGAAACGCCATGAGAGCGCCACTACCGAAGATATGAAAAAAGCCATAGGGTTGTACCTGGCACCAGCCAAGGCTAGACTTAAAAATGAGTATTTTTCATTTTTATTGGCTTATTCAAATAAAATGATAATAAATACGTTTGTTTTTTATTTAGAACACTTCAATTAAAAAATAGTGATTAATTTGATAAACCTTCAGTATGCCTTAAAAGATGCCAGAATTATTGATTATTAACTTGTATGGTGAGTGTGAAAAAACAAGTTCTTGTCTTTTAGACAACTCTATGTATGTTTCAACTTTTCGTTATCGACGTTATACATTCTAAATAACCAAGAACAATTTTAGTTCATTTTGACAAATTAAATAGATTGCATAAAAAAATCTCAATTTTCATATAAATAATATTTTACAAATATTTTAGAAAAAATATAGCGCTTACATTAATTTTAAAATATGAAATAAATATTTTAATTGAATATTTTATCTATATTTAGAAAAAAAAATATGAAAAATATATTCAAAAACCTCTCACGAAAAATATTTTATAAAATATATTTTTAAAAATATCTATGTAATCTTTCTGGCTGTTAGGGTATGCAACTTACAATACACTCAGCGGAAAATGGGTTATTTAACCACAGCAATACGTATTGTGATGCTATGAGGTAGCACACAACTCGGTATAAAAAAATAATTTTTAAAATATAATACTCTAATTAAATTACGAAAATCCAATTTTAATCATTCCACTGTCATCTATTTTATTAATCTTAAAACATGAGTATGTCCTCTTTATTGCCAGATGACATGAAGAATTTCTAACAAGAAAAGCCTAGAGGACGCTGCGGCATTAAAAAAAATTACGAATACGCAGGTTAACCCCCTTTTAACTTTAGTATAACCGGGGATGCTATGGGGTCGGTCTTCTACTCGAATATTCAATGTTAAAGTCGTTAATTGAAGTGAAATTGTGCGCACAAATTAAATATCAACAGTATTGTATGACTTTGTCAGATAAAAAGAGCATTTAAGTGAAAAGAAATGAGATTTTATTTTATAAATGGTTCGAAATAGTTAGCAGTGTAAAACAACGTAAATAAAAACGTATTCATCTCAGGTAACTTACATGAGTTCGCTTATTAAATAACAATTAAGTTACACCAGTGCTCGCAACATGGTTGACGGTTGTATACAATATTTTTTTTTGGCCCGGCGAACATAAAATTTCTTATAAGTACATTAAAATTTAGACAGGAATTAAAATAAATGTTGCTTGTTGATAAATTATTGCTACAGACGTTCGTGTACAGCCTGTAGCAATTTTCTACTATCTATTTTTACATAAGATGCAGATTCTACAGTGAATGTGTTGATATTCCCCATCTCTCATTAACAAAACACAATATAATCGAAACAGACTTGCTTGCGTGCTGAAATTCGCTAGTATACCCTCATTAAAAACTGTTAGGGTATTCATCAGCTTCAACCCTTGCTAGTTATTGTTTCCACGTTATAACAAAAGAGCATCGTCTTCCTTCCGTATAAAGCGAAATTACTAAGGACGTGGAGATGTTCAGATGTTCAGAGACTGATATACTCATCTGCTACCAGCATGTGTGTACACGCGCTCCTAACTCTTTATTACGCCCCCGAACCGCGCGCGTCTATGAAAGAAAATTGGCAATGTATTGTGTAGTGCACACCAGTCTTATAGAGTGCAGAAACGTTCAGCAGATAAGCCACGTATCCTGCAATGGGTAGCACTTATACAACAAACCAGATAAAGCGAAGTACCTATTGTAACAAGGATAAGACATGTTTCGACGTGTCTGGTTAATACGTGATGGTTTCTATAGTTGGCGAGGTTCTTGAACTTGTATCGTGTGTAACACGATCCTGTGCTATTGTTTATCAATCCGCTACTTGTGTTAAAAAGGGGAAATTTAGACGAGGGAAGTCCGTGAAGGAAAATGATTTAATCTAATTTGCACGCAATATAATTTATTCTGCATGCCTAATAGGGCTTCTCTTAAGGAATCAAGTCTTCTGATTTGTATTTAATTACAGCTGTTAGTGTCATCTTAAGCTTCTTGAAGCAGTTGTGTTGTGACAAAAAATGCGAATAAAGATGCTGGGCTGTTGGAATATGGATCTGCTAAGACAGACACGGTTATCGATTTCGAATTAGCAATGTCAATTTGCATCCCATGGGAACATATATGCAAATTTCCGCAAAATGACGCACTGTAGTTATTGTAGTAAAGGATAGCAAGATAAGACAAACGTTAAATTATTTTTGCCAATCGAATAAGTTATATGTAAGTCAAACACTGTTTCTGAACTAAAACACTTTAATACTTTTAAATAATATCTACAT
This sequence comes from Protaetia brevitarsis, assembly GCA_004143645.1. Lineage (NCBI taxonomy): Eukaryota > Metazoa > Arthropoda > Insecta > Coleoptera > Scarabaeidae > Protaetia > Protaetia brevitarsis. Next base: position 462,406 of record RXPK01000030.1, on the reverse strand, counting down.
ATACTACTTTTAATATAATAACGGAAACACATATGTATCTATTACTGTCGCATTCCTAAACGATAGTCGAACGCAGACTGGCGTCTCTTCCCCGATCTTCCCTAATCTCTCTTAAGGGTATCATGTTTCAGTCCCTTACATATTGTTAATTTACATTAGAAACAAATCAATTTTGATGTTACGTTTGTTTGGATACGTCTAAAATATATTCATTTAATGCTAATTCCAATGCTCATACTAATCTTACGTTGTACCTGGATTAAATAAACTCGATTATAAGTTTGTTTAGTCGCATGTATGTTGCGAAAATCTAAATTTACACTATGCATATACAAAATTAGCCTGTCTGGTTTATTTACAGTAGCAGAGGATAATTTGGCTCGTTGACAATACTACAGACCGACTCTCAAACAATGCAATAATAGTTTAACGAGGTCTTAACCATAGGTGTTAAAGGCATACTAAAATTAATAAATTTCGTGGAAATATTAAAGAGATTTTCGGCATTTTTAATAACGCCTCTCCATCAGCTTTTTCTATTTTTTCGAAACATCAACATTATACTGGCAAGAATTACGGTTTTGGCGTAAAATGACGTAGGTATACAAATTTTAATAGATACCGTAGAAATGCTTGTACATGATTAATAGAGACCGGATTATATGCATATATTTTATTTTTTGCATATCTTTAATTACAGTCTATATGTAAACGTATTACACTAATTGAAGTTAATTAGCGCTGATAAGTGATTGCATATATTGCATATTTAGGCATTTCTATGCATATTTTTACAAAAGTTGCATATATTGCATATTTAAGCTTTTTCTTATCCTTTCTATTAGTAAAAATTCCTAGTAATTCCTAATGTAGATCGACAACCGACAATTCTCAGAACGATAAATCTTTTACATTGGTTTCTCTAATACTTTTTTCTAAGAACTGCACGTGTTTAATTTCGCCTAGCAGAAGGGATGTGGTAAATACGTTTTCTTATTATTAATTCCCAAAACAACTATTCATTCATTGAATATCTTTGAGCGAAACAGCATGTAATTGTGTTACGTTTTACTGTGCGTACATACAATGAGTATAGCGAACAAAATTTCTTTATGGATTAAGCGATATCCTGAACTGGTAAAGGATGGCGACAAAATATTTTGTCGAGCCTGCAGTAAACTGGTAAGTTTAATTTTACTAAAAGCTTTACAACTGCTTTTAAATTCTTTAACTTTTAATATAAAATGACAATTGTTGTTGTAGGTGTCTTCTGAGAGAAAATACCTGATTGATCAACACGCTAAAACTCCATCACATATTGGAAAATGTGAAAAACTAAAGCGATCCGCATGTGTGCAGCAATCTATACGTCAATGTGTAGCATTAACTTCACGAAACTCAGAACAAGAAGAATATAATACGGATCTGTGTAACGCATTAATTTCGTCTAACATACCATTAGCAAGATTAAACAATGTTAATTTGAAATCATTTCTGCAAAAATATTGCAAACATAATATACCTGGCGAAAAAATTATGTCACATCTTGTTACCAGCAAACAATACCAGAACTTCAACAATTGGTAGGGAATAATTTTATTTATATCATGGTAGATGAAAGTACGGATAAGTGTGGCCGTTATATTGCCCATTTGTTAATAGGAATTCTTCAAGAAGATATTGTAGGTAAATCATATTTAATTTATTGTAAAGAACTTCAAAAAACAAATAATGTGACAATTGCCCAATTCGTTCAAGAAGGTTTATCAAATTTCTTCTTACCTGGAAGTATACCTTGTGAAAAAATGTTACTAATGTTGTTCGACGCTGCACCATACATGATAAAAGCCGCGCAAAATTTAAAAAATTTTTATAGTAACATTATTCATACCACTTGTTTAGCTCATGGGTTCAATCGTGTAGCCGAAGACATTAGGAATCAATTCCCTCTGATTAATGATTTAATTAGCAATGTCAAAAAAGTATTTTTAAAAGCACCTTTACGAATCCAATTTTATAAGGAGCGACTTTCCGGTGTTAAGTTGCCTTCTGAACCGATTATTACGAGATAGGGTACATGGTTATAGGCTGCAATTATTTTCGCCGATAATTTTGAAGGAATAAAAAATGTAATTCTTGAAATCACTGCTGACTGCATTGCTCTAGAAAACTGTAAAAAGATAGTAACATCAATAGAATTGCTTCAAAACCTTTTGTATATTAAGTCAAATTATAGCTTTGTTTCAAGTTCCATTCGTAAACTAGAAACGCAAGTGATGTCGCTCTCGGAATCAGTCGAAATAGTAGACGAATTTGATATGCTATGTAAGAAGGTTAAGGGTACAATAGGTAATTCTATATACGATAAATTTAAAAAAGTGATAAATAAAAATGCGGGGTATTTGAAATTGAAGAAAGTTAAAAAAAAATTGGAAGGTGAAACAATAAACGATTTCGACTTTAATTTTAGTTTAGAATGTATTGCAAAGTAAAAAAATGCACCAATTACATCTGTGGATGTTGAAAGAAGCTTTTCTATTTCGAAACATATGTATTCTGATAGAAGACAAAACTTTCTTTTACACAATTTTAAAAAACATTTAATTATAAATCGTTGTAGAAATATGTTGTGAAAAATTTTGTGCAATAAAGTTAATGTTTAAATTTCTGCTCTTATTTATTTTATGTAAAAATTTTGCATATTGTCGCAATTTTTTTTGCATATATGCCCCAAGTTTATGCATATTTTCTCAAAAATCGATGCATATATGTGCGCATATATTCCAGTTTTTCTTTGCATATAATTCTGTCTCTAATGATCAAGTTTGCTCTAACTTTGGATCTTTATGGAAATATTTTGTTAGTTATAATTTGTAAAACATATCGGCACTTAAGTTACTTTCCTCTTTTTAAGCAATCACTTCGAAATTTCAGCATGCAATAGTATATGGGAATCAGGTATTTTTGTGCTTGGGATAAAAATCTTGCTAACCAGTGTAATTTAACTAATTTAAAAAAAAATAAAATATTGTATTAGACCCCTGGTCGTTCTTCAACTCGAAAGAAAAGAAATCTGCACTGTGGACAAAAGTTTGTTGATCGATATTATTAATCTTTTAAAATTAAGTAATAGAATACTTGGTACCACACCTGCAGAATAATCAAGTCAGCACTATATTGAAGACAACAGTGTGCTAACCAATTTTCTCTTAGGGAATTATTTTTTTTAAATGCACCACGCGAAATTGGATTAAAGATATAAATTTGCAGCGTTGGAACGATTTCTTCTGAACAGCCTTTAAAAACAGCAAATACTAAAGGAGATTTATTAGAGTGTTGATTAATTAAAAGTGTTGGAAAATGTTATGCATATGTGACTATTCTAACGAGCAAAATTTAATGTTTTTCTGGATAAATTGGATATGCAGTATAATTCTCTAATTAAAGTCTTCAAATAATCTCCTGTTACAAAATGTATTATCTCTAACAATTGGGCATACTTACGAATTAAAAGATATTCGTAGTAATTCGAGCTTTGTTCGATAAATGAAGTGATCTAAGTATATCTACATGGTGACACACGTTCAAATACAAAATACGTTATATGCTAACGTGCTGCATGAATTTAGGAGCATTTAGCTGGATCCTAGAACCGTGTTAATTGCTTGTAATTTAGCGTTGACGATTCCTCGTAAAACCATCAACTGTTCTAGGTGGGAATACGACGATGCTAACGCGAGGAGGAATTTGAGAAAATGTTTCTTCAAAGGCGGGTAAAGTAAGTCACATGATGTTGTTTAAAGTGCTATGCTGGAGAACCGTATGCTTTAACATTTGTTCGTATTTTTTTTTACTCAAAATGAATTATCTTTTAATTATTATTTTTGTTTTGAAAGAAAAACGCTACTATTCCATCTGATATGATCATAATTGTAAGAATTGTAAATTTAATATAGTAATAAGTATTGAAAATTTTTAAATGTATTTTTCCCATAATGTAGAAACACCCAGCTTTATTTTATAATGAATGTAAGGTGATTCCAGAATTGTGCAATAAGTATTTGTTTCGATTTAGTTTAAACATTCCACAATTCCATTTAATCACATGGGCATTCTCATATATTAAATACCTTACCCACTTGGCAAGTTAATGTTGCAGATATCCCAGTAATATTACATTATTTACTAGACAGCGATGTTAAACAAAAACATGTTACTGAAATTTTGCAGCAACATTAAATAATGATAGAGGTATTGCAGGCCATTACAGTAACATTTCAATGTAATCAGGAAAAAATATCTTAAAACAATGTTGCAAAAACAGAGACTTTGTTGTCAGAAATGTTGAGGTAATATTTAGTTGTAACATTGCCATATTTACAAGGTGAATCATTACAAGGAATGTTACAACATTTGCGCTTGTAACATTAACATATTTACATTTTATAAAGTGTGAGATAGATACGTATATATGTTTCTGCAAATTTAGAATTTTGAAAACACAAAACTAATGGAGCAAATTTTCTCTATAAAGTAAATAATGGTGATGAAATTTTTTAACATTTTTTGTAGCCTATAATAATCATGTTAGTGGGGTTGTGGTTGCGCACTGCGCACTTGTAAAAGTTAGTATCGCTTGCCATCACAAGTTTTTTCGTACCGCGCATACACGAGTTGGCGTGAACCTGTGAACCCCCTCTTTCACAATATACGGTAATCGTGACTGGACAGGGCGTAGATAGGACCATCTTGGGATTGTGCGTCGCAATTATTTTGATGAGATAAAATTCCCGTGAATAATGAATCAACATCATTATCAGTTAAGTTTTATTTATAATGCTAAAGTAGGTATGTCGATCCTTTCAAATTCATGGAAGATTTTTAAAGACAGATATATATTATGTATATCATAACCTATATATGTTACAGTAAAACCTACCTCTTGCGCAATAAGGATGAGCAATGTCACGTAATGTTATTCTTAGAATTGATAGTAATTCTTGATCAAATACAAATTTTACAATAATTATAAACAGATTTTCTGATCTCTATTTTTGACGGTGTCTTTTTTTTTAATTTCAGAGAGAATTAGAAGAAATATTGTACTCACAGATACAGAATACGAAATAACTGTCATGGAATGGTTTCGTTATGCAAAACAAAGATTTGATTGAAAAATAGCAAAATGTTCAAAGGAATAAAATGCATTCGGGGCGTTTTTCTTATGTGTTGTGAGTTTTTGTTTAGATTCTATTCATGTTAATTTATGTGCCCCATAATCTGCTTCCAATACTGAAGTTTATTAAAATGGAATTTAATGTCCTTTTTTTTAATCAATAAATGCCTTTATTGTCTTCTGTAAGCAGCATTTTACTTTTTAAAGTATTTATTAATATATTTCGTTTACTTAAATAGCTATTTATAATATTATTCATAGTATTACTATTTAGTTTTTACATAGAACTATATGATATATGATTGACCATTTTAATGTATTTGCAAAAAATAACTACAAAAAAAAGACTTGTAATGTTATATTGTAAAAATGTCTTATCCATTATATTTTTCTGGCATTAATGTTTAATGTTAATATTGTAATTTTAGTAAGTGAAGATAAATTCGTATAAACAGAGGGGCCCGATCCATCGAGGGTAACATGAAATTATAATATTAACATTGAATTTCAATAAGACTGATTGAGATTCCGTTTTATATTAATTAATATAACCTCTCGATAAACCTCAACAGCATGTTTCTTGTATAATGCAGCAAGAACTTTTGGAGTAAATAAAAGATCCTAATAGAAACATTAGCGTAGATATATTTATAGAAACATTTAATTGCCACACTGTATCAATATTTCTCTTTAACATATGAGAAATGTTACGGAAGAGCTATACTTCAACATTAATCGTCATGTTAAAGTAATGTTACTCGAAGACCTCATTAACATTACTGGGAAATGTTTTCGTAACATCGCTTAGGCGAACATTAAACAATCGTAGAAATGTTACTCGAGCTGTGGTACATTGTATATATTTTTGTAACATTTCGCGTTACAAGATAACATTAGACGACGTTATAGTCATGTTAATTTGCAAGTGGGTAATCCCCTAACTTCGGTGAAAGTAAGGGATTTTTCAAAGGTAGTTTCCCCCCCTGGCCAAGACCACAATCGCTATCGGTGTCTGTTAGAGAATTCCAATTCAGAAGCATTCACTTAGCCAACCTTCGTGAGAGACGGACGTGTCCCGATTAATTTTCGTAAAATTTTACGGCTATTTTGATAAAATCCTGTTTATTCAAAATTCCAATCTAAAAATGATGGTTAATTGTTAAACAAAGTTTATCACATTAATTTATCCACAAATTACCATTGGGTAATTTTCCCAACAAATTCCGAGATATGAGTTTCTATCATGAGCCATTTTGATCTGATATACCTGCTCCCTGATGTCCTGCTGATTGATCCTCCGAAGGTGTTCTGCGTTCATATCACCTAAAATTAAACATATTACTTTAATTCTAATCTAATTTAAAATACTTCGTTTTAAATATGTTCACAAATATACGAAATTTGTATTACCGCTGAACAGTTTGCGACCACTGGTGGAAAAACTTTTATAAGGTGGTACTACTATTTACTAGTCAATATGTGTGTTCACGGCATGAACCGAATATTCAGTAATTTTACCATAGAATCTTAAATATTTCTGATTTACCCATTTTTCAAACATAGAATCACTCAGATGAATGTCTCGAAGACGCGGGAACTTTGAAAGTTAATTTTAACCATATTAATTTTTCTATGATGAATTTATATTGCAAAAAGTAGATTACTAATTTACAACGCAATTGTTATTTACATAATAAGCGAACTCATTTCTTATTACTACTTACGATTGTTTTCTCACTGCTCTACATTTAGAATCTTTATAAATAAAACCACATTTGTTTAATTTAAATGTTGCCTTTATTGTACAAAGTCGATCATAATTGATGTACCAAAGTCCCATGCGCACTATATCACCTAAACTAAGCACTGTAAATATCAATATTCGAGTAGTAGAGGACATACAAGCAACATTCTCCTACAGCACCTACTGTCGTACTGAAAAATAAGAAGGGTTAAGTATCTATCCGCAATTTTTTTAATGTCATAGCCTCCTTTGCTCTCTAGCAGGCAGAAATGCTTACCCTGCATGCCATCTGGCATTTGAGAGGACATACTTATGATTAAAAATAATGAATATAGATGACATTAGGGTGTTTAAAATTTAATATTAGCTAATTTAATTAAAGTATTATATTTAATTTATTTTTTTATTATACCGCCTGTGTGTTACCTTGCAGCATTACAATATATTTATATATGTCCTGTTTTTCAGCCTCCTTATTTAGTATTTAATAAGATGCCAGAGGGGCATGTTATGCATGTACCCCATTTCAATTGGGAAGGAAAAAAACAGAAGATGAATGTATAAGAACTAACAAAGGTGTGTATAACATCTATCATGAACCAAAAATAAATGCAACTATTATATCGAAGAGACTCCAGTGGCTGGAAGACAGAAACAGTTGTGAAAGTGAATGGAATTAGCAAACAAATAAAGAATGACAGGGTAGGAAAAAGAGGTGCAGACCAAGCAAAAATATGGAAGTAGAAGATTTATGAGAGAAGAGAATGTGAATAGCTGAAAAGCAAAGGTTAAGAATATGAAAATATGGAAAAAGATTACAAAGCTCTAGACCTAAAAGGCCTGTTAAGAGCTGTATTTATATATTGTCCTGCTTTTCTCAACAACCTTATTTAGTACTCAATAAGATGCCAGAGAGGTATCCATTCATGTACCCCATTTGCAGTATTAAAATTAATTTCTACTGATGATGATAGCTTTGCTATCGAAACGTACGTTCAGTTTAGTGCAGTTTGTGGTGAGGAGTCTAGGAGAAGTTTGCAGTATTTGCAGTTGCCCAGTTTGGAGTATTTTTGTCATATTCTTTTTTATGCTTTAATACTATTTTACATGACCATTAGATTAAGTATTAATGGCGAAAATTAACATATATGTAAGGGACTGAAACATGATACCCTTAAGAGAGATTAGGGAAGATCGGGGAAGAGACGCCAGTCTGCGTTCGACTATCGTTTAGGAATGCGACAGTAATAGATACATATGTGTTTCCGTTATTATATTAAAAGTAGTATTGTAGATATTATTTAAAGTATTAAAGTGTTTTAGTTCAGAACAAGTGTTGACTTACAAAGTCAGAAGTGGGATAAGTTACACCACTAATTAAGGTTTATTTTAGTGCAAAAAAAACTTTTGTGTCAACAATAATGCCGCGCTCACCAGAAAAACGGCGTCATTCTCGCAGAAGTGATACCACAACAAGTACGTCTAGTTATCTAGTTCATCAAGTTCATCTAGTAACGAAGAATTAAGTACCCAACGAGAATTAAAACGGCTAAAACGACAATTAAGATCTTAGAAAAAAGACCGGCCCGACCAGCTACACACATAGGAGACGAATGCTGAGTCCCTAAAGAGACGATTTATGTATTAGTGAGAATGGGTAAAGAGAGTGCAAATGTGGCGGAGCGTTACCAGTGGGATGACGAACGGGGATATGCTTATCTCAAGTAGGCTGCGAGGTATTGCAAAGGCAATGGTACGACGAACAAAGGAAATATGATGCGTCGTGGGATGAAATCAGGCGATGTTCTGCTGCTACAATTTCGTAAGTCCATTCCATTTTCTAAATTATTTGAGGTGTCGCAAATTCATGAAACTGAGCTAGTCAGAACTTGGGTGATTATTTTTTTCGTTTCAAAAAGTTGTCGAAATTACGCGTTTTGAATTTATCTATATATGATATGTTTAATTTTCGATGTCGGCTATTGACGGTATTACAGGATGAAATTTAGCACGCACCGTTGCTTCGCACAACATACAGATCCGAACATACTTTATGCTTACTTAAATACTATGGGTAATATACCTGGCAAGAATATTGAATCCCGAACCGAGTAACCGATCGATCATATTAGTGGAATTTTCATAAAATTTCGAAAAGAAACATTCATGCGTTAAATTTCAAATCCTTCTGGTCATCGTCTGAACTATGCGTAGCTTGCATGCTTTACTTGTGATTATTTGGGCCTATTTTCAAAAACGGTAGGAAAGCCATTATTGATGTAAGAATTTAACGTTTGGGACATGAAACGATAAGTGCCGGTGCGTTAATTACCAATGACATATATAATACCGACGGAATGTCACCATATGTGTTTTTCGCGCTTGGGTAGAGATAAGAAAATTTAATGTTACTAGATACGAAGTTCAAATACATAATATCATCGCCAATGCACCTACTCTTTTTATGGGAGCAGACTTTTTTAACTGTATATCCTAGATATCCAATTAGAGAATTTGGAAGCGACGCTCTGGTTGACACAATGTTGCGGCTGACGAATACCTGTCTCATGATTTGATTGGTAAGAGATTCATGAACCAGTCGTCATATTGCACTGATTAAGCGCAGTCAAATTAGGGCACCAGGGCAGCAATATGTTTGTTCGTATTTTAGTAACCAACCACGCCAATCATTACATTTCTAGTGAACTTGAGACGATGGCTGTGTTTTGGCGTTACGTATTTTCGTGCATATCTCTTGGTATTCATTTACAGTGGTTACAGATTGCAAGTGCGTTGAGAGCGACTTCACAAAAAAAAGATTTTCCACGAATTGCAGATGGTGGTTGGAAAAAAGAATTTACATTTAAGCTGAATACCGACCCGGTGTAAAATGAGGCAGTGGATGCTCTGAGCAGAAACGCAGTGGAGTTAGAAAATTGCCAAGTAGATGTAACCGAAGGTGATTGGGATAGCAGTTGCGCAATGCTAGAGGACCATTAAACAAGATAATAAGTATCCCTAAGGAAAACAGAAAGAAATAGAGACACTAGAGCAGTATTTTGACGAAAGTTCGTCACAGGTAAGTTGCAAACGTTGCAAAGTAAATTGACAAAAGTTGTTACAGATAAGCTGCAAAAGTTGCAGCACAAATTGACAAAAGTTGTCACAGGTAAGCTGCAAAAGTTACAGAATAAATTGACGAAAGTCCGTCCCAGTTAAGATGCAAAGGTTGCAGAATAAATTGACGAAAGTCGTCACAGTAAGCTGCAAAAGTTGCAGAATAAGTCGACAGAAGTTGTCGCAGATAAGCTGCAAAAGTTGCAGAATAAGTCGACAAAAGTTGTCGCAGATAAGTTGCAATACGTTGCAGAAATAAGTCGACAAAGTTGTCGCAGATAAGCTGCAAACGTTGCAGAATAAGTTGACGAAAGTCGTCACAGTTTCTTTCAGGAGAAGTTGACAAAAAGTTGTCACAAATAAGCTGCAAAACGTTGCAGATAAATTGACGAAAAGTCGTCACAGGTAAGCTGCAAAAGTTGCAGAATAAATTGACAAAAGTTGTCACAGGTAAGCTGCAAAAGTTGCAGAATAAGTCGACAAAAGTTGTCGCAGATAAGCTGCAAACGTTGCAGAATAAGTTGACGAAAGTCGTCACAGTTTCTTTCAGGAGAAGTTGACAAAAGTTGTCACAAATAAGCTGCAAACGTTTGCAGAATAAATTGACGAAAGTTCGTCACAGTAAGCTGCAAAAGTTGCAGAATAAGTCGACAAAAGTTGTCACAGGTAAGGCTGCAAAAGTTGCAGAATAAGTCGACAAAAGTTGTCGCAGATAGTTGCACAACGTTGCAAATAAGTCGACAAAAGTTGTCGCAGATAAGCTGCAAACGTTGCAAGAATAAGTTGGACGAAAGTCGTCACAGTTTCTTTCAGGAAGAAGTTGACAAAAGTTGTCACAAATAAGCTGCAAACGTTGCAGAATAAATTGACGAAAGTCGTCCACAGGTAAGCTGCAAAAATTTGCAGAATAAGTCGACAAAAGTTGTCACAGGTAAGCTGCAAAAGTTGCAGAATAAGTCGAACAAAATTGTCGCAGGATAAGTTGCAAACGTTGCAAAATAAGTCGACAAAAGTTGTCGCAGATAAGTTGCAAACGGTTGCAAATAAAGTCGACAAAAAGTTGGTGCGCAGATAAGCTGCAACGTTGTCAGAATAAGTTGACGAAAGTCGTCACAGTTTCTTTCAGGAGAAGTTGACAAAAGTTGTCACAAATAAGCTGCAAACGTTGCAGAATAAATTGACGAAAGTCGTCACAGGTAAGCTTGCAAAAAGTTGCAGAATAATTGACAAAGTTGTCACAGGTAGCTGCAAAAGTTGCAGAATAAGTCGACATAAAGTTGTCGCAAGATAAGCTGCAAACGTTGCAGAATAAGTTGACGAAAGTCGTCACAGTTTCTTTCAGGAGAAGTTGACAAAAGTTGTCACAAATAAGCTGCAAACGTTGCAGAATAAATTGACGAAAGTCGTCACAGGTAAGCTGCAAAAGTTGCAGAATAAGTCGACAAAAGTTGTCACAGGTAAGCTGCAAAAGTTGCAGAATAAGTCGACAAAAGTTGTCGCAGATAAGTTGCAAACGTATGCAAAATAAGTCGACAAAATTGTCGCAGATAAGCTGCAAACGTTGCAGAATAAGTTGACGAAAGTCTGTCACAGTTCTTTCAGGAGAAGTTGACAAAGTTGTCACAAATAAGCTGCAAACGTGTGCGAATAATTGACGAAAGTCGTCACAGGTAAGCGTTGCAAAGTTTGCAGAATAAGTCGACACAAAAGTTGTCACAGGTAGCTGCAAAAGTTGCAGAATAATGCGACAAAAGTTGTCGCAGATAAGTTGCAAACGTTGCAAAATAAGTCGGACAAAAGTTGGTCGCAGATAAGTTGCAAACGTTAGCAAAATAAGTCGACAAAAGTTGTCGCAGATAAGCTGCAAACGTTGCAGAATAAGTTGACGAAAGTCGTCACAGTTTCTTTCAGGAGAAGTTGACAAAAGTTGTCACAAATAAGCTGCAAACGTTTGCAGAATAAATTGACGAAAGTCGTCACAGGTAAGCTGCAAAAGTTGCAGAATAAGTCGCAAAAGTTGTCACAGGTAAGCTGCAAAAGTTGCAAGAATAAGTCGACAAAAGTTGTCGCAAGATAAGCTGCAAACGTTGCAGAATAAGTGACTAGTAGGTCGTCACAGTTTTTTCAGGAGAAGTTGACAAAAGTTGTCACAAATAAAGCTGAAACGTTGCAGAATAAATTGACGAAAGTCGTCACAGGTAAGCTGCAAAGAGTTGCAGAATAAGTCGACAAAAAGTTGTCACAGGTAAGCTGCAAAAGTTGCAGAATAAGTCGACAAAAGTTGTCGCAGATAAGCTGCAAAAGTTGCAGAATAAGTCGACAAAGTTGTCGTCGAATAAGCTGCAAAAGTTGCAGAATAAGTCGACAAAAGTTGTCGCAGATAAGTTGCAAACGTTGCAAAATAAGTCGACAAAAGTTGTCGGAGTCGCAATAAGCTGCAACCGTTGCAGAATAAGTTGACGAAAGTCGTCACAGTTTCTTTCAGGAGAAGTTGACAAAAGTTGTCACAAATAAGCTGCAAACGTTGCAGAAATAAATTGACGAAAGTCGTCACAGGTAAGCTGCAAAGTTGCAGAATAAGTCGACAAAAGTTGTCACAGGTAAGCTGCAAAAGTTGCAGAATAAGTCGACAAAAGTTGTCGCAGATAAGTTGCAACGTTGCAAAATAAGTCGACAAAAGTTGTCGCAGATAAGCTGCAAACGGTTGCAGAATAAGTTGACGAAAGTCGCAGTTTCTTTCAGGAGAAGTTGACAAAATTTGTCACAAATAAGCTGCAAACGTTGCAGAATAAATTGACGAAAGTCGTCACAGGTAAGCTGCAAAAGTTTGCAGAATAAATTGACAAAAGTTGTCACAGGTAAGCTGCAAAAGTTGCAGAATAAGTCGACAAAAGTTGTCGCAGATGAAGCTTGCAAACGTTGCAGAATAAGTTGACGAAAGTTCGTCACAGTTTCTTTCAGGAGAAGTTGACAAAATTGTCACAAATAAGCTGCAACGTTGCAGAATTAAATTGACGAAAGTCGTCACAGGTAAGCTGCAAAAAGTTGCAGAATAAGTCGACAAAAGTTGTCACAGGTAAGCTGCAAAAGTTGCAATAAGTCGACAAAAGTTGTCGCAGATAAGTTGCAAACGTTGCAAAATAAGTCGGACAAAAGTTGTCGCAGATAAGCTGCAAACGTTGCAGAATAAGTTGACTGACGAAGTCGTCCACAGTTTCTTTCAGGAGAATGTGACAAAAGTTGTGCACAATAAAGCTGCAAACGTTGCAGAATAATAATTGACGAAAGTCGTCACAGGTAAGCTGCAAAAGTTGCAGAATAAAGTCGACAAAAGTTGTCACAGGTAAGCTGCCAAAAGTTGCAGAATAAGTCGACAAAAGTTGTCGCAGATAAGTTGCAAACGTTGCAAAATAAGTCGACAAAAAGTTTGTCGCAGATAAGTTGCAAACGTTGCAAAATAAGTCGACAAAAGTTGTCGCAGATAAGCTGCAAACGTTTGCAGAATGAAGTTGACGAAAGTCGTCACAGTTCTTTCAGGAGAAGTTGTTACAAATTGTCCACAAATAAGCTGCAAACGTTGCAGATATAATTGACGAAAGTCGTCACAGTAAGCTGCAAAAGTTGCAGAATAAGTCGACAAAATTTTGTCACAGGTAAGCTGCAAAAGTTTGCAGAATAAGTCGATCAAAAGTTGGTCGCAGATTAAGCTGCAAACGTTGCAGAATAAGTTGACGAAATGTACGTCACAGTTTCTTTCAGGAGAAGTTTGACAAAAAGTTGTCACAAATAAGCTGCAAACGTTGCAGAAAATTGACGAAAGTCGTCACAGTAAGCTGGCAAAAGTTGCAGAATAGTCGACAAAAGTTGTCCACAGGTAAGCTGCAAATTGCAGAATAAGTCAGACAAAGTTGTCGCAGATAAGCTGCAAAAGTTGCAGAATAAGTCGACAAAAGTTTGTCGCAGATAAGCTGCAAAAGTTGCAGAAATAAGTCGACAAAAGTTGTCGCAGATAAGTTGCAAAGTTGCCAAAATAAGTCGACAAAAAGTTGTCGCAGATAAGCCTGCAAACGTTGCAGAATAAGTTGACGAAAGTCGTCACAGTTTCTTTCAGGAGTAAGTTGACAAAAGTTGTCACAAATAAGCTCGTAAAAGGTGCAGAATAAATTGACGAAAGTCGTCACAGGTTAAGCTGCAAAAGTTTGCAGAATAAATTGACAAAAGTTGTCACAGGTAAGCTGAAAATTGTCAGAATAAGTCGTCGCAAAAAAGTTGTCGCAGATAAGCTGCAAACGTTGCAGAATAAGTTGACGAAAGTCGTCAAACGTTTCTTTCAGGAAAGTATGACAAAAGTTGTTCACAAATAAGCTGCAAACGTTGTCAGAATAGAATTGACGAAAGTCGTCACAGGTAAGCTGCAAAAGTTGGGCAGAATGAGTCGAACAAAGTTGTCACAGGTAAGCTGCAAAAGTTTGCAGAAATAGTTATGACAAAAGTTGTCGCAGATAAGTTGCAAACGTTGCAAAATAAGTTCGACAAAAGTCTGTCGCAGATAAATCTGCAAACGTTGCAGAATAATATTGACGAAGTCGTCACAGTTTCTTTTCAGGAGAAGTTGATAAAAGTTGTCACAAATAAGCTTGCAACAGTTGCAGAATAATTTGACGAAAGTCGTCACAGGTAAGCTTGCAAAAGTTGCAGAATAAGTCGACAAAAGTTGTTCACAGTAAGCTGCAAAAGTTGCAGAATAATGTCGACAAAAGTTTGTCGCAGATAAGCTGCAAAAGTTGCAGAATAAGTCGACAAAAGTTGTCGCAGATAAGTTTGCAAACGTTGCAAAATAAGTCGACAAAAGTTGTCGCAAATAAGCTGCAAAAGTTTGCAGAATAAGTCGACAAAAGTTGTCGCAGATAAGCTGCAAACGTTTGCAGAATAGGTTGACGAAAGTCGTCACAGTTTCTTTCAGGATAAGTTGACAAAAGTTGTCACAATAAGCTGCAAACGTTGGCACGAATAAAGTTGACGAGAAGTCGTCACAGTTTTCTTTCAGGATAAGTTGACAAAAGTTGTCACAGATAATTTGCAAAAGTTGCAGAACAAATTGACGAAAGTCGTCACAGGTAAGCTGCATGATAATTTGACGAAAATTGTCTCAGTTGCAGATTGATTTGCCGAAAGTTGTCACGCGTGGGCTGCCAA
>RXPK01000030.1:0-446773 GCA_004143645.1 Protaetia brevitarsis | reverse complement strand
GACGTTTTATTTCTGAGATGGTATTTGGTGTGTTTTGTTACATGTAATTTTTTCTGCTCTTATGCTAGATGTTCTTCTTGTGTGGTGTTCCTGCACTTTGTTTTTTCTAAGTCTAATTTCAGTTCTTATCATATTGTCTTTAACGGATTCTTAAATTTAAGTCTATCTTTCGGAACTGGAAGACATGTTCTTAATTTTCTACCCATCAGCAAATCACAAGATGCAGACAAGTACTGTTTCGGTGTCGTGTTGTAATATCGAATGCATCTCCTCCACTTTCGGCTGCTTTGGTGATTTTTCACATAATTGTTTGTAAACATTTGTATTGTATTGTATTGTTAGACATGTCATTTGACCGTGGATATCTTGGGCTGGACGTTGTTAATTCAATGCCATATTTTTCAGTAAATATACTATATTCCTTGGAATGAAAAGGTAGTCCATTGTCTGAGAAAATTTCTGCAGGAGTACCATGATTTACAAATACGTTTTTTAAACATGATATCACACTCGTAGCTGTTTCAGTTTTTTTTACTAATTTTTTGTTTTTTTTTTACTACCCAGTATATACTAAATTATGTGTCGCTGTAGAGCTCTGTATTTGGTTATGTACATTTTCTTCACTTTTTTTTAGAAAATGTGCTTATTATATTATATTTCAAAAGCACACTATCCTCTTTGGAATTATAAGTACTCTCGCGTGCGTCAAGGAGCAGTATTTCTATTTTGAATCATTGTTGTCTTAAGTGGAATATTTGAGACTACTTACTCTTTATCTTCTTATTCAATAACTGGTATTTCTCGATAAGTATCATTAAAATTCAGTTAAACACTTTTGGTTAGAAAATAAGTATTACGAAATAAACTAAAACGTGTATGTGTCCATTACCAGTAGAAACGAATAAAATGGAGCTACAATGAATGGTGAGAACTATCAACGCTGTACATCACAATAAAAATGTTCGCTACAGCATCTACTACTTCCATAAAATCCTTTAATGTGTTCCAAAACGCACAAAACGAAGAGCTACTAAAATTAACGGACATTACCGGCAACATGTGTTCCTGACAAACCATTTACTCCGGGACAATCGCAATGACTTAGCCGTTTATGTATACGTCCGCTAGTCCGTATATGTCGCGCACGTGAATGGAACGACCTTACGGAAAAGAGGAATTTAAGTTTATTCCCGGGCTCCGGCGAGTTTTACGCGCATTTTATGTTAAATTCCGTCGTTCAATTTACCAAGTTTCTTTTATTTCCACTTTTTTTTTTGTTTCTCCATCTCTGTATTCCGTGTGTTAAATAAACAATTTATTTAAGAAACGTCTGTTTTGCCTTTTTTTTTCTTTTTCCACCTTGTTTTCGCTTTATTTCGCCGAAAATAAGTTCGTAAACTTTTCCCTACCTCGTGCGCTAAACAAAACAAAAGTTACAAAAGGACTTAATTACGAAACGGAATCCGAGGCTTGCCTTAACCGCCTGCAGGTAGTTAATTGTTTTGATCTTTTAATTACAATGGGATCGTAGTCTTCGCTGCTAGCGCTGTCTTCAGTAGGTACTTCTCTTCCTTTGTTGTTTCACGATTGCACAACAGATTGAAGATGAATTAACTGTGGAATCTGGCATTAATGTCGCGATTTACTCAACAATTGCATGATTATTTAACGAGAAAGATGTACAGTGTGCAAGCAACCGACCTGTGGATGGGTATATTATTAATGATCCATCGAGTATAAGTAAACATTTTCAGAGACTAAAATAATACAATGATATAGAAAAAGTCAAAAAAATAAAATTCTAGGCCACTTCAAAAAGAAAGCAATGGCCCATTGGATGCATTGAAACCTAAGTAAACCCAATACTAATATTAATAATTATGAAGAGTATAATGAAATATTAATAGTAATAATGGTAGTAATGTTTAGTGGGAATAGTAATCATAGTACTGATAAATAGTAATAAAATTATAACAATAAGAGCAATATTAAAATGATTAAAAAATGGGACTAAGCTGTAGATTATTTGATGAAGAGTTTTTCAAACGTTAAGGGATTTTATTGTAAATTTTAAAAAACCTGTGTAGCGTTTACATCATTACTACATCTAGTGAAGTTTTCATGAATATCTTTATTAAGTTGAAATTCGTTATTATTACCATACACATATAAAGCAAAATTAAAGTTAAGATATTAGATATATGCTTTTAATAATAAGTCTAAAAGTCTACTGTAAATCGATCAGCTATCAGTTGTTATTGTATGTGCGCCCATGGAACGACATTAGTTATCTGCCAGCATTCGCCAAGAAATAAGGGAAGATCATGAGAAACCTTTATCTGAGAGCAGGATGTGTTAAGAAGTACCGCATCTTGTTACTGATGGCCGATTATCATTCTTTTGAGTTTGTAAAAGCAAGCAGCCTCCACGTCCCCCCAATTCCAACAACCGTGCCGTTTTTAGGTAGCTGCTCCGTTCATTGCACATTATGAAATTGAAACAGGATAGAGCATCATAATGATCTGGAAACAAACAAAATAACAGCAGTACCTATTGTAACACTTAACAATAGCTTAATCCTAATTATTAAAGATTTGTAATGTAAATATTTGTTTATATACCCCAAGTATGCTAAAAGCTACTTCAGATTACTAAAGAGTATAAAATATGCATTCATAAATACGTACTGTATATCTAATTCTTTAGCAGCATTACTAAAGAATTGCCCCCTCCCCATAAAATTCGACCGACTCATTATCTCTAATCACATCGTAGCCAATTTAACCTCTTAGCTAATGCCTTAACTTTCGTACACTACTGCCACTAATCAATGAGTGGATATTCAAATAAAACATGTCCCACAGTATCTACCCCACCACATTCACAATGCGAATCATTAACCCTCCCAATTTCATCCCATCCAATATGATGTTAAATGATTCGACAAATTGACCCTCATTTCCCTAAAATATGTAACGTTATCCTACATTTCTTAGTCCACCTTCCATTTGAAGTGATACCCCATCTACCCTGCCACTCATTCTCAAGTTTATCCTTAAACGCTTTTTTAACTAAGTTAGCCGAAATTAACCCATATCTAATTATCGCACTATCGCCCTAGAAATCGCCTCTTTCGCTCATTGATCCTTTTTATATATGATACAGAAAAGTGTTTGGTAATTTATGGCCCAATATAGGATACATTGCTAAAACCTTTTGATGATATTTCCAATCTAACAACGACATATTGGCGAGATTTTCACTGGCATTACATTTTTTATGTAACACATATTTATCTCAGAAATCCAGAGTTAGCTTGTTACTATGGTGCACTATATTATCAAAATCTCTGCCTCGTTCGCTAACCCCCAATATAATGCACATATTTTAGTTGCGTTCTTTGAAAGACCATTACATTTGATGCAACCGTTCCCTGTATTTTCTTCATCCTCTATCTTACTTTGTACCAGATCAAAGAAATTCAAAATTCACCAACTTTCGAAGAAGTGTTTCATATCTTTAAAGCGAGTTGCTACATCAAAACCAAAATACGTATTTAGACACCTCCATATCTGTTATACGTATTCCAAAATTTCATAATTGTTCAAATTTTCGCGAGATCTTTTGTATTTTTTTTTTTTTTCAAATTTGAGCAATAGAAGTAGCTACTAGAAAATATGTACCTATATAATCCTGTTGATTACATAAACGACATAGCCATTTAAAGGTAACATTAAACATTTTCTATAAAATCAATAAAAATGTTTATTGTCGACACAGGGATATCCGTCATATATATATGTAGTATATCTATGTAGTAAACATTTTGTAAGACATACGCGAATATATAGCAGAGCTAATAACAGATTTATACATTAATCTATACAGATGGTATCACTTCGTCAACAATATTTAGTAAATGCTGGGTGGGTTAAATAAGCCCTTCTTATTTTCTCCTTTTCAAAAATTAAATCTCTCCATTAAATACAAATTTTGCGACGTGCCAATATTCGGCACACCTCATTAAACTGATCAATATCGCCTTATTTTCGTAAATTGTAAACGTCGAAAAGGAGAGGCGAGCAGCGCAGAGCTCCGGAATATTCGGCAGTTCGCGCGTTAAAAGGTCCAACGTTATCCGGCTCGGTGTTGTGACAAAAGCACGTTCTGTCACTAACGGAGGTCTCGTTAAGATCATCCATTATTTACGGGCCGTGTCGGGACTTTAGGGGCGGGCGGTAGTGGGGTATGCGATGAACAGTTCACGCTCATCCAGTTCTCTATTTAGTTAACAACGGCAGCCGTAGATAGTTCAAAGGTTTTATGGGAATAAATTAGCTTGGAAGTATAGATAGAGGCTTCGAACAGCTCTCGGCTGAAGTGAGGGAGGGAGAGAGAGAGAGAGAAAGAACAAGAGGAAAGGAATAAATTTCGTTTAAAGGGGAAATTGATTGGATTGATGGAATTTCTCATATTGTATGTGCCCACACTGTATTGTATAAACGCTTTTGGTAACTAACGAATGGTGAAAGCTGAAACGAAGTAAAAGGAATAGTTTAACATTGTGTTAACTTAAAATTATGTAAAAAATATAGCACACTTTATCGAAGGATTAGAGAAGAACTGAATATGCAAACACACAATATAGCTCACATGCCAATGGGCCTTTTATAATAATTTATAAAGCTGTCTCACCGAACGGACTTTGGAATGGAATCCTATCCGCACCAAGTTCATGTACTATATATTTGCCGAATCACTTAGAAATATATTTAACAGCATTATTTTGGCCATATCTGTAATTTTGGACTACCTTGGCGACACTTCCATTTTGCTAAATATGTCTTTTGGTTTTTTTTTGATCTGGTTATTAGAGCTAGGTCGTCTGCATAGGCAATTACCTGATTGGTGTGTGATCCCTTGTGTTTGTCAAAAACATAAAAATATATTACACTTATAATATGTTGGTCTCATCTCTACGGAGCAAGATATGAGTATTTTAGTTTATTTTAGACTATTTAAGTCTACATTTTGAAGAATAGTTAAATGTCTCGTAAACGAGTTGAGTTAGATATAAGAAACCTAACATCAACTTGTGTTTATTTAGTCTGTACTATCAAAATATATCATAATATAGAGGGTGTTCCATTTAATTTTTCACAACTTGGGTGTGTAATTTTTCTTTGAGTCACTCTGTATACTTCAAAATAATTTTGAAATGTGATCCTTCTGCACCTGTATAATCCTTAACCAAAACAAAAAAATGGAAAATATGTTACCACTTTTTTATATAACCTGACGCTGATGTAGTGGCATAGCCTCTATATAATATCAATCTTAATAAGAATGATTGAGGAAGAAATTTGGTCTCGAGGGGCAAACGGCTGCGGATTTATGGTGTACACTTGCATGGATTTTCAAGATTTATTGGAGTTATTGTATAGATTTCAAGATTTAAGTGGAATTATTGAGATTTATTTGAATTTATTTATATGTATGATGGAATTATATAGATTTTTGATGGATTTATTGAGATGTACAATGGATTTATAGTAGACACACCTGATGATTTTACTGGGCATATCAACAGTAGCGCGTGTTTGGTATGATTACAAATTTGTTTGTGGTGTAAAACGTTACGAAATATTCGAAGCATCTTGCCTAGTTAAAAAGTGTCGTGAACAACTGAACTAAGAAATTTCTAAATAATATTCAAATTTATTATTTATATGATTTATTTATACGATTAGTAATGAACATACCGTTTAAAAAAATATTGCAAGAGTTAACCTAATTTCTTATACTACTTATTTTAGCCTCAGCGTATTTGTTTATACTCGTATTTACAAACAACTTTAAAATAACATGGCACATTTTACAGGGATTTTGTAGAACACTAGATTTTTAAATCCGAAGGCTGAATTGGTGATGGGTAATTTTATATGTTGTGTGGAACGAATGTTACTAAGAATAGACATCTTCTGACTGCAAATGATTTAAAATTGGAAGATGAGATGAATTATATGGCAACGAAAAAAATAGCTCCGAAAGAGTAAAAAAATTGTTTGAAAATGTGCCTGGAAGCGAAGCTATGCGAGCGTATCTACATTTGATGTACCTAATTACAACTCCGTATTAAGATGTGAATTTAGATACTACTAGTAGACTACACAATATATGGTACTGCATATTTTTCTTAAGAATTTGGCGAAAATGGCTTGTTGAGCAGGGCGTCTATACTGTTGGGAGGAATTTGCGTAGAATTAAATGCCCACGCCATGATCAATATTCTAAAAAACGTACGAGATAACCTGTAGTTCCCAGATGTTTCTTCAATGGCTATTTAGTCGCCAAACATGCAAGAAGATTTTTAAAACCATCTGTTCTATGACATTTACATTTTCAACTGTAATTAATTTTCTTGTTGGAACCAAAATAAATCAGTATAATTCTTTGTATAATAACGAAAATCGTCAGTAAAACCTTGAAATTCCAAATAAATCTGCGGAAATCCGTACAAATTTTCAGAAATTCACATAAATCTTTGTAAATTCAGATAAATCCATTTGAAATTTTTGACCAGCGGTTTACCTCTCGATCTAAATAAGTTTGAAACTAAATAAATACGGTGATTTCACTGAGACGTTTAAAAATTTTCATATTGATATTTCGCGGCGTACATATTAGGTATGTGCAAAGTTTTATTTGTTAAGCAGTAGCAAAAATAGAAAAATTCTATGCAAAATAAGAGAAATTTACGTGGGAAAATAACTTGATGAAAATTAACCAGAAAGTTAATTATCTTGTCGAAAATAATATGAGGTCAAAATTAAGATAAGTTTGTGATAGTTTTATACATTTAATATAAATAAAAAACAATAATTAAAAATTCCATTAGCGATAACATAGTTGGCAGGAATATAGTGAGTTGTAGTGATTTATTTGAGGATTTCCAGAATTATTTGAACAAAGGGGACTTATAGTGTACAATTTTTGAACAGCGGTTTACCCCTCATTTGGTGACACCTGATTTTTGTAATAAAGAAATTACAGTTTTTTCAACAAGAAAATAACCAAATGTTTTCTAATATACCCGAACTTCAACAATAATTATCTAGATTTACTTCTTCATAAAACAAACTGGATAATCACAGCATTCTATATTTACACATCTTACCACATCTATTTCAGCAATCCTGGCTGGAATAACCTCTACCTCTATTCAGAATTCAGCAAAAATGCCGTCTCTCTCCCACCACATCCACTGCAGAAGGCTCTTTTTCTGTCCCGACACGCTCAAGTGACGACGTACCCGACGCCACTGTAATAACACTCGAATTTTAACGCTCCGTTTAAATTAATCCGCTTTTCAGACATCGGCATCGTTTACGTCGCTTCCCCTTTCGCCCTTCGGGCCGTTCTAATAGCCGAGGTTCAATCGAGAGCCGTCCTCTACTGTCTCTTTTATATTTATGCAAAATGAACCCGGCGACTGCGCCATTATGAAAATTTTCAGTCGACAGCGGGAGAAGGGCGCACAATTCGAGGAAATGCTTGCCAGTACAAATGATACTGTAAGCTGTAAATATTGGAAATTTAATATGGAACGTGTATTGTTTGCTTTTAGGGCAAGCCCGGGTAAGGGTATTTCCTCACAACTCTAGTTTTCAAATTAGAACTCATTTGCCTACACAACTGCTGCTATGAACAAGCGATCATTCAGCTTAAGAACAAAGCAGAACATAAACTAACATAAATGCCTAGTATGCGTAATGGTGGATTTGACAAAACCTTTTTTTGATACTTTCAGCCATTATATTTTTGTTAAGAAATCGCTTTCAGACGGCCATAAACCGCCTCGTTTGCTGGTTTTCTCGGTGGGGACTGCCTTTGAACAAATCCAAATGCAAAAGCCCATATTAGTCCTGTTCTGATTTACAACTCCTTTGCGTGGGCTCCCTTAGACTGAAGTCCCTCGAGGTACTTCAGAACATTGTTTTGTAGCCACAGTGATATTTTTTGAGATATTTAACATAACAATGTATACATACAGCTCCAGATAATTTCTTTAGTTCTTTACGTCTAGCATTATATGGCCCTGGTATTGGGCTCATGGAATATGACAGACATTGCCACTGTGAGATTTAAGACAGACCAGTTTATCCACCAAGTTTACTTTCAGTAAAGAAGTAATGTACATATTCGTATGCGCCTAAAAAAGAAAAGCTGTTATAATGCTGTCTACAATGCACATTACACCAAGACGCACATTGTAATTGTGGGTAGCTGTTATTGGGGTTGGTGTATAAGGAACTTGAACACATATAGAAAAAAGAACGAAAGGCTTACATCACTTGCAACAAGCCCATATCTGGTAAACATTCATTTAAGCGTCAATGTAATACCTGTTTGCAAAACTATGAACATTCACCCGCAAAAAACCTTTAACTTTAATGTTACTTTATTTAAAGAAAACAATTCTCTAAAGATATTTTTATTAATATTTTAAACGTTGATTTCAAGTTTACTGTTTTAATTCGCATCATCGGAAATGGAAAACATAGAGGCGCACCCGATTAGTGGACCCAGTTTCCTTGTTATTATTTTTACCTTCCTAACATAAAAAGAGTAATTTCTCTCGATTACTGCATAGCTTGTCACACGCATCAGGGTTAAGGGTGAGTTTCATAATGTCACTTTAAAGCTTTAAAGTTACTTTAAATTAAAGTTCCCATAAATAATGCACAGACTTTTGTTAAAGTATTAAAGTGACATTTATTATGAAACCGGCCCTAAGCCCATTAAATATTAGAAGTTTAGTTTTTAAAGTCCTATCTTACCAACCGAACCCAATCAACGTCTTGGAGCAGCATGGAATCAAATCTGGAGGGTATTGGGTGTGGAGTTCCGCAGGGATCGATACTGGGACCGCTACTGTTTATCATATACATCAATAATCTTCCATCCAGTATCGAAAATGTCGAAATTTGTTTGTATGCAGACAACATTTTCGGTAAACACTCCTGGTGCTTTCCGAAAGTTCCCAAGATGTCCAAAAACCAAGACGGCAGTGAATACAGCTGAGAGATGGTGTTGTGCAAACAAATTAAAAAAACACTTGGAAAAAACGGAAAGCTTAAGATTTACTGTAAAAAATAACTCACTGTCGGAGGCTGAATTCCTGTGTATCGCCATTAATACTAGTATGAAATGCGATCAATCATTGATAGGCTCTCCAGCAGATTGTTTTGTGCTTTATATGAAATAAAACGCATAAAGCAAATGGTGACACACGAAGCCGCAAGAACGACTTATTTCTCTTATTTCCACAACCTCCTCTCATATGACATATACTTCTGGGGCATGGCGACACACACACAGGATATTTGTGCTGCAGAAGAAAGCCATCCGATTTTTATGCAGCTTAGGATATAATGAGTCGTGCAGAGGCCACTGTAAAAGTCAAAATATACTTACATTGTATTCCGTCTACTTCCTCAATGTCCTAATATAAGTACATAACAGCAGAGATGATGACATAAATCTTTGTTGTTACGTAATCTAACTGTTATCTTAAATAGTTGTCACCACCAATCCCACACACGCAGTAGGAATAACAAAAGAATTACTTGCCTTACGATATAAAGCAACTGCCAGCAATTAGATCTAAAACACAAGTTACGGAACTGTTACTCGAGAGGGAGTGTTACAGTATAGGGAAAATTTCTGTATCCGAAAGGGAACTAATGTCATCACTTAAAACTTCCTGTACCTTCTATATTTACGTATAAATACCTTTGACCGTACTTCCTGAAGCAAACTTGTAGAATAAATAATTACTTAAGAAAAATCCATAAATAACTCCATTGCTGTGTTGCTAGACATCTCCGTAACTACTGACATAATATTTTTGTAAGTGACAACACCACATTTTTTTAACACAGGAAGATTTCAAAATGTTCAATAAGCAAATGTTATTCGATTTTCTACACTAGCAACATACTGGCAAGCAAAATACTGGACATGATATCAATAATTTATATTCATTGAGTGAATTATCATCGACAGAACGAAATGTAACAACGTAATGACAAAATAAAAGAACCGCACTAAGAATGGTCAAGGAAGGAATGATTAGGCATAGGCCTCAATCTCCTGACGGTGATCAAACCTGGGATATGCCCGGGATGATATGTAAAAAATTTAGCTTTGTGAAAGAATTCACCATAAAGCTAAGTAACAGGAGCGAGTGGGATCATAACACCATCTTGAACTTGAACAGAAATGCCATCAAATGGCACACTGATGGCTCCAAAACGGCAGAAGGAACTGGAATAGGAATATATGGGCCTAGAACTACATATTTCGAAAGCTTGGGAAAATACCCAAGTATATTTCAGGCGGAAATACACGCTATTGGAAGATGTGTTCAGTTCATTATGGATAGGAACTATCGGAAGCAGGAGATTATCATCGTGTCAATAGTCAAGCAGGCCATCAAGGCGCTGAACTCATATGAAATCAGCTCCAAGATGGTCTGGGAATGCCTAGGGAAACTAAATGAGCTAGGCAAAAGAATAAAGTAACCCTCCTGTGGATTCCGGGTCACACAGGAGTGGAAGGAAACGAAATAACGGATAACCTCGCAAAAAAAAGGCTGGAATGCCTTTCGTAGGGCTGAACCCTTTGGCGGGTTAAGTAGCAGTACAATACTGAAGAAACTAAAATGGAATGGAGTAGAGAAATCCAGTTACTGGGAAAACTCCAGGGAATAAGGCAAAGTAAAATTCTTCTGGGAACTTATAACCAGAAGAGGTTTACAGAATGCATCAACCTGAGTAAGAACATGTTCGCATATTAACAGGAATACTTTCAGGCCATTGTAAACTGAAAGGACACTGAGCTGGATTGGAAAAAGATCCTGAATGCAGATTTTGTGGGGAACAGGATGAAACATCCATCCACCTCCTCTCAAACTGCGTAGCACTGTGCAACTCGAGGGCATTGTACCTGGGTGCATGTGAAATCGAAGAGGGAGACTTACCTAGACTGGGGGCCTCTGACATCCTACACTTTCTAAAAGGAATAGGATTGGAAGGCCAGCTGTAAAGCAGCAAGAATAGGGGACACAATAGATCTTTTAGGTCGCAGTGTAACACCACCCTTCTATTACATACATACATACATACATACATACATACAATGACAAAATATTATTTATAATCTTTGATTAATATTCATTGGTGAAATAATTTAGTTTTCATTGTTGTAACGAATAATAATACATTAGTCCATGGATTATTTGAACGCAATAATTTTCCTCGTTAGTTCAATGGTTTGCAATTTATTGCAGGACCGAACGAATAACATTCCTAAATGAAAGTGATGAGAGTTTGGCGTGTGGCTTTTAGAGGATGTGATCTCTTAGGGGAAATCAAGAATAATATTTGAGACACGATGCTGATAAAAGTAAATTTGCTCTTGGAGGAATGCTAAGAACGCTTGGTAATTTTAGCGATTTATTGCTCTATAAATTCCGTTGCCATTTAATAAGATCTTTTTCATTGATTTGATGAACTCATTTTTTGAATTAATTTTAATGTATTATTTCATGTGTCATTCATTGCTTCAGGACCATTTTTGCTTCAGTATAAGAAGGATTTTTTTTATTTACATGAAACACCTAGTCGTATTATTAGGAGGCTGTATTCAAGCCAGAAGTTAGATGCCTGAGTTTTGTAGCTTTTGATTAAATTGTGCAAACATTTACTATTGTGGAATAGAATAATATTAATTTGTAACCTAAGTATTTCAAGAAACAGAAAGGCGGTTTCAATTTTACTATCTTATAATTAGCTACTTTATTTTTCTGCGTTTCCTTTTAGTGTCAAAAACAGGGTAGCTTTTATTGAGTTCTTGAAGTAGGTTTGCCTGTTTGTCTCCCCAACTACCAAAAAAAAAACGCTCTTTCCTAAATGACCGGAATCCCACAGACAAATATGTGCCGTGTACATACCTCCAAACACACGCGACCGTCGTCAATATGCCACAAAAGCTTCGGCACGAATTCCGGTAGAAAAGCTTCGGACTTTTATTTGTCTTGCGTCCGCATCTTCCTTTTCAAAGCTACCCTCTTTTTCCACTTTACCCCTCCTCGCTGCCAGTCGGCCGCACAGATATCGAAGAAAAATTCAAATGTTTGTTAAAAGCGAAACTTTTGAAAGTTCCCCGGAAGAAAGGAGAGGAACTCCCGGCGAATTTACATTTAAGTAAGTGTATTGTTCCACGATGCCGCTAAAGAAACATTTGAATCTCTGAACTTTTCCTTTTTTGGGGTCCCTTTTGTGTTTAATGAGAAATGCAAATGTGGCCGCGGACGAACAGAAGTTAGAGCGGTGGGGGTAAATAGCCAAAATTATTAATAAGGGGATGAAATTACGGTCTGTGGCGATCGCGGTTTGTCGCTTTAATTATCGGATTAAGGCAATCTGTTGCGAAATATTCTTTGAAGAATTGTCGGTTTTAAATTTTAAGTAGGCCAAGGAGTTAAAATTTCTTGCTATGAATTTTAAGTTTTACAGGTTCCATTAGAGTTAAAAATTTGGGGGTGGTATGAAATAAATTACACGCAAAGATAGAGGCAAAATCTTAATCGGGAACCCACACTGAGGGGAAAACATATTCATATTAAAAAAAAAAAAAACGAACTTTGAATGTATGTAGACACAACTGTATTCACTTTCATATTTTATTTGGACGCGATTATTTACAATGGAGATAAATAGGAACATATATGTGACATGCCAAGTTCTCTTTTTTTAGTTAAGCACCCATTTTTCCCATCTCTAACTTTGAAATTTATATTTTCAATGCATTAGCGGTTAAGCAATCAGTTGTACCAGTTACTAATTTATTCTAACGATTAATGACGTAATTAATGTATTTCTGCTAATAACTGAAAACGAATCTACATACTCTCGTTTACCGAACGAACGCTCTACCAATTAAGTCAGAGAGGAGTATGCAGATTCGAGCGACAAATCGACATTTGTCGATATCAGATCTTGAAGGGCCGGCAAGACGGCGAATATGCAAAGACTGCAAGCTTTTTACAGTAAGAAATTAACAAATTAATGTATTTCTACTAATAACTGTAATAATTGAGAGGATTTTTTTCCAAGAAAAATTTCTTCTCACGCAGGATTCCGTTTGGGAAAAAATCCTCTTAATTACTACGGTTATTAGCAGGATTACGTTAATTTCTTACTCTGAAAAGCTTGCAATCTTTGATTAATTTGACGTTTCGAATATCCGACATGTCACTATCAATGCATATTATTACAAAAAAATGTGGCATGTTTTTATAATAGTAAATGTTTGATCTTTTTTTTAGTTATATAATTATAATTGTAGTTACATTTATTTTGGCTATTAAGGTCCTAAATAAAAATCTTCTTGATTCATTTTTTTTTTACTTGCAACGCTTCGTTGTTCTTTAACATCTTCAAAAGCGTATGTTATTATCTACAATAAAGAAGACCAATTTTTAAATTATAGAGTATTTTTTTTTTAATTTTGTAACACCTTATTGGGCCCTCACGTATTTTTTTATAGACAGTTAAAACAGTCCACCTATAATCAGGGTACCGTATGTCGAAACCACTCGACAAGAGAAAAGTAGGGATGCTTTGGTGATACCTCGTGCTACAGCTTTTCACTCGACAGCACGCAGTTGCATTTTTTGGCGAAATAGAGTAATTCATGCTATCTCCTTTCCCGAATAGTTCCGACCTACTATGCCCTGACGATAGGTCGACTGTTTGATCTGTATAACTTTAAGTGCCCACCCTAACTTTAATGAGTATACATAATAGGTAATAAAAAATTTATAATTTAGTAATACGTGTACACAAAATTTAACATGATTCAATAACAACATCGAACACACATATGTGAAAACCCAACGAGACATGTATTCCTTGACCAAGTAAACAACTTTTTTTTAAACTATGCATTGCTTTTATATATTTTAAGAAAAACATAGTATGGTTAAATTTTAGTAACTAAAGAAATAAAGTAATTGAAATTAACAATCTAAGGCAAAATGTTAAGTTTAGCTAAAATGTATCACGATTTTTTTTGAATTGAAATGGAAAAACAGAGTATTTATAATATCTAAATAGATAAAAGGGTTAAAAACAAAAATATAATATAAAAGTAAGATGCATGCAACATTTATATAATTAAATTACTGTACGTTAAGGTCTTTTATATCTTCTCTACAATTAATGCTTTTTTCTTTAATTAATCTTTTTTGATGATTAGTTTCTGTTCTAAATTTTATTCCATCAAAATTGAAAGCGTTACCTGTAGTACAGTTCTGTTCTAATGCAGATGAATTGGCGTTTTTTGTTTTAATACTATATTAATTATGCATGTAGATTCTTTCTTTAAATACTGTTTGGTTTTTCGTATGTACTGCTGTGTATTAAGTGAAGTAAATAAGAATACTAAACTGATTTCTAAAAATGAAAACGAAAAAATATTAGCTAGCTCAACGGAAAAAATTCTAATGAACACAAAAAAAAAGCTATAATCTCAGAGTTACCTCGCGAATAAAACTTTTAATCTAACCACGAAAGTAAATGTGAGTGAAATGAAATCAGACTTTCTTAATTACACGAAAATTGTAAAGGTTTAAAATAAAATAAAAGAACATAATTTTTAACCCAGTGACGCTATCAAACAATCAATTTATTTTTACACAACGGGTTAAATTACAATTGTACAGAAAAAAAAACCCTGAACTGAAGGTTTTGGCCTAAAATAAAAACTGCACTTGACTCTAATTTAAAATAGGAAAATGCTATTTCCTATACAAAGCAAAAAAAGGTTCTGTCCACGGGGTTTCTCAAATTAAAATCATCTAAGCGTGGACAAATGCTAGAAATTTACAAAAATGAAAAAGCTAAATGAAAGAAAAATTGCTTCTACTCACCCAAACGAGGTGATCGAAAAATAAAAAAGATACATCAAAATAGAATAACAGAAAAATTAACTCTTTAAAGGTAAATGAGAGAAAAAACTAAAATAAATTTTCCTAAACAAAAAAAAATAATAATTGATCCTATATCTAGAAAGTGCACACTTTAATACATTAACAATTATTACAAAAAAATTCCTTGATTGACTATAATTAAAGAAGAATACAAAATTTAACAGTACAATATGAATAACAAAATGGCAACGAATACTAAAGAAATACGTCTACTTACTTCAATAGTCGAACAAAGACGTCCTTAACAAAATCCTACAATTGTTTTTCTTACGAAAATCCTTCTCTCAAAAATCGTACAACGCAGACGTAGAACATTACAACGACAATATTTAATAGAATACGCATTATATCAGCACAAGCGAATAATAGACATTTGAATGACTGGATTAATTAAAAAATCTTAACACTACATAATTAAAATCATACAATATACTCTTAAACTAAACTTATACAAAACAAAACAAAATTTTGAAAATTTCCGGTAAATTGAAAATCAGCTGTACAGACAAATCACAACAAGCAAAATATGCATTTTAAAATACACCTCAGTGATAAATGGGTTGTAAAAACCACAGCAGTACGTACTGTCACATTTATTGCAATCTATTTTGTAAATTGTGTGTGTTTTATTCAAATAATTTTATCGGTTTGTGTGCTACTATTGGATTATATGGCTTTACTAAATTCTCAATTTTTTTCTGAAAGATTGGTGATGCAATTAAAAGTAAGGTACAGTTTTTGTGTTTCTTCTATTGCACTACCGTTATTGTTAAGATTTTTCTATTTAGTTTTGTTTTTAATTTTATTTAATCTATTTTTTTATGAGTTTATTTATTTAAGTTTAGTTGATAGTTATTTTTTTAATATTGATTTGACTTTGTTTAAATTTTTTCTTAGATTTATGTTTTCGGAGAAAGCCTGACAGCGATCTACTAAACTTTCTTTCAGAGTGAGTGGCTTTAAAATACCAATCAGTGATTATAGTCTGGTTCTTTCCTATTAAATTGATATTTAAAAAGCTCAAATTGCTCATATTATTTTCATTTTCTATTGCAAATTGCAACCTGGGGTTGAACAAATTAAAAGTTTGTAATATTGTATTTTTTTTATATCTTTTACAAATGGGAATCTGTATATTGTTATTTTTAATTTTTTTTATAATATCTATTTTTAGTTTTTTTTTTTTTTTCCATTACTAAGTTAGCAATAGCTGCCGAGATTGGTGACCCCATAGCAGTGCCAAATGTCTGTTTGTAAAATTTATTTTGAACAATACTAAAGTATAAAAATGTATCAGAGAGCAAGGAAACTAGGTTAAGTATTAATAGAAAGAGATTTATCGCCGCTTCCAAAAATACATATTAGTTCGCGAATATTCTTAGACGATTAGAGTTAAGATTTATTGTTATAAAAAACAAAAATAGGGTCGCTCCAGCCAAGTTGTGGTAAAGTGTTTTAAAGTATATGATGTTGCCAACGCAACATTTTTAAAATGCGTTACGCTATGATGCTGTCACGTTTAGAGAAACTTTTGAAGTTACATTTTCCTTGAAATGTATGCAGTGCTACAAGTACTACCTAAAAAGAGATCAATTCTCAAGCAATAGCCTAAACGTTGTGTGTACTAGTACCTATGCTCTAACAGAGGTAATTATATTGGCTTCACTCCAATAATGTATCTGTCTGAAATTTAGATGCAAAATATTTTTTCTAAGCGTGCTCGCGCAATATTTTTTTTTCTTTGTTAAAGCGAAGCTATTCTTCTAATGCTTGGTTCGTAAAAAAGCAGTTTTTTTGAGAGTCATACCAACTGGAAATTAACTTAAAATATTCACTGGCTATTCCAACAGCGGTGCGTGTTGATAATGAAGATTTCGATTGCTGTCGAAGCTTACTAAAATCCATGATAATCGCGTGCCTGCAATAGGAACCCTAAACGAAATATTTGTCGAAACGAAACGCACAGATTGATACCTAACAGGTATTCGAGGTAGGAAGTGAGAACGTAAAAATGTTACGATTATCTGTGCGGGTGGCGTGCAGAAAAAAAGAATTATTAACTTTACCTATATAACCATATTACCGAAAAACCGAAACAACGTAGTAGTGTATTCCGCAAACAACAATAGAAAGAAGTAGTGCTGCATAAAGCTTGCGTGCGGTGGCAAAATTGGACGTTAGAACACGCCATCTATTGTGATTTGGAATTTATCTGCGTAGTTTATAGCTTTGTGTCACGGATGAGTGGATTTGTAGAAATTTACTCATGGCTTAGGGGAATGAGTATTATTTTATAGCATTACTATTGTGTATTTTTTATACAAAAGCATAAAATATAATATGATTTGTGCTTTTACCAGCATTTCCGATAAAAATCTTCTACTAGCAGTAACTGCTAGTAACCCCTTCTGACGAATGTGTTACAGTAAATGAATCAAATCACATATGAAATGTTTGATATCCCATAAAACTTAATGAAAAATAATATAGGGAATATAGCCGCATAAAGTAATCAATAAATTTATTTTACGATAACGAGTTATCATAAACTTGTAATAGCAAGATTATTAGCAGTATTAGAGTAGCAGTATTTCATTATATGTGCAGAAACAATGGCGCAAAGTAATAAATGTTTGACGTCGTCCGAGGAAATAATGTTTATCGTTGAAATAATAATCATTTCCTATAGATTTTGTAGTTATCTCAATGCAATCGTATAACTTTTTGGTATAAAATTTATGGTTGCTCCACTACTTTCGAAAATTTGGAACGATATCCATTGAAAGAGAAAAATGCGCCCAAATTTTGCAAAATATGCCAACATAAATAAGCCTAATATAGTATATAGAACTATAAGATATCTCCTAAAATAATAACGTACACGTAATCATGTAACAGTGCAATACGCGCAATGTGCTTAAAAAATGGTCCACTAGACAGCTGGGCGCCATCTTTGAATGTGGCAGAATCCAAGCGGCGATATAGTATGGATGCTATATCGGAGTTTCGACATTCACATCGGTGGTTTGCTGTTTTTAATAAGAAATAGTTAATAATGTGCTCTTATATTTTCTATACTTATTAATGTTCTGCAAATAATACTTTAAATTCGCAATTTATCCATCATTTCCTATTAGTCTTGATATAATTTTCTTGGTCAAATTTTTTAGGAATAGTAAATAAAAATCGTGAGTATTAGTGTACCCGCTTGCCTGCTCCAGTAATGTATATGTTTAATGCATTGAAAATAACTGGCACTGGAGTAGTTTTTAAATAGAAAAACATATGAGTAATAACAACGTAACATTAATCAATGAACAAATCAATTAATAAAAGACCATAAACCTATCCTCATAATCTTCAACCTTTTGGTTTTGTAATTTTAAATCACATTTTTTTTAATTAGACCATAATAAATTTGTGTATGGTATGGTATGGTATATTAGTTTGGTTGAGTCCAGCTTTCGCTGCCACATTTATGATGGGATTCTCTGCATACCTGTACCGTCTGTAAGATTATCTGTAAGATTGTAAGTATTGGATACTTACAGACTTATAGATAACCTTACACCGCTATGAGATATGTAAGAATACTCACACCATAAGTCTTAATTCGCTTCGTTATACACAAATATCTAGTCATATCTACCCTGTTATACTGTTATATTTTTAATAAATAATTAACGTAAGTAGGTAAGTAACCAAGTACTTATCGATCAAAAATCTTGTAAACTGACTCTAGAAATGTTATATGTTTCTTATATAAAATTAAATTAATATTCTTATTAAATTCTAAACGGCTCTAAATATGGTCTCCGACCGAAACTAGTGATTCAAATATAATTAAAATGAAATCTGTATAGAAGTACGTGGAGTGTTTTACATGTTCCTTTTAAATAGCAAACACTAGATTTGATTGTTATTGCAGAATCGTAGTAGTTTACAGATTTCCATAGCACGCTAGATATCTATCAAAATTTTAAGGAAAGAAAATTTTGCTTAATATTTGGAAAAAATATGGTTTTTTTTTTCTTTTAATGTCCAAAAAACTTGGCATTTGATTGTAACATAGCCTGCTATGGTTTTCACAAGAAAATAATATGTCATTATTATAATTTTTGAGAAAACATTTTGTTTGGAAACACCAAATAAACTACTACACCAAAAATATCTAAACTACTTTTTGAAATTTTGATATCTGCCAATTAGTGCATATAAGCATCAGGAGGCTACAACCACGAATTGGTATATTTGCAAGAAAATTTGTATGAAAGTCTTTTCCATACATGAGCTATCGCAAACGGTTACACCCAAGATCTTCTTCTGGAACGAAGTAAATTAATCGTCACGAGTTAGAAACAGAAGAACGTGCATCCATCTTAATTTTACCCGAATTGTCATCCTGTGCTTCTTGTACAATTGTGTCGACATGGTCCGCACAGTCTGTAATAAATTGCTTCGTTTAGGTCGAGCTATCGGCACCCAATTTATCTTTGTTATAGACTACTTAATTATTAAGAAAGCAGGGGACGAACTAACAATGAGAACGTCCCCATCTGCCGAAGTATTTTCGCCTTAAAACATCCGGACATCCTGAAACACGCGCTCCCCGAATCTTGCGTCGCTGAGGTCTGCATTTCGGCAAAGTTAAGCCGCTGGTGTTTAGGAGTACATACGCAGGCTTAGGTCGGATAAATCTACTTTATTAAGGTTCGCATGTTTAGGCTCCGCCCGACACCTTTTCCGCTTTCCTACAGGAAGGTATTAATTTACTTATGCTTAGGGAGCATTGTGGGGCCACTTAGGCGGGCAACGCGCGTTGGGTGTTCGAATATTACTGGATCGTTAACTTTTGGGAATGGATGGGCGTAAAATAATTTCGACGCCTTTAAAATTCGTAATTGCTCCTCCGGAGGATGTTTAAACAGGGGGTCATTAAAGAATTTTAAGGTAAAGCTTAATTCTTGATGTTAGGGGGAATTAGTTTGAAAAATATGATGGGGAAATTAATCCGGAGGAACTTTATAATTGAAAGTAAAAGGGTGGAATGGATTTTTTTGGTAATTGAAATCCAACGGCTCCATCACAGATAATTGTCACACATAAGGCTTAATTATAGCGGAAATCTCATTATTTTCATAAACAAAATAGTACAGAATCGATGCATGAATTAAAGACTATGTTCATGTTCTTGTGATGTTTTGTACAAGTTAGTAATCTACATCTACTTCATCGACTATCACTTGTAAGTTGAACTGTTCGATTCTTTTGCATTTGAGAAGTTTGACGAATATAATAAACTTTGTTATTTAGTTTTATTTTCCTTAATTTATTTCACCACAGCAAACTGGATCAAATTTTCTCACAATAAAGCTAGGTTTACGTTAGCACTATTGTGTGAGTTTGAATTGTATGAAATTACACATATTCGACGAAAGTTTGGTGTTTGTACGCGAAACGATGACTCCCTTTGCGAAGATTCCAAAAATGTTTGATTTTTTTTAACTATTTGAAATTAATTATTTGGTGGCACATTTAAAAATTTAATATTAAGAGATCAGCAAATAAAATTATTTATATATAGAATAAATAGTTTTTTTTTAATTTAAGTTTAAATTTAATTTTTTAATTTAGTTTATCAGTATGTAGTACACTATTAAGTAGGTTGAGATCAAGTAGGTGAAGTATACCACCACAGCTACGTCATCTTTGCATATACTTATAAGATTAGCGCAGAAACTCCTGATGTTCATATTTATTCATTAATGAATTGTTGTTATTAATATTGATGAAGGTGCAGATGTTAAAATTAAAAAAAGGATGTAAAATCCAGAAATCCAAAGTATTGGTTATCGCTTTCCCTAATCATGCGGAAGCACAATTCCTTATTCCATTTATTATTCTGGCGATACAGTTACTACATTAGGCGTTTACGAAAATTGGATTATAAGGTATTTACCGACATTCTATCCTGTTCTAGCACATTGTAAATGCTATGATTTCCTTTCACTTTCGGTACATCGGTATATATCCGACCCAATTTTCGTAAACCCCTATCACAGAGGGATATTTTTTTTAAATATGAGTCAGCACTAACCACAAAAAATATCTCTGCAAAATTTCTAATCTATGGGTTGAACAGAGACAGTGATAAATAGTAAAGTAGTTTAGTTGTTTGCGGGTTAATTGTTTGTATCGACTGTCCACTCAGTTGTAGGAGGCTATTCAGTACATTTGAGTGCATTTTCCAATAGCTTATTCTACTATAGCCCCTCCAACAAAATTTCAACAATGTACCAACAATAAAGCCGCAGTAACGACGTGAGCTTCCAGGTGACAAGAACAACAAGCGCCGATAGTGAGGTGCGTTAGAGTATCAGACTTTACTAGATCTAGGTGAAATCGCAGATCAATAATCGTATCTAGGTAAAAGAAGCCATAAATCTAAATTCATCAGCTTTAAATTTTAAATCTACCGTTAATAAATGTAAAATTCCATTTTATCAATCTTAGCTTTGAGAAGTATGTGTAAGAATTACAAATTCATTAGTAAGCGGGAACTGGGAATTAATTTTACACAGCAATGCTGGCGCCTCCACCAAATATTCACAAATTAAATATTCACATCACATGTTACAGTAAATAGTTTGGTTAATTAATATGGACTTTCCTCGTATGTATGAACTATCCGACTCTAGTCCTCACACGGCAATCTAATAAACCAAAAATGACATTCTGGAATTATCAAAATATTAAAATTAAAAATGAGATGTGTGATGAAATGACTAAACTAAAATAAAATAAAGTAGAACCGAAATTTAAGTATCGTATACATTAACCGGTTAATTATCAAATGAAATTTGAAGCATAGGTGTCGACACTGTCGACTCAAATTGTAGTTGTGTACAGTATGTCCATGGATGTTGAAAATAGATATAATAGACAATCAATTTTTGAACTAGAATTTAATATTTGGGAAATAAGTCTCAACTTCTAACATCCTCTTCGTGACGAAACCGCTCACTGGAATATTATTTAAAGAATCTGTGAGGAATTTTTATTTCTTATCTTTGCTCCTATTACGCATTATTCGCTTTAAGCAATCCAATCAATACTTATGCCTATCTTATAAAGAATCCCCTACCCTAGTGTATGATATGGTACAAACAAGTTTATCTCCATGAGTGCGTTTGATCTTTGTGTATAATCTAACCTAAAATCTGGTAACGCAAATCTCCACGCGGTTGTGTGAATCGCCAAGCTTTTGCCCCAATTCCGAACCGCGAGATGGCGCTGTTCCTTCCTTATGCGACACCGCGTATCGAAATGTATTTTCCATATATTACGTAGGCATAGCGCTGGGATTTGTATTAGCATTTTTATAAGGTGAACGTCGAGCCGCGATAGTAAATGAATTATGCGTTTCGCTGATTGGTTCTTTGACAGTAACCATCAAGATATTTGGCTACGGAAATGTGGAGTGTGAGAGAGCGGGTTAAATAATCGTCCCTCTCTTTCCGTTTACCAAAAACCGCTTTTTACGGTATATCTGTTGAATACCGGATTAATGCCCCTTTCACGATGTGTATAAATTTTTCTGGATTTTCCGTCTCGGTCTATTTCATGCGCCGCTCAAATCGACCGATAAAATTCCTCTTTTTATGCTAGGAGAGTTTGCGAGATATTTTTTTTCCGCTTTCGATGTATATATATAAAGTATTTTATGTTTATAATATTGACGGAGAAACTCGGAGAATAAGCGCCAAGATTTCGGCAAGTCATATACGTTTCACCCTGCGGGTTGGAAGTAATAGAATAAATTTGAAGTAAATTACCTTAAAAGTATTTCTTCGCGGGGAGAAAGGGGTTGAAGATTGGAGTCTTTTATTGATAATAAAATATATCTGCTTATAAACTGCGCAAGTGAGGCTCAATTTTATGTTTGGAACAGGAGCGGGGTATAAAATTGAAAAATGGTTTTGAAGCAGTTTATGCATGAACCTGATGATTTTAAATGCTTTAAATTTTCATCTATTCGTGCTAAATCAGTAGTTTTCATATTCCGGCAAAATCGTTTTAAGTAACTTATCCCATTTATTTTGTTTGTTATTCAATTTATGGCACCGCTGTTTTCAAAACCACAATTGCGGCCTTGTTTCCTCTTTACCTTCTTTCCTTTTAAAAAACATTAAGTAATAACCCACATGTGTCCGCGGCACACCATTCCAGCCTTATTGCTCTTGTCCGTTGCATACTGTTAGCGCACTACTAATTTGTACACCAATGCATCCCGCATGAAAGACACAGAAGAGGCTAACAAGGCATTAAGCACACAACAGCCCCCGGATACTATTCCAACCTTTGTATGGCAAGCCCCTTACTTAAGCGCTCGTCCCCGGGAGTGTGGTTAGTGCACTCTCCACGCGTGCCCTGCGCAGTGACCAGTCTTCACTGCTACTGGAGACTGATTGACGTCTGGCGATCATCCCTCGCGCGCTGTGGACGGGTAAGTAGGCAACTATTGTGTTTGCAGCTTGTAGGAGTTTCCAGCGCCTCGTAGGCTTGCGCGCTGTTGTCGTGTGCGCTGTGTTGTCGCATGAGAAGAAGGGGTTATTCTTGAATTTGGTCGGCCGACTTAGTTAATCAGGGTGTTCCACAAGGTAGTGTTTTGGGACCTTTTTTTGTTTCTGATATTTTTTAATGATGAAACATAATTCACTATCTCAGAGATTTTAATTTAGTGATGTATGCTGATGATACTAACTCAGTCGTGTCTGATTCGGATATCAATAATTACTAATAATTTACTATTAAAAGAAATGCAAAACTGGTTTCCTCGATATTCCTTATTTTTGAATGCAGGAAAACCTAAATACATTATTTTTCATAATATACATAATAAACCGGTATTTAATAGTTATGCTTTTTCACAAAATAATGAAATAAAACGCGTCCAAGCATTGAAGTTTTTGAGAATTACTCTTGACGATACTATACATTATCAAGGAACACTATAATGTATCGTCAAGAGTAATTCCCAAAAACTTCAATGCTTGGAC
Source organism: Protaetia brevitarsis (assembly GCA_004143645.1). NCBI lineage: Eukaryota > Metazoa > Arthropoda > Insecta > Coleoptera > Scarabaeidae > Protaetia > Protaetia brevitarsis. The sequence goes on along the minus strand of RXPK01000030.1, from coordinate 422,656 downwards.
GCGTTTTATTTCATTATTGTGTGAAAAAAAAAACATGACCATTAAATACCGGTTTATTGTGTATATTATGAAAAATAATGTATTTAGGTTTGTATGTAATAATTTAATAATAAATAAACTTAACTAATTCTGTTACCAAGTGCGTAATTTAAAAACTGTAATAGATTTTGCGAATATACATAGTGGATTGTCTTATGGAGTTGCATTTTAAGGGGTATCGTCGCATAAGTAGCGTGTATTTGTAGCGCAAAAGCATTATACAAAGTATAGCAGCAAGAAATAGTAAGCAGTCATGTAGACCCTATTTCAAGAAGTGAAACATTTTATCATTGTCAGCAATATTTATATACGAACTGTTAATTTTAGTATTCAGAAACAAAACGATTTTTTTATGTAATAGTGACATTCACTATCATAATATTAGATCTCAAAAAATCAAAATCAAGATAATACTAGATTCAAGTCTGATTTTCATGTCACTAGGTGCATAAAAACCACTAAGTTGTATTTACTTTTCTATGGAAAAAAAATTATACAAATCAAAAAATTATATGGTGGTTGAAATTTTGAATATTGAATCGAATTTATTGAAATTAGTTATAATATTATATTTTACTGAAGTAGGAAAAAAATATTGAAAACGTTAAATCCCGGGCACTTGTTCTGAATAACAGAGCAATATATAATAATAGTAAGCGCTTATCAAGTTATTTATTTAATTTTAAAACAATGCCGGCATTTTATAGTATGTCTGTTGGTCACTATTGGGCAGATTTAGTACAAAAACATAGTGGTCTGCTAAAGCTTAAGGTATTTTAGTGTGATTTGCATCTCCAATTTTATTTTGTTCGGGCTGTAACCTTATTAAGATCAACTCCAATTAACATTACCTCTCAAACAAAGCCACTTTTCCATTCATTTGCGCATAGTGCCTAAGATTACAGCTTTAGATGCATTCAAACTTACTATGAAACCCAGATGATTATAACTGTAATAAAATCTAATGCGCAAAGATGCTTATCCATGGCATGCAAATGTGAAATTTCAAGTCTATAGAATTAAACACCTATTTCATTCACTTCCTTAAAACCTTCATTCGATTAGCAAAGTTTCATCCTGAACGAGCTAATTTTAGCGAGACGCCAACTTTGACGTAATTATATTCAACTTAATTGCCAAACTACTGACTTAATATAAAGCTGGGAGGATAACTAAATTCGATTCGGATAAAAATCCAAATTGGTTATAAAGTTCTATCGCGCCCCAGAAACAATATACGTATCGGAATTCTCGGTAATGAAGTGACGGGTCTTTTCACGGCGCCGAACCACAGTAACTCCAGCGTCATCCCACACGAGCTACCTAAAATTAATATTTACGTTTCCCCCGAGATTATTACCTTTAGCGAACTTATGAGAAAGATCCTCCACGGTTCAGCTTCCAGAACTTCTTAATTGCGAAAACAAACGCTCCGCGACGTGGTGTTGTGCGTACGGGGCAAATTAAGCGAGTCTCATCTCGTCCTTCGCACAGTGATATTGGTACTCGATGGAGCGTGTCGCGCCTCACGGAGATTGCCTTGTTACCTGAGCTTAGGAGAGGAGGGGAGAAATCATTACCGGATTTGTTTCCCTTTGAAGTTCCGCAGTACAAACGAAACTTTGCGCCGACTTCTGCCTCGTCGTGCTGTGGAAAGGAGTTTAATGATGAAACGGAAGTTTTAATATTGAAACGGGCTTGTAATGGTAGAACTGGCGTTGTTCTGAGGGGAATAAGGTTAAACGTGGGAGGTGAAAGTTTTGAATCACGTCAAGATATCTGCGAACTTTCAGTTAATTAATTTGTTTCCTGCAGGTATTTATTTGTTAGAAGCGAATTGCGTACATAGTTTTACATGTCGTTATTCAGACTGCTTTACACAATGTAAAGTATAGCTTAAATAGGAGCGAGAATAAAGAATAAACAGCAATCGAAACATGTTTTACCAAACGGAAATAAAAGTGGCAAACCAAGCAAAAAGTAGACATTAAATAATTTCTTAAGGAAAGCTAATAAGTAACCTGGTTAAAATATAATGGCAATATGCATGATAGATATTGCTATGATATCTTCTTTATTATTTTTAAAGTAATTTATCATTTATGTACAACGCAACAATAGCTTCAATAGTGGAAAACATCATTAATAAAATCAAATCAAAACAATATGAACTAAATAGCTATATACACTCACCTAACAAAACTAGGTTGTGCGTAGTTAGTACCAAGACAACTACAATAATAAGCAAAACAATATTGTTTAATCATCAATGAAATTTATTTGGGACTGCTCTTAATGTTCTTTTTTATTTTGGAATGTCTGAATTTATCAATACCTATAATTTGAAAATTAATTATTTAATTCTAAAAGTAAAATTTCATTGTTATTTATTTATAGTTACAAAGAATTACAAAGATAATACTTATACCGTGAGATCGAATAAGACTGTCCTGATCCTATTCCACTTTCCATGAAGATTATATCAATATTTACATCCACTATTTCGAATGAAGTTAGTTAGTACAACACAGTAACGTGCGGTCATTGTGCGGTTTTTGTCTAATTGTGCGTATTCAACTTAATATTCGCGAATGTCAACCCGGACAACAAGTGTAATTCACCAAAATTGTATTTAAGGTATGAATCATAAAACTAACTCCCGCGCAAAAATAGTGTAAATAAATCATTTTTCAAACCAGTATATTTCTGATAACAAATACAACCAGGTTTAATGAAAGGTACAGAGGGTTTAAACAATATATGTAAATTGCAAAAATACACATTTATGGCATATCTTAACATATATTACACGTTATTGTGCCATACGCTACGTGTTTGTATCTACTCCGTTTTTCGCGAGATTTTTGGGGTTTATTCCGGGATTAAATTGAACTTTCAACATTCTTCTAGTGTAATTAGACATTCCCGTTGTATTGTTTAAGGAATTAGCTCTTGATTGTGTGCGTAGTATTAGATATTTGAGTTTCTTTTTTCAAAACGGTATTTTGCATTGCGAAGAAATGCCCGCTTCTTGCGGTGTTTGTGACGCTCCGATCACGCGCCATAGCCCCGGTTTGAAGTACGATGATGAATGCCAGCCAGAGATGCACGCGACTTGTGCTGGGTTATCAGTTGAAATGATAGATATAATGAAAACACCAGGAATGTCATGGAACTGCAAGAAGTGTTTACTTATAGCCCCGTCAATTAGTACCAATGACCTACTACTGACGAAACTCTCTGATTTACAATCCGATATTAATTCCATTAAATCATCTCAAACTGACATAATGCAATCCCTTACTTTTTATAGTAATAAGATTGATGACTTTAACAAAGAACTAAGTGAATTTAAGGGTATCTTTATAAGGAATTCAAGGATTGGAAAAAGGAATGTACTGATCTAAAAACTGAAAATGAGTTACTTAAAGTTGAAATTGATAATATACAGCAATATCTGAGGATAAATAACGTTGAATTATCGGGTATTCCGGAATCTAACGATGAAGATGTTGTCTAACTAGTTAAATCTATTACGACTGTAATTGATATGAACCCGAACGAGCTTGGCATTGATGCTTGCCATCGTGTGCAGTCAGTTTCGAAAAAGCCCGGACGTCCACGAAACTTAATTGTTAAATTTATTTCACGCCTTGAAAAAACCAAGTTTTTGTCATCTTTTCGAACCCATCGCGGTATCACTGCTTCCAAAATTGGTTTTAAAAATTGTGTTTCGTTGATTTACTGTAACGAACATCTATCCATCAAGAACAAGGAACTTTTTTGGAAAACACGTACTTTTTGTAAATCCAACTCAATGAAATATTGTTGGACAAGGGATGGTAAGATCTTTGTTCAAAGAGACGATCGATCTAAAGTTCATCTAATCGCTCGAGAAACACAACTTGACCTATCGGTTCTTCAGTAGTGCTGTATTAGAACACAAGTACTTGAGTTTCACATTCTATGGAAAATAAATTATCGTTTTGTTATCAAAAATGTTAGGGGTTTAAGAACTAAGACGAATTTGTTTTATCAGAATACATGTTCTGTTGATTTTGATATTGTTTGTTGCACCGAAACTTGGTTGAATGATTCCATTGGTAGTGCGGAATTATTCGGGGATAACTATTCAGTTTATCGTCGCGATCGTTCGAGTGAGACTTCAAACAAGAGTGATGGTGGTGGCAGTTTGGTTGCAGTCTCTCGTCGTTTACGCTCCCTGTGTCGGAACGAGTGGTCATCAAGCTGCGAAGATACATGGGTAACCATATGGCTCTCCAAACACACAAACTTCATATTTGTTGTGTTTATTTGCCGGCCTGACATTCTGTTATTAAGTATGAATCCTTTTTCGAAAACCTTAGTAATATTGTTAATGGTAATTGTAATGATACTTTTTTGATTGTGGGGGACTTTAACTTGCCAAATATCACATGGCTTGAGCAAGATAATTATGTAATACCAAGTTCCATAACTGGTGATGTGAAAGAATATGTACTTATAGACACTCTATCACTTATAAACTTCAAACAATATGGCAGTATCCTCAATGTTTATAACCGACTGTTGGACTTAATTTTATCAAATACATTAATATCTGATGTTTCTAATTTTGGTGATCCTCTAGTTCCTGAGGATAGCCATCATAAGCCTTTACTTTTTCAATTAATGTTTTAGCGACTATTGATTATCATCCGATGTTTTCTTATAGAAACTTTCAATACAGAAAAGCCAATTATGATCTTATTAATAACTACATCGCAAATATCGATTGGTACACTTTACTTGCAGTTCCTAACATTGAGGATGCTGTCACTATCTTTTACAGTGAAATGAATTATGTAATTAACAGATTTGTACCACATAGTCTTGTAAAAAAATCTCCCTTTCCTAACTGGTATAAACGCTCTACAATTAAAATTTATAAAGAAAAAAGAAAGATGCATGACAAGTGGAAAAAATACAAAAATCCTGTTGATTATGAGATTTTTCTCTACTTAGACGACGCTTTAAATTACAATGAAATGATTATGAAGATTATATTAAGTCTGTACAGGAAACATACACACGATACTAATACTTTTGGTCATTTATATCATCTAAAAGAAAAAATCTAATCTTCCACTTGTCATGAATCTTAACGGAACTCAGCTAGTGATGTTAATGATATTTGTGAGTTATTCAACAATTATTTCAATCTGTATTTCAACCTACTTCATGGGTGTCGCCTGCGCTGTGATGCTAATATTAATTATTCTAATTGTAAAACTATTAATATATCCCATATTCATTCTAACACTATTTTGGAGGCATTGCTTAAACTTGATGTAAATAAAGGTGCAGGTTCTGATAACTTGCATCCGTTCTTTATTAAGTCATGTGCTAGTTCACTGGTAATTCTCTACATATTTTATTCAACAATTCATTAGGCAGGTGTATTTCCTACTTCATGGAAGTCAGCGCTGGTGACTCCTATATATAAGGGTGGTTCGTAAACGATGTTAGAAATTATAGGCCAATATCAAAATTATCGGTTATTGCTAAATTTTTGAAAAATAATAAATGAATACATTATAACGAGACTAAAAACTTAATAATACTCAACACATGGGTTTTGTAAAATAAATCAACAATTACTAATTATTAGAATACAGTGAATATTTGTTCTCGGCATTGGACTCATCTGGGCAGGTTGATGTGATTATACTGACTTGAGAAAGCTTTTTGATAAACTTGATCATACTTTGCTAATTTTCTAATTGAATTCTCTTGGTTTTCACGGTGATTTGCTCAGGTGGATTCAATCCTACATCACAAACAGAACTCAAGCGGTTGTTGTGAATGGTGTAAAGTCAAGATTGGTTGAAATCACTTCAGGAGTTCAGCAAGGTTCCCATTTGGGACCACCATATTTAATTATACATCAATGATGTAAGTAAATTATCAATTACTCTAATTTTTACTATATGCCGACGATATGAAGTTATTTTACAAAATAAATAGTACCGATGATTCCTTGGCATTGCAGAGGGATCTAAGTAACCTAGCGGATTATTGTGCGCGCAATAAACTTAGCTTGAACATAAGAAAATGCAAATTCATACGTTTTACTAAAAAAAAAATTCACCAGTTTGACTACACTATTGATATAATGAGATACAAGAAGTCACTCAAATTAATGATCTTGGCCTAATTTTTGACTCCAAATTATCCTTTCAGTTTCATATTGATAACATAGTTAGAAAAGCATTCAGAAATCTCGGTTTCATAATTCGTATATCAAAACCCTTTCAAAACATAAAATGTATTATTAGCCTTTATAAATCTCTAGTAATTAATACGCTCGATTATGGTAGTATCATTTGGAATCCCTTGTATAAATCATACATTTATAGGATTGAAAAAGTGCAGAAAAAAATTGTTAGATATTTAAACTTTAAATTTTTCACTCCTAGCTACAATTACAATGTTGATCTCTCGAGATATGATCTACTTACCTTGAAAACAGACGTCATGTTAACGGATTGGTAGTGCTTTATAAATTAGTGAATAACTTATTTAATAGTCCTAGCCTCATCGCGTCTTGAACTTTACTGTCCCGAGATTGAATTCTCGAATATCTGGTACATTTTACTGCGAAATTCAGAGAACTAATATTGGATTAAATTCACCTATTTACCGAACCACCCTCACATATAATAATACTGTTAATGATATTGATATATTTCATCAGAGTCTACGGCAATATAAATCATCTGTTGTCCACCGTTACCGCACTATATTATTCTAAATTGTTTCTAATTTCTCGCTCTACTTTTTTCTCACACTTTCTTAATCGATTTTCATTTTTTCTTTATTGTATTAGCTTTATCATTGTTAATTTAAATATAATTATATATATAATTTGTATTAACGTATAATATGTAATATAGTCTATATTTGTGGAAGCTCTTTTGGGTTCGCCTGTTAGCTTCCCAAACTAAAAATAAATAAATAAATAAATAAATAAATAAATAAATAAAAGCAGTGGTCCCAATACAGATCCCTGCGGTATCCCTTATTGGTTTTTGCATATTTTGATTAACTGTTTCGCGCGATAGTGATATATTCTCTTCCTGTCAAATACGATTCTAATAAATTAAGCGGTACTCCCCGTATTCCATAAAATTGCAATTTTTTACGCAATCAAACGACTTAGTTTACAAGTTAAGAGTAACTTATACTTCAGCACACTGGATAAAAACATAAGGCATTGAAAAGTCGTTTTAGAATGCATCAGAAAATCACAGATAAGATGCGTCATGAACGAAATATCGCGACAGATTCCATCGTTACATGTTATACCCATTAAATAAGACAACCATAATTCATAAAGCAAAAAAATTATTATTACTGCAATACGCGGAATCAAAATCGTAAAGGAGGACGTATTAAAATTTTAATGTCGTACCAGTTTTAATTTTAACTCTCAAAGACCGCTTTGATACGCTCCTGAACGCGATAGCTCTTGGCATGGTAATAGAAGATATTGTTTTGAGGAAACAATAAAACTAACACAGGTACTTAAACTAATGTGCGATTTCGCGCACTGAGTGGTTTCCGCGAGCATCAATAATCGCATAGCTACGTGATTCATTCATTGTAATACAATGCGAATATTGTTTAGGTGAGATTTATTACCGTTAAATATTTGAACGACCCAAGATCCGTGATTCTCAGGGATGTTTGGCGTACGGTGGTAAAAAAAATGATGTTAGTTATGAGCTTTCAACTTTAACACCGACTTTCCCATTCGATAATTTGTTTTAAAAAAAGGTGTAAGTGTACGATTTCTACGTTAATCATAATAATGTGACGTCAACTTTTTTATGTTATTATGCGTCATTCAGATATTTCTGGTAATAGTAATGGACACCATTCTGCCACACGTGATTCTGCCTATTCGCCTGGATATTTGGTGTACTCGGAATTCTGCGAATTTGGTTTGTTGATTGAACAGTATACTGAAGATTTTAGTACACGTCGTATAATATGCAGAAGCATGAAATTTTTTTTAAAAGAAAATTCATACTTTTTAAGAGATGGGTTTGAAAGAATATGTTATCTTGAATTTAATAATAACAATAATATTTAATTTAGTCACAGCATCAAAAGAGACATTGTCAAACACAAATACAATATAATTATTGTTAACTAACTTAAAGAAGAACGAATCTAGGTCAAAAAAAGGTAAAAAAGGTCAACTTTACCACCTCGTCATTTTTCTCTACTTAAGACTTTCTCGCGGAACTTTGTTTTAGGGTACAAAATGAACTTAAAAATTTAGCGAAATAATAGTTCGTATAAAGCGAAACAATAGTAACAACAACAACAGAAACAAATAATAGATGGAAAAATGATACAAAATGCTAAGAATTAAATGTAAAAAAGAAAGCCCAAAAAATATACCAAATAAAATATAAACAAAACAAAAATAAGGTAGTAATTATGAGAATACAAAATAAATATCAATGATAACTAAATTCTTATTATTGCTTAAATTTAATCGAATTCGTGGCTACAATATTTTATTATTTAATCTGGTCAGGAAAAGTCATAGTAACAGTGTTTATTTGAAAATAATGATGGTCGAGCGGTGGGGCATCGGCGTTGGTGAGGTGATTCTGAACCAGAGTTACAAACCCGGGGTCTACCTGTAAGAAAAGCCACCTGAGCACTCCGGTCATCTTTAATTAAGCAAATAGCATGTTACAACAGCTAAATGTTAAGGTTCACCCAACTTCGCTATGTCCTTGTGATTCGGGAGCTAGTGAGGCGCAAACCCTGCGGTTCAAGAAGTGCATGCGAAACCGCCCGGCGGCTTCCCGTGCCCTTATTTTTACGACCCTGGGTCGCCCAGCGCTGCGGTCAACTGTGCCGTGCGGATCCCCACGTCACAATGCGTGCCCGCTAGGACGACTAGTTTTCCTAACCAAGCGCCTTAATAAGCATGCTTAACGTTACTCAGGCTATTTCGCAAGTCTATTTTCTTACTCTACCATAAGTTTAGTTATAACTAAAAATAACGAATGCTCTGTGATTAACTCACCTTTAATGAGGTCACAAACCTACACTCACGTGTAACCAGCACTTAATTCATCACCACTCTACTCTAAAGTATATTTGCGGAATTCAACCGTCTCAGCGTTTTGTTTATTTGACTAGTAGTGCCGTAGCCCTTATAAAGCGTTAAAGAAACGGCTGTCGGCATCGGTATCAAATTTCAGGCCTCGTCGTCTACTTATCAAAATGCTTTTACAAAGTGTATATACAGTTCGCTCCGTAAAAATCGAGAATAGTTTTAATACTTTTTGTACATAAATGGTAGACGGCACAAACAAATTAATGCAAAGGGAAAAATATTCTTACATAAATTAGGTAAATAACAAGTAAAAATTTTTATTGAAGAATATTTTAACATTTTATAATGAGTTGAATATTAACAGAGTGTAATTTTTAACTTACACAATAATTAATAAGGGAGAGAAAGGAGAGAACGCGTTACGGTTTCTAGGTGTTTGCAATGGTTTAGTTTTTCTTACAACCGAATGTGGGTAATATTAATCTTCCCGTAATTCAAGATATTAAAGGCGGGGTCGCTACTAGTTCCACTTCTCTCTACAGGAGGCGCAAGAATTGCGGTTGGCGTTATTTTTTTGAACTTCAAGCGCCCTTCTAGAAAGTAAGTGGGATGCTATCAGCCTTAATATACTACAACTAACGATAACGTTTAAAATATATATCGTTTTGTCTTAAATATACGAGACTTTAAATAAAATACAATACCTTCAATATTATTGCATTAAAACCGCCAGTAGTAGGCAACGATTCTATAATGACAATGACAGTCGTTTTTTTTTTTTATATTTAACCGTGTTCAGTGTTTGTAATAAAATTGTTTCTAGAAAATAATGTTTTCCAAAGAAGAACTAGTTAGGGTGATGTCTGTACTGAAATAATGTGACAAACTATTTTACTTGTTTCACGTATGTAACCCAGCAAAACTTTCTAATTGTACGGCCTACTGGGTAAAATACAGCCTATAAGTTTAGCGTGGATAGGGAATGGATCTACACATTAACTGGCCGCTTCGAAATATGTAAACATAGATGTGCTGTCTCTGTTGTCATTTTAAAAAAGCTTAGGCTGGATTTATTAATGTGCGAAATCGAATGGATCTATTATGTATTTGTTATCTTTGCGTAGGAATAAATTTATTTGATGTTTGTATTTCGAATAACTGTAGTCCTATTAAATGGTTTTAAAGGGTATTTTCATTTTACAGTTGAGCTGCGACTAGGAACTAAACCAAAGGCATGTTAATTACACAATAAATAGCAATATCAATGGGGTTATTACTTTTATTCATTTTATACGTATGCAAATAATAATGAAAGTATCAAAATGGATTGCAGGAGAGTATTTAAAGTATTCAGCTATCAGTAAAGCATATCTCTGTTATGAATGAAACACTTTTTTCAATATTACTGAACACATTAACTAAGTTGCGACAGCCCCTATGCAAGATATTAAACAATATTGTAATAAGGATTATTACTACTTCTATTTTTCGTGAGGTGGGTGTTGCGCCAATTAATTGATTAAATGCCGAGAAATTTGTGGTAATGTCGTTATTGACAGAAATGCATGTTTTGTGTTCCGAGCAGCTTTACCCAAATATGCTTATATTTTTTAATCTAATTTATGTCTGATGATTTCATATCCATTTTTTAATTCGCTCCGGCTTCCTTCTTTGACATTAAATAATAAAAGAGATATGACGAGGATGCATTCAAAACCACGATTTTTATATCAGATATTAGAACGAAAAGCTCTACACTCGTCAGAAATATTTTTATTGGTTATAGTAATGGTATGTTTAACAAGATAAAATAATATTTCGATTATAAATTCCCTAGTTCCAAAGATTTTACCTCAAAAGTCTCAAAATATTTTTTTAAAAGATACAAAATTTGAATTTGTCCTAAATCCAACAGCAGTGATAGGTTTAAATATAAAATGCAGGTTTAAATTAATAATTAATATATATATATATATATATATATATATATTACTTATTCATTATGTTAATATCGAAAAAAAGGAGCCGCGGCGAATTAAAAATAGATATGAAAACAATAATTATGAATCAATTAGATTAAAAACACAAACATATTTAGTAAAGCTGTAGGGATGTGTAAAGAAAAAAAAAACATCTGTTCCTATACAATATTATATTTAAGGTAAGTAAAAAAAACTTCGAATTGTGCTAACCGAGATAAGTCGGTAGGCATTTGTATGCGCCTTTGAGGTATTTATTTCTCCCTATTTTATAAGTTCAATGTTTTTTCTATGTTTGCTTACTGCGTTCTTCCTTACATTTAAAGTAGATTTACTACAAAAAAAAAAAAAACACAGAGACCGCATATCTGTGTTTATATATTTCGCAGCCGGCAGTGAATGCATAAGCCGTCTACTATCCATGCTACACATATAGGCTCTATTTTGCGCTGTAGGGCGTACAATTAGAATGTGTCGTTGGTGTACAGTCAAAAACATCCAAACGGTGAAAGGACACCTAATGTGCTCTCTTTTAAAAGATTGAAGGACTACAACCACTGAAGAAAGCGAATTTTCAATAGTAGGCACGTAGGCAGTGAATTGTGTGTTGAATTCTCAAATATTTCTATGCGGGAGGTCGTATTCGGCACAACAGGAATTTCACTAGATCAATGTGATTTCAATCGAAGGTTGATGTTTTGTTAAAAGGAGTTTCAGAAAAACAGCTAGGAGAAGTAAGATTCTTCAAAATATTATTGGCTGATGAAGCTGCCTTCCAGAAGAATTATCACGTTCACCGCCATAATTTTCATTAGTGTGACAGTTAATCCGCATGATATTAGAACCAGATCAGCAGTAGCAGTGGTTTTAGGGCCATACTTTCTTTTTATGGTAATCTTACAAAATTATTATCTACACTTTCTTGACAATTAATTTAGAGAACTGTTGGATGATGTACCTTTTGTTACAAGGGGGTAAATGTGGTTTCAACATGATGGAACACCACCTCACTTTGCGCATAATGTAGTTAATTCTGCTGAATTTCAATACATCTGACTGCAAATGTGCGTTAGACAAAATGGTGGTTATATGTTCTAATTATTTTTTTATGTATTTGCCACGGTTTATTGCATGTTTACTTATATTATTGTCTTGTTTATTTTTCGATGTTTTTGTGATTTTATATTAAATATTAAATTTTTTGGCTTTCATTTTTACAATCATGGCCTACTAAGATTACAAATATAATCGCAATTACGAAAAATTAATTAAAGTTAGTTATTATAGTAACTCGAAAAATAGAAGAGATAGACATAGAGTATACTTAATAAAAATCAAAGCACTTGTTAATAGGAATTAAATGATGTAAATATATACAGGTTGTTCTGTTTAAAAAGTACGATATACTCGTTTGAAGTTGACCGAGTTTGCGCTTTAGTGACAAACAGCCTGTATATTAAAACACAACCATAAACATTCCTGCAGTTATAAGTAGGTCCGTACTAAGATATTTCAAAATTTGATTCACCCATTATAAGTGGTAATTAAATTACAATCGCCTTTCTCAAACAGTGCAAGCGACATAATTTGTTAGAAAATCAAAGATATCTTGGAAATTAATGCGTTTAGCGATGAAGTATGTTATATCTTATGTTTTTAAAATCTATTTGCACTTTTAAAAATGCAGTCATATTGGGGATATTGTATTTAAGAAAAGAAAATTGAAAGCTGTACCAAGGTTACGAAACAGCCTGTATAAATGGCGATAATTTTGCATTATAGAAAAATTATAATCTTACAACAGTTTATAAAAAAAAATCCTATTTGTCATTGTTTACGAGTACCCTGTATATTCTGGCTTTTGCTGCTCTTGAAACTTCTTTTGAGTTTAACATTTTCTTCATTGACCCTTGCATGCAATAAAAATAGCTGTACGTAGCAAGGTAGCACATATTCTATCCCGTGTAATGTAAGGAAAATTGCACTCAACACTTCTAAATCCATTGAATGCGCATGCGCGAAATTTTTATTTCATGCAAGAAAATTGCGAGCTGTAAACACTTACCCAATTCAATTTAGAAGGCAAACGACTTTGGTCTCTTTGATGCCAGAATATGAAGAATCCATTTACCCAAATTGATGATGACATTATTACTTCGTCAGCGATAGGGAAAGATGTTTTAGTATATTAAAAGACAAGTTTCATTTTGACGTTTCAAAGTACGAATTCAGAGTTTAAGAAACGAGTGGCGTAGCCACGAGTTTCTTAACTGAATGAGTGCTTTAATGTCAAATGAAACGTGTCTTTTATGCTATTTTTTGCAATTAGTTTTATGTTAAATTTCTCTTTTTGTAAAAGCAAAACGAGAAAAATTTGATAATCTAGGGAAATTTTGTGGCGGTTGTCACCAGTTGTCACCTTGGTTTGGCACAAGATTTAAATTAACAAGTTAATTTAAAATTGACACATTTTTGAAATTTGTTATATATTATATTACTAAAGTAACTACAGTATAATATTTAATATGAGTTCTACAACTTTTTCATGCACTCCGCCTGAAATACGGCAAATTGCTGAAAAAACCATTAATAATTTACTTCCGGAGAAATCGTACACTATGTATCAAAAGCGATACAAAAATTTTGAAAAATGGTGCAAAGAAAAGGAAATTCTTCATATTTCTGAGAACGTCCTACTTGCTTATTTTGAGATGCTACGTAAAGATTATAAATCGTCATCATTATGGTCGATTTATTCGATGTTAAGATCGTGTTTAAATGTACATAGAAATGTGGATATATCAAAATATATGAAACTTAAGCATTATTAAAACGGCTATCTAAAGGTTATCAAACAAAAAAATCTAAAATTTTAGAAGAAGAAGATATTCATAGATTTTTGAAACAAGCCGATGATAAATATACTTAGCTATAAAGGTTAATGTTGATTTTATTTCGTTACTTTTTTGTAAATTCTTTATATTCTAGGTTATTTTGATAATAGGATATAATGGAGTCTGTAGGCGAGAAGAATTAATTAATATATGTGTGGAAGATCTTCAATACAATTCCGATTCCATTATAGTCAACATACCTAAAACAAAAAACAATGTACCCAGAATGTTCGCAGTGACTGATGTAAACTGCATCGAACTTATAAAAAAATATAATATCTGCGGCCTAAAACAGTTACTCACAAACGTTTTTTTCTAACTTATCGTCATGGCTGCTTAATTAATAGCCCTATCGGTATTAACACCATGGAAATGTTCCTAAACAAATTGCCAGTTTTCTTCATTTACCAGATCCTCATCTTTATACAGGACATTGTTTTAGAAGATCCAGTGCGACACATATAGCAAATACTGGAGGTGATATTTTAACTATAAAACGATTAGGTGGCTGGAAAGCACGGCTGTTGTGAAGGTTACGTTGCCTCTTCTATGAAAAATAAAATTGATGTTGGAAAATATTTGCACAGGAAAATAATGTGAATCTACCTGGAACTTCTGGAATGGTTCACAGTTTGAGTACTCCAACAGAACAATATCACTATCGCAGAGAACGATAATTTTCAACAGATGTTTCTACTGCACACGGATCACTATCACTTCGAAAGATAATTCAAACGTTAATATAAATGTTTATAATAGTTCTATACTATTTCAAAGATTAATTAAAATATCAATCTTACAATGAATTTTAATAAATAACCTCAAACTTGCTTACAAAATGTCATATTGACATCTCCATTTCTGTTGCAATGTGACCAACTTAAAATAAATCTGCTTAATATTCCATTTCTATTAGCAACTAGTGCTGTAATAGACCCTATTACGGCACTAGTGAATAAATGGTATGGTTACGGCACTAATTGCAAAAAAGAGGTATCGAAACTTTAGATAATAATTGATCGTTAAGAAAATATGAATTTATCTCATATTCTTTACACTCACTGTTTATGGTACTATTATACTCAAGCAAAACAAGTTTAAGAAATCTACCGCCGATCTGCCAAATTTTTCGCCTGCAATTTACGAACCGATTTATGTACAAAGTCGTAAACGGAATGTCCATAAAACTCACCCGATTAACATCACTTCAACAAGGACGTATTAATAACCCAGGCGCGGTAGACATTTCGCTCACCATATCTTTCGGTATACGGCAGCCTTGTTTCTGCACACCTTACGACATCGTACATACGATCGCTCCTTGATATTCCAAACATCGGAAGTGTACGCAACTACTGCTAAGTTTGTTTATAATTAACGTAGATGTAAACAAATTGACCGACCGTTTAACGCCAAATTACCTACCACTTAATTGCAAATCGGTCCAGTGTTTCGGGTAATAACCGTTAAATTTGTTGGCAATTTATCTGTTGCATGGTTTGTGTATAAAAATAGATTTGGATTTTTTTTTAGGGCAATCCGTGTTTGAAGGTATACGCCAATTTATTGTAAGGACACAGCGTTTTCTTTTTTTTAATTCAAGGAAGAGTTTTATGAAACTATTTGCTGGAATTTTAGGTCGTCTTTATTTGTAAAGTTAATTAGTTTTTGGGAGCTTTTAAGAGAACAGATATTCGGATACGGTTTAACGACACATGAAATGAAATCTCTTACAATCATTGCTTCTCCGCTTTACAAACTGTTTTACGCGTTTGAAATATTAGAAATTTAACTATCTCTCGTAACGCTGGTGATCTGGAAATCTCAAATGGCGCGGATAAAAGTGATTTGGGATTTCGATATTTTACTTTGGCAGTGTTGGAAATACTTAAGTAGAATCTGGACAGCCAAGAGAGATAAAGATAACGGAAAAGTTAATTGCTAACTTATTCATGAGGTTGAGATACGTAGATGATGGTTTCGCGATTTTCGACACCACCTAAGCTACACTGTTGAAAATTTTAACACTTTTTTGACTAATTTAATAGTCAGGAGAGGTCCACACTCTTTTCGTGTTATTTTGTCGAGAACTATAGAAGTTTAAATTTGACGAGCAAAGATAGTCAAGTATTGTCTATTGCTAAGGGATTATTTTGTCCAACTGACACGTGGAATTATAAAATACTTCTAGTCACATTTTATTTGATTTAGACTAGACAAATTTACTAGCTGTTTAACTAAATGAATGCGATCTATTGGGTGTTTTAACACCATTTTCTAAACAGAACGTCTTTTTAATATGCAACTAACTAAAACCACTCATTCACAAGTTTTGGTTTCAACTAAACGTACCAATTTTAAAATGATTTTTGAGAACCATTATAAAATTAAGTGAATGTTTATGCTATTTGATTCAAGTCTAAACTAATTGCGTAAATAGATGTTCCCAATACATCTTTAAGATGTTGAAATTTTTTATGCCCACTGGGATTAACGTTTAATAACACGAGGTTACACTTTGCAAGTCAGTCACATTTGGTGGTTTGTTTGGATATGTTAATACGGAGAATCAAACACGAAAACAGATACACGTGCAATGCAGGTGGTGCGTATAATGCAATACTGTATTAGAATAGGTGGGGTTTCTATATTTCTATCCGAGGGAGAAATTCTGATTGGTTGACGCTTCTGAATGTCTAGAAAAATAGTCAATCCTCATATCTGAACAAAGAATTCACACGAAATTCTAGTCATTTCTGTTCTATTAAATACGCGTAGTCAACTCGTCTGGCAAAGTTTGGAAAAATCAACACTAAAATATTTGACTAGCGCAAAATTAACGCCAACACGTAATATTTTCAACAGTGTACTATCGCCGATTTTGTCTCAAAACTAAACTCAAAATTCGCGAATATTAAATTTACTGTAGAAGAAAAGATATGTTCATCTTCACCAACTTCATTTTCTAGATAGTTTAGTGATAAGAAACAATAATAAATTATAAATAGACATCTATAGAAACAAAAACAATACAAATAGATTCATAATGGTCGATTCAAATCATTGTGGATAACATAAAATGGCCGCATTAATGTTATATTAATTAGATTCGTAAAAACTTGCCAAATCAAGCCACTCTTCTATAGATGTAGTCCGGAGTATAAGAAAGTTCTACGTAAGAAATGCCAGGACTTTAATTTCAAAAGAAAATTGCCATAAAAAGTTTGTTAAATTACCCTCCCATCGCATTTTAAAAGGATTAGAGAACATTTTTAAAAGATAAAATTTGCATATTTGCTTCACTTCGCGTAACACACTGAGAAATCTTTTAGACAACGCTAAAGATAAAGCTCGTCCTAGCGAAAGATCGCGCATTTACAAAAATCGGTTGTAGCGAGTGAGATAAAATTTACGCTGGACAAACAAAGCGAGCGATTGTAGCTATGTTTAAAGAACATATTGCAATTTATCGCTCTGGGAGACTTGAATCATCTAGCGTTACGCAGCATATAAACGATTCCGGACATACAATTGATATAGAAAATCTCGAATTAGTGAAAAATGTACAACTACCGAAAGAGTTGAACGCACACGAAACTATACAGGGTGTTACGAAATTCGTGGACACCTGCTATAGGATGTTGATTATTATTTATTATAAATATTAATTGTACAATCACGTATACTGCAAAATTGAAAATTAGATGCTTGTGGATTCATGATCTCTTTGACATTTTGATTATTTGAAATAACTTCAGCTGCCATGGATGATCGTTTTCCGTCTAAATACTTCTATCAATGTTATTATATTAACATAATATAATATTATATTAATGTCATGTTAGAGTATCTGAATATCTTCAGGATAATTTCTAATGTTTTTTTTTCTGTTCCTACATCACTTTTTTTTAATTTTTATAATCTATATTTAGTTTATATTTTAGTAAGTTTAGTAGTAATAAGTTTTTTTTTTTAAATAGTATATATTGTTACTTTTCTTGTTTTTTGCGATCTTTTCTATATCCTGTGGATCGATTGAAATAAAGTTTTTATTATTATTATTATTTTATTTATTATTATTATTAATTATTATTATGTATTATTATATGTAGGTATTACATTTTCACTGTTATTGTCCAGGCCATTTTCTTTCTCGTCCAGATTTTCTTCGAGACCATCTTCCTCTTCTTTAGTGAGTTTTCAATATATAATAATAATAATATATCATTTATTGACCAACTTGCACAAATAAATAAGTAATTTAAGTAATTTAACATCGGTCAATAGGATACAAATACAACTTGACTTTAATGTCGTAGTTGGTCTAAAATGTATCCTGTACATATACATACACACTAAAAACACTTTACTTTAGAAAAGGACAATCAAAATACATATAAGCAACCCTACGCGCATTATATTGAAAAACATACCTGATTCCTAATAATTAAATTAATGTAACATTAACTAACCAATTGTACATAATTACTTCTCATGCTGACAAAATCAAACACTGCCTATGGGGCAAATATTCTCTAAGCTTTTTCTTAAAAGGTAATAAAGGCAAGACTTTATATGATAGCGGTAATGAATTATATTTGTTCATTATCTGATATGTAACTGCACGTTTGAAAAATTTATGATGATGCTTTTGGTGATGTTATTAAATTTTTAAATCTTAAATTCACATTATGCACATCTGTGCGAAAGGTAATCTTTTGGTTCTATAGATAAGGTGATAATTTATTAATTATAATTTTATGATATAAACATACTGCATGATAAATTCTCCTATTTTGCATATATTTAGCCAATTGATTCTTGTCAATGTATAGGAAATTCTTTGATACTTCCTAATACCAAAAATGAATCTCAAACAAGCGTTTTGCATTCTCTGTATCCTAGATCTATCCAAAGCGTCAATGTAGGGATCATATACACTGGCACAATAATCAAAGTTTAACAGTGTTAAGGTATTACATAAAATAGTTTTGACCCCATTTGAAAGACATTCACGACTACCGTAGAATACTTTTAGTTTCCCATAAGCAGCCTGAATGAGTTTGTTTACGTGCTGTTTAAATCGAAGTTTGATGTCTATCAGCACTCCTAGATTTTTCACAAATTCAGACTGCTGTACCTGTATGTCATCAATGGTAATACTAATACTCCGCGACACTGCACTTCGGAGACTGTCTTTGCCGAATAGTTGCGTAACTGTTTTGGATGGATTGATGTATAGACAATGCTTCCTGCAGACATCACTCACAGTCCCTGTACATCGTACTGAAACTGGTATAGTGCGTAGTCTTAATTCGTAGAATTGATATCCCTCTGTAATAGCAGTAGAATGCCATGTCCTCCATGGTGCTCCAGCATCGGCCAACAAAGATGCTGACGACAATATTATCATCTGTTGTAGTGAACACTCTAGAAATTTTTGTTTTCGTATTTGGAATGGCGATTTTTATAAAGGATGAAGCATCCCTAATATCTTCCAATTGCATAAATGTCAGTTCCTCTCTCTTACAAGCATCTGATAACCCCACAATTAGAACTACCTAAACACGAATAATATTTAGTAACGTAATGAAAAATTATTTAACGTATCATACTTCCATCATCGGCCTCCTTCATAAACCGTTCTATTTCTTGTCGCGTAAATATTTTAGATTTTTTAAGCATATAACCTTCAGACTTACTTATATCCAGCGGTGGCTGGTGCTTACGTTTTAGAAGGACTATTGCAATGATGTAATTTCTTCGTATAAGTTCATAACATGTCGTATTTCGGACGATAGCACACGAACTTCAATCATTGTATTAGCCCCATCTGTGACGTATGCACCAGCCACCACTGCTTATCTACATTTTTTTTAATGAAAATCGTTATCCGTAGTTTGGAATAATTACTTCATAAAGTAGATACCTTTCAAATCTTTGAAGCTTCATAAAAATATATCAAAACTTTTTTTATGATGGTAACAACCAAATTTCGAAATTGTCGTAAGCTGGTTGATACACCGATTTTGATTTCGCTGGTATAAAAGTATTCATGGCCGCTTCTGCTGCATTTTCAATGTCAGAAATTACTACGGAATCACTAATTTTTTGGCAACAATATCTACTTTGTTGTACTCGCTAATTATTGATGTCAAAATAATTTGCAATCCTATCAATTTGACAATGTCACATCTCCAATTTATTATAAACATTTTTGGCGATTGTAGAAAAGATTAGTTTAGTTTTAGGAACTTGATGTGATCGTGTGCCTATCGTGATGCCCTATTTCGAGACATGTCACTTAAATAGCTATTTTATGCACGATGGGGCAGGTCCCCACTTTGCGGAATTGTACAGAACAATAGTTTCCCTTATATTCATGTATCTATCTCTATAATACGCTACAATGCTGGTGATATCTTGGTATAGTACAATGTTTTCAACATTTTTCCATTCCAAATCGTTGACATTGACTATACATGTGGAGTAAACCTGATTAAATAACTTTCCTGAATAGTCTGGACTCATTATTTTTAATTATTCGGACAGTATCACTAGTATTATACATTCAATCTAATATCGATTCATCACACAAAGAAAAGATAATTAATTTCAAATTAGCGTGCTGTTTATTGATTTATTCTATATTATCACGTGCTACAGGTTGGAAATAAAGTTCAACGTACGTCGGCTAAGTAAAACAGTTAGCATTTATTACGGCACTGTCTACATATTATTTATAAGATCAGATTCATACTCACCGGACGTGTTTATTGACCTTGTCGATCCGACATTCTCAAGTCGATGTTTTTATTATCATTATTATTGCCGCTGCACACCGGTAAATACATGTGTTTATGGATATGATACGTGCGTACGGCGATTATAAAATATTGACCCCTACTATTAATATACTTTTACCAGCAGCCGCCGTGTATATCGCATATGTGTAAACTGAGAACATTCTGGTAAAATTAAAACAGGTTTCTAGAGAGCGAGAACGCTGTGTGTTCTATAAATGAAATGTAGTTTGCGTTTCAAAAGCAACAGATCTAAATGTCTAATTGCAACTGGTGATGCCGCGGTAGAAGAGACGATGCAGATTATTCTGCATACTTACATACGTATCAAAAACATAAACACAACTTGCATGCGGACGCAAAGTGCTCGAGCTTAAATCGATGCACATGTTCGTCTTTCAGTAGTTCTAGGATATCATCACAGATGGAAAATTATGGCGCCCATGTGTGTATGTACTTCCTGAAGACGATTGTTGAAATGACGGTGATTTATGTGTTTAAATATTTCCCATTTCAGTTGTTTATAGATCCATTCGTCATTATAATTGTAACGTATCGTGAAAGACGTTTTTAGGACAATCACCTCTCCTCTATATAAGTTATCATTTGTATAACTAAGCAGATAAAAAAGATTGGAGAATGTTGTTCGTATTTCAGCCAGCCTTAATTTTAAACAAATAAATGTTAAATAAGCAGGTATCTTAGTATTATTTATGTAATTGTGATAAATAAAATTGCGCTTTCAACTTGTTTTTTATGGCATGCTTTATAGTCCAGGAATTTTAGCACCAAAAACGGATTCAATTATCAGGATTTGATAGGACAAACCAACATCTAGATAGACAACAATTCTACCTCTGTCAAAGTCATTAACACGATGATAATTTTGACGTTTTAGAACTCTAGACATTTTGTTACGCTTAACACTCATAGATGAACGCGCAATAACTAAACATTTCTGTACTAGTCAGCTCTCATTAACAGGTTTCTTCACAAAAAAATAAAAAGTTTTTTTTTTCGCAAACATTTTTAAAGATAAGAAGCTGATTTTCTTACCGTAGCTTACTTTAAATATAACCATTCTGATGCCAAAAAAATCAAGTCAAACAAATTATTCTTTCTGGGTGTAACACTTCTAATGTAACTGAGTATACATTCATAAAAACCACCAATTGAGGTGTTTAAATTTTTCTATCTGCAAAATACTTAATAAAAAAATTATACAATGTGTACAGTCGTTACATTCCATTTGAGGTAAACACAATTCCGTTGAAATTACTCCTTTAAACATACAGTATTATAGCGCAGCATTAGAAAACTTTAAAGATCAAATAGCCTAGTGGCCTACTAAACGGCTACTGTTCACTACATTTTCTTTTTATCTCGCGCTATCGTTATTATTTTTAGCCTGTATATTGCTACTACCACAATACCTTCTTTATACGACTTGTGTATACGTATGGGCATGTTACATATATGTATAAGCTTCAGGAGATAGAAGTTGACTTTCCAAGCAAGGTTTCACCGCTAGAAAAGATAGTCACATATGATGAGGAGCAGGTGTCTTGTTCACTATCTAATGTCTTACAATTTCTCCTCCTTTCTCGCTCTTTAATTTATAATAAAAAAAGGAGGTATGTATGTAATAGACGATTGTGAATTGTCGGAAGTTTAATTATATTAATAAAAAAAATTGCTTTGAATATTCAATATTAGTGCGTTGCAAATTGTTAGTTAGTTTGACAGCATACACTGAGAAAAGAGATTGCATTAAATGAAAAGTTTTATAACTTTTGGTTTTTATCATGTTCAATGAAAAGAATATCTTTTCTCAGAAAAGTGTTTACTTTAATTGAAAGTATGGTGCTGTTTTGCCGGAAGATTATTTTCTTCTTAAGTGCATGCTTTTCGACGAAAAGTAACCGTATAATTAAATGGAATGCACCTTAGTTTTGATTATTATTTTATAATGTCTGTATAACTTCTGTTTAAGTAAGACAATACACATTGCATATTATATTGTTATTATTATGTACATGTTTAACAATATATTTTAGTTTCTTTTAAGTAACCATATTATTGAATTATAAACAGTATTTTAAATAAAAAGCCAGACGTTTCGGTTTATTTGCGTGGACACGCATGTATACATTGATTTAAAACTTTTGCCTTTTAACGGAAAATGCAAGCACCTGTATTCAAGCTGAGTGCATTTTTGCGCCGAAGTATTTTAGTTTTATTCATGTTCCCACGTGCATAAGTCTCAAATACACAAACAACAATGAACAAAAGTGAATATTTCTCACGCGAGGTTAAAAAAATTTCAGAGATAATTGGAATCTTTTCAGCTAATGCTGATTTACTTATAAGCCAAGGAACTTTACAGCAGTATATAGTGTTTGAAGGTTTTAAAACTGTTATACACGGGAAAAACGATCTTGTTGCTTTCAATCATTTTTCATGCATTTGGTTACAGTTACTAAATTATTACTTGATTTAGGAATATTAAAAATATTCCTGTATTCAATCAAACAAATAATTTGGTTAGTAGATTTATTTGAAGCTAGCGCAGTATTTATTAATTTAACTAAATATTTATATGGAAGTAAAAATAAATATCGCATTTTATTTTCGTATAGCAGTTTTCTCCCCATATAGTACAGCTGATGAGCAGATATACTTATGTGTAGTAGAGAAATTGTCGCATAGATGGCGCATCTCCTTTTTCATTCCAGTAACAGATAATATTTCGCACAAAATAGGCTGGAAACTACGATCGTAACATACTAATCTGGTATATTTACCAGATCAACATCTGATAGGAATCACCACCATTGAAAGGACGATTTCTTTTAACGGCACAATAGAGTGCTTAGGATTGTCACTGCGACGAAATCATGTTGGCCATATAGAAAACGCAAAAACTTTTAGTTTAATGCAATTCCTTTTAAATGAAAAGGATATTTCTCTCAGTGTAAGGTAGATTTAATAACTAAAAATAGTATCGCTTTAATTATCTTAATGTAATCTTAATTTTACACAATATTTAAAAATAATTTATACTAAAATTTTTCATGTTTAAACTCAACGCTTTTGGATTATTTACGATTTCGTTAAAATTTTGACGCAATCATCTACTTCGAGAATTTGCCGTATCTTACAAGTTATTAGATATTTAGATTTTGTTAATATAACGTAACAAAAAATTCCAACATGTCAAATTCTGTGAAAAGAAAACTAAATCTTATTGATACAATTGATTAATTATCGAATTGGTTACTACGAATAAACACATCATCCCAATTAAAATAAGCAAGAAAGATTTCATAAAGATAAAAATATTTTTAAATGATTCTGTAGATGGGATTTTGTTATCAAAATTTTTGTGGCATTAATCTGGCTACAATGAATCGCGGAAAAAAGATTAATGCGTTATCTAAAATAATTTGTATCTTTCAGTATGTTGGTTAATTAGTTCCTATAAACTTTTTGTGCAAAAATTGACTGACGTCGAATGATTTTCGAAGATTTTAAGTTAAACTTCTATCCAAACGCTTTGGAATGTAATTTCTGGTGGCAACAAATAATTTTCGAAAATTGTTAATTAGATCTGTATTCAAAAGTTTTTGTAGGAAAAATTCTGGTAGCATCAGCTGATTTTCCAAAATCGTTGATTGGTTGGTTAACTATCAGTTGTCATAATTTTTTTGGAAGTTTTTTGGATGGCATCAAGTGAAATTTAAATATTATTTTTTAGGCGATGCAGTATCAGCCCGCTTGAACTTTTTGAACTGAAAATTGTTGATTGTTGCAGTGAAAATTGTGGTGGCATCGATTGACTAGTGGTATAAGGTCAATTAGCAGTTTCTTTAAATCTAATAGCATAAAATCATTGCCGGAAGCTCTCAATTGTTGTGGATCTTCATTTAAAAGTTGTTGCAGCTAAAATTGTGGTGGCATCAAATAATTTTCGAAAACTGTGGGGTAAACCTTCATTCCAAAGATTTTGTAGGGAAAATTCTCGAGGTATGTTGGTTAACTAATAATTGCATTAAATTTTTTGAAATGAAAATTGGGCGGCACCAGACGGTGTTAGAATATTATTACTTCAGTGCGTAAGTGATAGTCTGTAGGAACTTTTCAAAATAAAAATTGGATTGCATCAAATAATCGAAAACTGTCAATTGAATCTTAATTCAAAAATTGTTGTAGTGAAAGTTGTGGTGGCATCAAATGAGTTTACAAAATCGTGAATTGGTTGGTTAACTAACAGTTGTTACAAACTTTTTGAGGTGAAATCTGGAGGACATTAGATGATATTCGAATCTTCGAATATTATTTTTTAAGTGATTAAGTAGTGAATATTCTGAAGTGAAAATTGGATCACATCAAATGATTTTTGACGGTCAATTAGATCTTCATTCGAAAGTAATGGGAATTGTAATGAAAATTTTGATAGTACCAAATGTTTTTTCAAAAACGCCAGTTGATATATTTTATATAGTTGCATATTTTTTAAGGTAAAAAGTGAATAGCATACAACAGCGGTAATCATTAAAAATTATAGTGAAAATTACACTGGCATCAAAGGATTTTCGAAAATTGTTAATATGATCTTCATTCATAAAGAATATTCTGGTGGCAAAATTATCAATTAGTTGATCATCTAATAGTTATTAATATGTAATTATTAGTATTTTGTCTTTATTATTATTGATCCAATGAAACAAAAAATGTTCTGAAATATGAAATACAAACAATTTCAAAATGAATTACATCTAGGTGGTTGTCCTCAATTTCTCCTATAAATTGTGTTATTCCGCTTTCTTGGGAGCATAGATTAAATAGCATATAGGTTATCCATCTGTTACTGTCAAAACTCATCGTCGAGCGATATGTGATGAAATTAATAACAAACACAATTGGATTATTACTTTATAAGATAACTTTAAAGATGGGATATTCATCAAACAACTAAGGTAAATAACTTATTTGAAAAAAAAATATTTAGTTATAGTTTACAACAAGTGTTCAAAATGGTCACCATTCTGTTGAATGCATAATGCAATATGATATGGTATTTACTGTATTGTGAAAAAATATTGGTCCTACTATTCTACGACGAGACACAGTTAACCATATTCCAACTTTGACAGGATGTAAAGAAACTTCAATGTGATTGTTTGGATTATTTATAGACCATGTTTTGTAATTTTGTTTATTTACAAACCCGTTTAAATGACACCATGTCTCATCAGCAAAAAATTGCAATAATTTATCCTACTAGCGTGATCTCTAGGTAAGATCTGATGAACAA
This sequence comes from Protaetia brevitarsis, assembly GCA_004143645.1. Classification (NCBI taxonomy): domain Eukaryota; kingdom Metazoa; phylum Arthropoda; class Insecta; order Coleoptera; family Scarabaeidae; genus Protaetia; species Protaetia brevitarsis. The sequence continues at coordinate 396,500 of RXPK01000030.1, read as the reverse complement.
CTGATACTTTGTTTGGACACATATGTAAACGGCGCTACAAAGTTAAAAACTATCAGGAAAAATTATATTGCTACAGTCTAGTTCAAGTTTTAAAAGAAGTATTATTCTTATGGACTATATGTATCCTTTTTCATTTTATACCTATCCATATGTGTCTATCTCTTTCTATCATTGAGATTGTTGCCAGATTTACATGATGGCTGTCGGCAATGATAATGTCTGTATTATTCGCTGTTTCCTGTTCCTGTCACTTCTCGATTTCGAATATCATATCTTTTGTGTCACTTGCATTTATCCCAGTTTTCTTTTTCCTAACATTATGTACCTATTAATTTTAAATAAATTTGGATTTACAAACTATTATCACCGTCATCTGTGTTGTCTATTGTTAGTAAACCCAAATAAAACAGTTGTTATAATTACAAATGACAAAAAGGTGAATTGATGTATGAAATCTTACAAGCGAAGGCGAAAAGACAGTATCCGCAATAATTCTCGTTTGCAAATGTATGATGAACACATCCAAACACTTGTTAGAGTGTAAAGTTCACAGCTTTTGTCTAAGAAGTATTCCATCCACGATGCATATCATATTAGCTGCAACAAACAGCGCAGATTTACCTAATTTTTCGACAAGTATGTCCTACAGTATTAGTATTAGTAATATTTGAAAGAAATGTTGACGGACCATGATATGATGGTATTACAAAATGTCATTATTAACATACTATTAGATGATATCACAGCGAAGGGAGAAACATTATTTTCATTGATAAATCATGGGTAAATAACGTTTCGTAACAGAACAGCGGACTGGTAGCACCGCTAATACATCTAGACAAGCATTTTCGGAAGATTTAAGTATTAATCTCTAAGAGTATCAAAATGTAATGGCCAACATTATGCATTAGTTGATGGTGGCAACAAAAATGCTTTCGTTCTGAATGCTAAGATATGCCTCTACTTATCTACTAAGAATTGGAAAAACTTCATTAAATATGTTATCGAAGGTAATAATAATTATATAATATTTAGCACAGTGAGGTTTTAAGTTTAGCCATTTTAATTGAAGAAGTCATGTGGGAATTGGACAATGAACCTAAAGAGTTTATTACTATTTTAACATCGATCTCATCATCATCTTCATATTGGTCATGCGATATATGTTAATCATATACTTATGATTATAGAAATGATCTTTAGTTTGTAAGCATACCTCTGTAAATATTTGTAAATTTATTATGACATATACTTCTATGTATGTTTTCCTGAAAATAAATACAAGAACAGAAAACACAACACCTTATTTGTGTTACATATTTTGATGTGGAGATAATACAATCAATATTATTCTATTGATTTTCATACTAATGGGACACAGTGGTACATAACCAATAAATACAAATAAAATTCACAGGATTGACATTTAAGCGCCAACATGAAATTCGTCAAGTTGTTCAGCGCGACAACATACGAAAAATTAAGTACTTAAATAGATTTGGCATCGTTGGGTACTATCTCCATAAGAGTAATACTTCCTTCTTAACGTGAACCAGACTATACTCACAAAATGATAAATGTCAAAAGGACATTAGAAATAAGGTAAACGTCTTATTATAATATGCAAGTACTAGTTACTCAGTACCTACTGAGATGTAATTCATTTTGAAACACTGTATATTCATTTTCAGTCATCTGAAATTTTGAAACATATTATTTAAATTTATATTTAATTTTTAAATTTGTTAACCTTATTTGTTAAACTAAACGACAGTATAGATTATTGTAAAAAAAAGAATGAATAAGGTTTTTCATCACAACATGCAATGGCACAAATTATTGCGCCATTTTTAAAGTGACTTCGGTTTGACTACAATCTCTTTGTCTACCAAACCGTACCTGTACTTTTTAATGTTGTATCCCCGTCTATTCCGTAACTTCCTCGTCACACAATTGTCACGCTGCGCCGCTGTGAGTTTGTTTATATATAGAAATGTGCATCCATCTAAGTCGCGCGTGTATTTACATTTCCCCAGAATTACTTGGCAATCGGCTAGCAATTTTCGAAAATGAGGAAAAACACCTCGGCTTAGATTATTATCCTTACTTTCTGGTGTCGCCGAAAACCGGTATGCCGAGCGGCGCTATTAACTATTAAATGTCGCGTACGCACGCGACGTTCTCTAAAAATAGACGCGCCGTGTGGCAAAACGTGTAGAGCAAAGTGTAATGATCGCGTGGAGCTTCGGAATAAAATTTCGAACGCGCAAAGTCTCGTTGAAGTGCAAAGGGGAAGTTTTATCAAAGTAATTTGTGTTATTTTCGGATTAGTTGTTTGGAAAATCCAATATGTCAAGTGGTCCTTTCGATGTTTAAGAAAGCTTTTAAAGCGCCAGCTATTTTGATGCGCATAATTTTGTTTTTTTTTTTCAAACTCGCATTTAACCAACGCTTTTATAATTGTGATTGCGTCAGAATGCCCTCTCGAACTATTTTTATTCTAAGCATCGGATATTAGAAATCATCAACGTCTAATAATGATCACAGGATCTCACACATCCAATCCTGCGAATATCAAATGACGCAGAAAATCTATAAGGACCATTTTCGATGCGCCCAAACACATAGGAGATCTTAAAGGATTTTTTCTATTTTGCGTTCATAAAAACGCAATTGTAACACGCTTTTGCGTATCGAAAAGTGCTTCATTGTGATACGCCTTTTTTCATTTCTATAGGTTGGCTGTATTGAATACATTATGACAGAAAGCAAAATTGACGTTTAATGCATGTAAATTGTAAATACTTTAATCAAAAATTCTATACAAATTTAGTTTACATTGTTATTGTTATGAAACGTGGAATTACTGTATACATTTACACTGACGGAACAAGTATCTTGAGCATGTATTGTTATGCCAGGCAAATTCTTCGTAACAAAGTTTTGCTGAGTTATGTTATTGGCTTTAATGGTAGACTCTTGTGATTGAGAATCATTCGATGATATAACTCTAGAATGACCAGATGTACTTGGCCCTGATAAGTTGTGCGCTACAGCCACTTTACTTTTCATAGATGTTTCGATGTAACCCTCAGCTACCGCAGATGATTTCCATCACCATGACGTTTTATAGTCAGCAAATCACTGCTGCGTCTGCTAAGTGTGTAGCACTAGAACGTCTGAAGCAATGTCCAGTATAAAGCTCTGAATTGGGCAATTTTAGAAAATCAGCTATTAATTTAGGCATTTTGCCAATCGGGCACGATATACAATAACCATTGCGATATGTAAGGAAGAATCTTGAATGATTAATATTTTTTGGTCGCAGGGCGACATATTTTTTAATTAAAGTAATCCATCTTTCATCCGTAATTGCAAAAACTCTTACGATATTATTTTTTGTTTTTAGGTACTGTCACAAAATAATATCACTCTTAAATTCTAAATCATGTATGGACATATTTGTTAATTCATCTCGTCTACAGGCACCTGTGTAACCCATTATTAAAACGATCTAAAATTAAATCCATTACATAAAAATTACATTTTGCAAATAATATCGTACCTTTATTGCTAAATACAATGCGTCAGAACCTTCTTCTATAAATTTATTAATATCTTCAATGCATAAAATTTTAGATTTCTTAGCCTCGTATCTCTCAGAGAATCGTTTTAAATAGGCTTGTAATTTAATATATTTTGATATGTCTGTATTTTATAAATGGAAAAGCAAGAACGAAGCATGGAATACATAGACCATAAGGTAGAAGATTTCTTATTTTTACCTTGTAATTCAAAATATGCCAATAAATGTTTTCAGATATTGTGTTGACATTATTCTGTACAGCCCATAGTTCAAATTGATGGTAGCATTTTTCATATACTGCTTTTGATTTTTTCGGTAATAAATTTATGACGGCGTTATCCGCAATTTCACGCAGTTGTGGTGGCGTACAAGATAAATTTGTCTCAGTATCACTCATTTTTTACAGTTTACAGAGACTATATTATGAAATATATTGTTTAAACAATTTAAATAGCCGAATTTGAATTTTGAATTCGTCAAATGTCAATCGTATGTCAATGTGACCAACTTCATATAAAAATAAAACTCAACATTTTTAATGAGATTTTTATTAAGTATTTATTATCAATTTATAATGCAAAATAGAAAAAATAGTATAAAGGACTCGTTTCATAAGGCTTTTTGTCGCACTCGTTCATTAGAAAACTCGCCTGCGGCTCGTTTTCTAAACTTGAACTCGTGCGACAAAATCATGCCTTATGAAACTCGTACTTTAATATACTATTTTCAGCATCGAAAATCCCGTCTTAAAGTTATAGATATCGGAAACATATTGCACACACAATACACAATTTACCATTTTATAGTTATTCGCGGTTTAACATTGATCTTGTGCCAATTGTTTCAAGACGTCTTTTTTTTGTTTTGCTATTTTTACTTTTGCTATTACGTAATTTGCTTTTCGCTCGTGAAGAAAGAAATAGGAAGTTAGTTTATTTTCGGAGAATTTGCAGAAAAATTTCATCAACTATTGCAGTCGTGGAGAATATTCATTCAATTAGTGGATTATTGGGAATAATCCCAATGTTTATGTAGTATACATAAAAAAATTATAAGCAGATTTTTTTACCAAGTTGTTTAATGACAGGAAAGAATAATATTTACATGAATTTTATGCTGTTCTGATTATTTCTATTTTCTGCTGACATTGAACTTACCTATAGCGGTAATTGTAAGGATTTTTAACAAATTCCTCTCTGATTATGAATAACGAAAAAATCGAAAAAGCTGATTATATGAATTGCAGTTGATTTACCACAAATCAGAACCTAAAGAATTGTTCGCATTTATCTCAATAATATTTAATAGCAAATATAATTCATTTAGATATGGACATAAAAAGATAATTAAAAAGCGTTGTCAAGGAATAAATACTTGAACTATTACCTTAGGGCTGTAATAGATCAACTAAAACTCATTAAATTTAACAGATCATTTGGTGTTTATTCAAACTTTTTTTTATAAATAATTAGCGATGTTTCGTCGTTGTTTAACAACATCCTCAAGCTGTTGAATAACATTTTATTATAATTTGATTTTTCAATTTATGACTAAAATAAGATAATTACATTTAAATATATATATATATATAAGGTAAAGTCAGGTAAGTGTGTAGTAAAAATTGCATAGTGCGAAGAAAATGTAACACTGTTCACATAATAAGACATTTTGATAATTTTTACACATAGAAGTACGTAATATATGTTCAGTTGAAAGCCTTCAATAGATACACCTTTTATAATTATCAACGGTTTACTAGAAAAAAAAAGAAATTTTAAACACTGTCAATACTACACACTTACCCAGCAAAATGGGGCAAGTGTGTAATCGTTCCGCATTTTATATATTAATAGCGTTATCCTTTAGTTCGGCCAAGAGTGTAATACTAAACTGATGCCTGTTTAATAAGGTACGATATATTCAAGTTATTACACGTTAGGAGATGCGAACTTTTGTTTGTAAAACTAGTATGAAGTTTAGTACATTAGTATTATAACAAGAGGACGTCCGTATTTCAATTTTAAAAATAAATATAAACAAACTACGCACTTCCCCCGGTTACACACTTACCTGACTTTACCTTATTAAGAAAAGGTACCTGCACATAAAAAAATCTATTATCAATCTGAATATTTTTATTTATTCAGAAATCGAAACTTAATATATATTTAAATGAACTACACCTTGTTGGTTAGAACGTAAGAGTAAATTTTGTGAAAACACAATATATTCTTAGAACAAATATTATAAAGATTGAAGTATACTTCCTCCAAATGAACATTGTTATTGTTGTAAGGAATAAATCTATGCAATCATAGTGAGAAAATCTGTAGATTCAAAATGAAATCCCTTACGTTTGGTATAATGAATTACTATATAAAATTATTAAATGTTTTGAACTGAAAGCATGAAATATCAAATTGAAATTATCATAATATTGAAACATTTGAAATGAATTTTACTCCACCATTTATTACACTATATGTCATTGGTTTTTAGGATGGTTTAGGGGTTTTACATATACATACGCTTTACTTGGCGTCACTTTTTGATTGACCAGCGAACAGTGTTGTTGGTTGTGAGGGTAAGTAAATCTAAATGAATACCCCAGCCGCTTCACAGCTACTTAGAGAATGGGGTGGAATGGGGCTGATACATAGATGCTACCGTTAAAATATTCGAAGGTAAGTACATACGTGTTATCTAATATTAAAGGATTACTGGTTTAAAAAACTTTGAAATAATACTTAGAGTCAGCGCCGTTGTGTCGATAATATATGAACATGGTAGGTGTATACATTAACAAACATATGTAGGTATTTACTAGTTATTAGTTTTCAGTAGGTAATACCAGCAAATTATTATACTGATCGAAATTATAATAGTAATCAACGCCGACTAGATACCAGACCCAGGCATTGAGTGGGAAGTATCCTGAGAACACCGGTCGCACCGACGGATACGAATAACATCTATACGCATCAATATCCCGTGCGCACTCCTGGAGTACCCCGATACGCTACCTTCCCCCAAACATTGTAAAACTATAAAGTATGACAGTAAATTTATTTAATTACATAATATTTCTTTATTTATTAATTTTCCCCTATCGAGGTTTTTTGGTGTTACAGACACAAAATTAGTAGGTAATTATTACCCTTGAGTAGTAGAAATGCTTAGATTAGGCAGGTAAGTATTATCAGTTCAATATACCATGTGATTCAAAATTATTGTCGTAAGAAAAAAACTGTTTTCCGGAAAAATTTATCTATACTTATTACCAATTTAATGAGCGAAGTTAGCTACATACAAATTTCATACATTAAATGAATTTTCTTGACATTTAGCGACATTGGCGTGCGAGTTGTAGTATCTTTCGATTATTTATCTTATATTTTTTTCAAATCGTTTATATTTACATCTAATATCACCAACAATAGTATTTCTGAACACTGTAAGAAAATAAGGGAATTTATCTGTGGTAATAGCTCAACAAACAGGTAAAAAATCAATATTAACATTAAGTGAAATAGTTCATTACATTTTATAATTTTATAGGCTTATCATGCACTTCAGCGCAATGAGCTGTCAAAAGAAAGTTACATTTTCATCCCTATAAAGTTTCTATGGTACAGGAACTATTACCATTAGATCACGATAGCTGATTGGAATATTGTCGTTGGTTTAATAACAATTTAAGGGACGATGATTTGCTAAACAAATCATTTTTCTCGGATGAAGCCTGGTTTTATGTAACAGACTATATCAATTTACAAAACTATTGTATCTGGTCTGCAGAAAATCCACACGATATTCGAGAAACGCAATTGCATCCCGTAAAAGTTGGAGTTTTGGTTAGCTATGTCCAGGCAACGAATAATAGGGCCAATTTTCTTCGAGGAAACTGTAACAGCCCAACGTTACCAACAGATGTTGGAATTGTTTATTGCAGAGTTACAAGAAAATGAGCTTGAAGCAGGTTATTTTCAGCACGATAATGCTCCAGCACATACTGCTCAACAAAGCTGCCAATATCTTCAACAGCTTTTTGCTGACAGGGTCGTTAGAGCACAAAAATGGCCACCAAGATCACCTGATCTAACCCCATTAGATTACTTCATGTTCGGCTATCTAAAAAATAGGATCTACAGAAATCGCATGCATACCATAGAAGAACTGAGAGATGCAGTTTTGTCACTTAATAATTATACTAATTGTATGTTCTAATTTAAAGTAATAAATAAATTTAGTTAAACACCAGTTAGTACTGAATTATAAATCATAATTTAGTAAAGTTAAATTAATTACATTTCATTTTTACAAGCAGAAACACCAATCCATAGTCGTTTATATAATGCCAGTTCAAATATAGGTTACGTTTTCCTTATTTATGACAGATCCGTTTACTTTCTTATGTTCCAACACTGACTTAGTTCAAACCTTCATTACAAACACGCGGCATGTACCTACACCCTGTTACTATCTATAGGAGCGGATTTGACAATCATTTTGAATCTCTGTGTACTTATATGTTGGAAGCAAATAATGGCAATATTTCAAATAATGCTTTTATATACTTCTATCAAATGTACATAAATTATTAAAGCATAAATATGATAGTTTCTGGTTGAGAAAATCTATTTACTCAAATCTAAAATAATTATTATTTTTGTGGTGAAAATATTATATGTTCATAATGATTTCAGATATTGATTACATTTGAACTAAAAAATTGTTTCGTCTAATAAATTCACGGGTTTGGAAAACTGAACTAATTTTATTCTCAATATAAATACATCATCTTCTTGCTTATATATGAAGTTATGTTATACTCAATGTGATGCATTTATATTCAAATTGAGTAATTTTTTTTTGTGTGTATACAATGAAAATATATAATGCCTGTAAATTAAAAGCTGAGACACCTGTATATAAAGCTGCTTTAGAAAAAAAAATATTAGTCGAATCAGTACATATTCAGCTATGGCTTTTCGTAACAAAACTCACTTTAGCACATAATTTATCGTTTATCCTAAGTATTACAAAACAACAGCTTATGAATTTAACGCATCATGCAACGCCACAAGTAAACTCATTTCACGGCCATAAATTCGACATTTTATAAGTCCCAGGACCGAAATAGTCATATGTGAACCGTCTGGCGAATATAAAGTGCATACTTTACGACCCCTAAAGACATTCCTTCGTTTGCATATTCGCATTAGATCGTCCACCAATGCGTTTTGCCGAATCCCAGAAAACAGTTTGCGCTTACTTTGAGCTGCTAAAGTTAGGTTAATGCGCGAAAGATTAATCCAACCAATGTCGCGGCATTATAGCTATATGTTCCAGGAAAAAGAAAGAGTGTCTGATGAGGAAGGAGTTTGTTTAATATAACCTAGTAGTTAAAACCGATTGTGATGATGCATGGCTCCGGCGTTTATAATTTGCGAAAGTTTCCAAAGTTTATTAACATTTCACTTTGCAATGGACGTTTTAGTTTAAGTTTGAGGTAGTTGAGGCTTAAACGTTGGAAAAAAAAAAACGTAAGTCTCTGTTTTGGTAACCAGTATATAAACATTAAAGTAGCAGTTCGATACGCGTAAACACGCAAGATATAAGTGTATGTTCTTCATCATCCGAACTTTTTCTTTTGAACAATTTTTACCGACCTAATTCGAGCGTTAAAAGTCTTATTAGAGCGGCCGTTAGAGCGTAAATGTTTACATCCATATCACTCATCGCGTAGCTCATTTTTTTTTAAAGTTATAACTCAAAATATGATGTGCTATAATTTATGAGCGTAAAATGCAAATTGGACGCATAATGATTCGTCCGTCTGCTCTCCATTGGCGGATTTTTCGGACAGCGAAACGCTATTTATTAGGTAGGTCTTTAAATAAATTTGAGATTTATTTTACTTGGAAATATGAAACACCTCTGAAACTGCGGATTAATGTTTATATAAAGTTTAGATGGCGTAATAAACTTTGCAATTATTGATGATTATTGCTTTAAGTAACCGAGTAAATTTATTATAAATAGCAATTGAATTAAATTTTACGGAATGTTTAATAAATTCGATGCAAATAAGTTGTTTATAATAATGGTAAAGGTTGCGATCGAAATAAGTAGAAATGAATTCGGAAAACCTAATAGTATCTACAAACTCGTATTGCGTTTGTTTAGAACAGAATTATATACATTTGTTTTGTCCTAACCCGATTCCGTAGTTTAGTTTTGTGACGTCCCCATATTTAGATTTAAGTTCCTTCAGTTTTAAGGAGTTAATAGTGAAGACATCTTTCCCTTTTTCGATTCTTTCTTTATTCCGTCAGACACCCTCTTCATTTGTAATTTATGACCACTAGAGTTCCTTTCTACACCACACGCAATCACGTTTGTAAGCCCACCAAGGGAAAATGGTCAGTGTAACAAGGGACTACTAGTTCAAAACCATATTGTAATAAGCAGTTCTGTTCCGACATTTCAAGCGACAATACATTTGTAAATATCTTACTGTGTAAATATATGAAATTACAAAAAAAAGGGTTTTGTGTGTTTTGTTATTTAAATGCATCAACGTAGAAGTGACAAATCCAGCACCAACGCATTCATAAAAATCTACAGCGTTTATAACAGTTTTTTAAAACGAATTATCTCTTCGAATCCTCATTTACGTTTAATCCATGTGTTAACTAACCCGTTAGCTTCTAGTAACCTATTAATGGCCTAGCGTTTTTCTCAGAAACTATAAAACCAGGCAAAAAAATAAAAAACTCCATTGGTTTTACAGTTTCTGCACTCACAAGGAAAGGCAAGCAAGAGTTCATCTCTCGTATTTTGATAAAATTTGGTAGGAATATAGAATAACGAAAAATATTTGATACGTATTTTTTTTAGCATCCCATATTTGGTTCTAGTGTATTTAGGGGTGTAATGAGCCCTTAAAGTTTCTCCCAAAAACACATTTTTTGCAATATGCCAGAAATCAAATCGTTTCTTGTTAACAGCCGTACAATCTGAATCGCGATTTTGATTATATATTCTCAGGTTGAACTATACATATAACTGTGTTTATTGGAGGTAATTTTATTCATGCCAGCTAAAGAGTAACCCACATACGTAATGTTTACTCGTATTTGATAAATTCATATTTTATGTCCGCTATGCATTTGGTAAATTGTCTATGAAAGTTGTTTTGGCGACCTTGATTTATTATTATTAGTTTTCAAATAAGGGTGTCCATTCATTTTAAGGCGCAACAAATTTTCGGCAAAAACAACAAAAGGAAGCATTTGTGTTTATCTGATATTCTCCTCTTATACCATATGTATAAATATATTTTCCATTGAAACCTCGCATAGCTTAAATACATACAATTACGGATAAATGTCATACGCATATTCTTTCATAATAAAATTAATAAAACATTTCAATTAAAATTTTGCACAACTTTAATTTTTTTTATTATCTCTCAATACTTCCTAAATAGTTAGCTTTTCCTTGCTTTTTTTATGACATAATACTGAAAAATAAATTAACTCTTGTCTGCGATTGTATATCTCGACACTAATATTAGGTTTCTCTTATATTTTTAATAGTAAAAAAATTAGAACACTGAATAGTTGAAATAAAAGCAGTAGGTGTTGCAGAAGTCAAGGCATCCTTATAAATCTGATGATGCCATCAGTAAATATGGGAGCAATTTTGTGTTTCAGCACGACAACTGTCTCGTGCAGAAATCGCAAATTGTGCAAGAATGGATACGTTCTGCAAACATTTATTTAACAAGTATTGACCTGGCCTCTAAATAATCCGGACTTAAGTCCTATTGAAAATGTTTGAGCTGTATTAAAGCAGAATATATATTTATACATATATAAAGACTTCATTCCAGAAAATGCAGATAAACTATGAGAAACTTCCAGGAAGTAATCGAAAATAATGGGGACTGGAGACATTGAATGCTTCAAGATTGAAGAAATGAATTTATGCAAATGTTATAATTAGATAAAACAATAAAATAAATTTATAGTGAGAACATTTTGTTATTACAGTATCACATGCGTGTATGTATGATACGTTACTAACAAAGTATGTTCTTGCATTTACTACTTTTACTATTGAAAACTATATATTTTATTTATATTCAAATGCACTTATTGCTAAATGTTACAATTAAAAAATTACGAAAATGAAAGAAAGAAACATCTCTATCACTATACTCCAATAATTATCGTATATTCGAAATAAGGTATTCTAATAATCAATAAGAACATTCAGAAACAGCAAACCTATTTTTCCAAGGAATACATAAAAATATTGTTTTAACGCGTGCTTGTTATGTCCTAATAACAAAAACTAAAGTATAAAAACAAGAAATCCTGTCTCGGATAAATATACAACGAATCATACATAACATCTGTTTAAACCGATAAGCCGCAGTCGTAGTAAAAGCTATAGTCCATCCTAAATGCGCTCGCCACATACATTTTCGCGTAGGTCGTTAACTTTTTTTTTGGTAGAGCTGTACTTACAGAAAAATGACTTCATTTTCGTAGATAAACAAATACATGCACAAGTCAAACCGAACAGTTATATTTTTAAACTCATTTTCAACAATAAGGTCAAAACTATTTGATACAACGCGCATTTCTGAAAAAAAATATCCGTCAAGATTGAGTTATCCAGAGTTAATGAGGTTCTACTGTAATTTTTAATATAATGAAATTAGTATTAAATGATATGCAGCACACATGGTTAAAATAAGCAGTTATTTTTTTGTTAAAGTTTTGGTATTCAAAATAAAATTGGAGTGTTAACTAAAATTCTAAAATTTGTAAAAAAGATTGAAAGATATTTTAATTTATAATGCATAAGTTTCAGTAATACGTGTGTATTCTGTAAAATTTAGATAAAATTTGTATAAAGAACCAACTTTGACAAGAGACAGATACATACATGTCTCTGTGTTTAATGTTTATTTTAACATATTGCATCTGAAAATAATTTCGTCATAGATCATGAATCAGCATCATCATAAATATCTTTCAATAATAAATTTCACACAAAAATAATGAAACAGTTTTGTGTATCTGTAATTCTGATATAGTACCCGATAAATATTTTTGCGTCTGCATAACTCATTCGGAAAATTTTAGTTTTAACGATGAGTCAATTCACCTGAGAGCACAAATCGATAATATGGCCAACAAAATAATAATGCGACTTCTACATTCGCCATAAGTTCTCTTTTTCATTGCAATAACAAGATAGTGAGTTTTGAAGATAAACGTGAATTTTTGTTTGTCATTCATCAAGTCATAACAGAGGAATTCCCATAAAGATAATATAATGTTTTGTGTTATATGTACATTAGCAAATCCAAGCGGTATTAGAGCTAATTTAGGTCTGCCAAACAAATAAGATTTGCTTTGAGTTCGTGCTAATAAACGTTTGGTTTAATTGCAAAAAAAAAATATTTACACTAATATATCTGAAATTAGATTAATGAACAACAGCATCATATTAGGTGTAATTGTACAATATTTACTAATCATAATTACATACTCCGACTATTACAATACCGTCTAAAGCGTTGTTATTACGTTCTGAAATAAAACAGCCTTGCCTTTAAAAATAGCGAAGGCACAAATTAAAATATCAGTTTTATTTTTTCTTTTTAACATGCATAATAATGTTACGGACGGCGTAAACACCTAATGACCTTAGAGCGTATGCATTATGTTATAAACTGCAATATTTGTTTTAAAAACAAATATAAGGCGTATAAGTTTCATGGCCTACTATCATAATCTTTTATGCGTTTGCCGCCGCCCGTCGCTTTTGTTTTATTATTTGGACGCGCCGTTTGTGTGCTGCCATACGTGCATAATAATATTTACGCTTGTCCACCGCACGCACAACCGGAACAGCGAAATGTGGGGCACGGTTTTGCTATTTCGGAGCGGTTCTTGGAAGTGGTTGCGTAGATTTCTGGCATGAGCGAGGACGCTTAGATGTCTGGTCATGATGATGATGGTGATGATGATGATGATTCGGCTATTTTTACTTTCGTTTTCGATGCAGTTGCGCTTTCATAAGATTTTTTCTTGCGGCGTAGAAGCTAATTGAATAACGAAGTTGTTTATTCAAAGAAAGTGTATAAATTTATTACAATCTAATAAAATTGCATTTTTTCATTAAAAAAAAGGACTCATTAAAGTCTGCGACAATAGGAGTGCTGCAAGGTTCTAATTTAAACCCTTTTTACATTTTACGCAGCGTTAATTAATTACTCTTTCTTTCGTTGTTGATTTTTTTGCAAATTAGATACCCCGCGCAGACTAGTACTTGCACCAAAAACCTGTAGCGTAGTGTTGGATTCTGATACATGAATATTAATACCACGTCCAACGGCAGAACCTTCGGCCCATGCAATTGTACTAATTAAATCATAGAACTCACGACCAGAACTTACAACTGTTTCTTACGTTCGTCTTTATTCTCGGATACTCGTAATTAAAGTACATGCACTTTTGATTATTTTAACGGTTGAAGTGTTTTTGTGAAAAAACTTACTATGGATACTCAAGACCAAAGTATGCACACCAAACAAATTTTCGAGAATTTAAAATGAAAAACTGAGATAAATGAGTGCGATTTCCATCTTAAATTCTCATAAATCATTTATTCTTCAACATATTAAGTGATTAAGTGTGTCCCCGGATGGAGTTGACAAGAGGAAAAAAATCTTTATTATTGATTTTACAACAAAAAGTCATTCTTTATAAAAAGTTCTACTTGTTGAGTAGATAAATTAACCATCCAAAAATCTAAGATTAAATGTACAGAATGTCCACAAATTTAGATAACATGAAAATGCTTCAACAGAAGAGTATCATTTATTGCATTTTAGAGCTTACTGTTAACAGAAAACGTTCTTTAACAACATAAAATTAGTTAAAATACAAAATTTTAAGTCTAAAGTTTAAGTATTATGATTATATGTTGGTAAGTTTAATTGAGGTAACGTGTTATCTGGGAATTAATGTAGATAATCATAATTAATCTTGGCGATCAAAGGTTGTGGTATTGTCTAATAATATTGAACTGCAAAACGTCATTAATTGTAGATTTGTCATGTTTTTCCGATGGAGTTGCAAAATGTTAACTATCGAAGAAGGTATTTATTTGATTAAATGTTTTGGAAGTGGAAACGTATCTTATGGACACCATAGAAATGTTCACGAAAATTCTAAAACACTGAGTATCGCGCGAAGCACTGCGCAAACTTATGCAATAAGTTTGATTTAATGGATTGTAGAAATGAAAATGTGTGTTTTGTGGGGTATTTTAAAGCAAAAAGTTTACGCAAATGATCTGCCGCATGATCGGGAAATACTAAAAGCACGAATACACGATGCGGTGAATGAGAGAAATGTACCACAAACCATGCGCAAAGTCTATGGTGAATTTATTAAAAGGGCGGAGGTATCTGTGGAAGTTGGAGGTGGCCTTGTAGAGTATTTTTGTTGACTTTAATTAATTGAAATTTTGTACTTAAACTACAAAATGCAATAAATGATAGTCTTCTGTTGAAGCTTTTTCATGTTATCTTAATTTGTGGACATTCTGTACATTTAATCTTAGATTTTCCGATGGTTAATTTATCAACTCAACAAGCAGAACTTTTTATAAAGAATGACTTTTTGTCGTAAAATCAATAATAAAATTGTTTTTCCTCTTGTCAACTCCATCCGGGGACACACGCTATAATGCATTAGGTCGACCAGTGTCACTGATGATTTTTGGTAAAAACGGGCGGTTTACTTGCTGATTCCTTATTCAATTGAAGGAGCAAGCCTTCTATAGTAAAAAATCATTAGAAAGAAAAGTAATTATAACTAATACATATTTTATAAAAGTCATTTAATCCACATTTTATGCCGAAATCTTAATAAATGTAATTCGATTTGTGCCGTTATAAAAAGCCATAGAAGTAATAGCTACATTAAGAAAGAATAACATTGTTTTTTTTTAAATCAAGATAACAATAACTTCCAAAGTGTATAAGATTTTTCCATATTTCCTAAACTTTCTTAATATAAATTGCCAATTGACATTATATCTGATAGATTATTTTATACATCCGCATTAAGAAATCATTATAAAACTAAACCTTAAACAGTTTTTTGCAATCGAAGTAACGACTTCAGTAAATTTATTTCTTCAAATAATTATACAAGAACAAATTTCTTCAAATCATTTTTTAATATGGAACAGCAGGGCTATGTAATTAAATGCAGATCACATTAAGTATTTGCAAATTATATCATCTGAACACCCGCAAGTAATAGATAATTAATTTGGTTTTATTGTATCCACCGAAGAATTCAATAAAAAAAATAACTTTAGAATCTGCACATACGTAGTCGCTGGTAGATTAAAATAGATGTACCTTTTCTTACGACTTATTTTCACTGAGTCATTTTTTTTTGAGCCGACTGTACCTATTAGTATACACAGTGTTGGATAAAAAATAAATGCTTTATAGCAACAATTACTGTATAATTGTAATTGCATTACAATTTCAATTACAACTACTATGTAATTGTAATTATCAATTTTAATTACAATTACTAGTAACTAGCAGCTGACATAAGTATATTTAGTTAATAATAAATAAATTTCCTGTATAATTTTGACATGTTAATCGTAATTGTGTTTATGTTTTTATAAAATCTATTTCTTGGAGAATATAGATCGCAAAAGTTGGCTGACAAGTATAGTAATGATTATAAAAATAAACAAGAGAATTAAAAAATAGAATTCTTTGGCGAAAAACTATAAAGGTTTAATTCTAGTGTAATGTAAATCGCTACACAAGCCGAAAAGATTGTGGCATCTCGCAGATTACGACGGCATTGTATTTAAAGTAGATGTGCCATAACTTTTGGCGTTGATTGTATGTATATTTATTGTAGATAATATTGATTCGTGACTGTAATTATGGTAGTACTAAATAAATCTTGGCATTGCAGTGACTGACTGAATGCCAAGATTTATTTAGTACTATATTTATTGTATATATATTTATTCCTTTACATGTACTTACCACTAGAAATAGATATTTTATCACAAACATTTTAGGTACAATTACAGAATGGCAGTGTGTAGAAATTTTAAATTATGAACTATATTAGTACAGGTCAGCGAGAGCTATGTATATCTGTGTTCCGATTCGCTTGAATAGTAACGCCTTTAACACCGTTTATAAAACTTAATGAGTTAATCTCTTAGCTTTTGATAAGTTTTTCAAAAAAGTTGAAGTTCAAACTTCTACGAAGGGAAGTAGAGATACTTTTACTAATGAAGCGCCGTTTTTTTTTGGCGTTAGCTTAATAAACATCATACATTTGGCAATGAAAAACAAACTTTCCTCCTTTTTAAAATATTCAGTAAACATGTATACTAAAAATATTCTATAATCAAATATTATTAGAACATAAACATATTCTGCTAAATTTGCTTTGAAAATTATCCATTGATACCCAAAAAGGTATTACAGAAAGCAATTATATGTTGCAAATTTGGTGAATGCGCAGGGTCATGTCCATTTATTAGTTAATTAAATCTTCGTACTGTAAAGTTAGTCACCATGCACTATTTTCCAAGATGGCCTGCAACCAAATATTAACCTTAGTATGCTAAGTTAATAAAGTCACAGTAATAAACCGAAAATACAATTTCCTTGAACTAATGTTATAAACATATAAACACAGAAGCAAAAATCGTAACTATTTGCATTAATGTTGACGACGGCGATTATTCACGGTGACTCATGTAATGAAACATTGAACTTTAACAAGTACACATTTGCCGGATCGATGAAAACTCGTCCAAAGGAAAATAATCAAAACACTGACCAATTAGTCTTCTTTTAACAGCACGCACGGCATACAAGAACGTAAACGTTTACTCTTATGCATAGACGGCCGTGTGGAAACAATAACACATCTCTAGGAAAATATTTACTGCCACAAAAGCTAAACAAAAACTGAAGATATTATTAATTATTATAATTAGAGAGATAGGTGAACATCTTCATGTGCGAATCTTAAAATTTTGTTGGGACATTGAGGTAGTATAAATATACAGCGGGTATAAAAATAAATTTGACACAGTATCAGTATATATACAACGAAAATCAAAATAAATTATCACTTTTAGTACAGCAATGTATAACATATACAGTGACCGGCATAAATATTGCAACATATGGGCAATTTTTTTATTGTTAAAATATGCTAAAGCTTATTTTGGGGGATAGGTTGTGCATGTCTAGAAACCCCAAAATTTACTTTGACACACGTCACGTGACCACTCGTATGGCGGCAAATTTAAAAAATATGTCGTGTATCTGCAAAAAGTGAGGTTAGATGACATGATATCCAAAAAAGTTATTTGAAAAACTTGCTTAGAATTCAATTTCGAAGCTGTATGTATTTTTGTAAACATATTAAAAAAAAAAAAAAATATCACAATTTTTCCAAATATCGTTTCATTGAAT
Source organism: Protaetia brevitarsis (assembly GCA_004143645.1). NCBI lineage: Eukaryota > Metazoa > Arthropoda > Insecta > Coleoptera > Scarabaeidae > Protaetia > Protaetia brevitarsis. The sequence continues at coordinate 378,339 of RXPK01000030.1, read as the reverse complement.
TACATATTTCCATTTTTTCCGCCTCTCGCAGCTCAGCTACAGTACTATTTCCAAATTTGGTTGATACTCAAACAATTTTGTCAATTTTTACATAATTAACATAGCGAAAACTGAAAAGTACGATTTCAGTGTGAAAATTGTTGTTGCAAGGGACTGTATCTAGTAGCAATAAATGAAATTTTATAAACATTTTCTCTCTAAACAATTTAGCAGACATTACTTTTATTGAAAATGATTATATTTCTTGTTTGTTTTTTGTCGGCATTAAAGTGGAAACCGTTAGTCAAAAACTGATAATACCACATGTACGCACCGAAGGTTTTAAAGTAGATTTTGAAATTGGAGAACAACGAATAAAAAGCAGCAGGAAAAATAAAAATTGTAGTAATTAGTTATTTGCTAAAAAAAAAATTAAAATAATTTACTACATTATTTTTTTTTCTAATTTCGAAGCCTATTTTACTTATAAGAAACAGAACGATATGTATGTCTAACAAGTGTGTATTTTTAAAGTTTCATTTTCTAGTTGTTCATTACTATTAGTTATTGTTTAAATGTTTTTGCTTATTAAGTATTCCTATCATTAGCTGAAAATACTGGTTGTTTATTTCTACCGAGTTTTGTAATTTCGAAACCTACATAAATACCTTCGGTGCGTGCAATAACATTGTGAGGGCTTAGATGTTTAGTGTTATCAGTTTTAGACTACCGATTTCACTTTAACTCAGAAAACAAAAAAAAAATTATAATTTTCGATAAAAGTAATGTTTGCTAAGTGGTTTAGAGAAAAAATGCTTGTAAAATTTTATTTATTGCTACTAGATACAGTCCCTTGCAACAACAATTGTCACACTGAAATCGTACTTTTCAGTTTTCGCTATGTTAATTATGCAAAAATTTACAAAACTGTTTGAGTATCAACCAAATTTGGAAATAGTACTGCAGCTGAGCTGCTAAAGGCGAAAAAAATGAAAATATGTAATTCAATGAAACAATATTTGGAAAAATTGCGACTTTTATTTTTTTGAAATTATGTTTACAAAAATTTGCATGCGGCCTCAGAATTTAATTCTGAGCAACTTTTTTGGATATCATGTCATCTAACCTCACTTTTTGCAGATTCACAGCATATTTTTTAAATTTACCGCCATACTAGTGGTCACGTGACGTGTGTCAAAATAAATTTTGGGGTTTCCAGACATGCACAGGCTATTCCCCCAAAAAAGTTTTAGTAATTTTAATAATAAAAAAAAAATCCCATATGTTGCAATATTTATGCCGGTCACTGTATGTTATACTGTTGTTACAATATACAGGGTGTTTGCTAACCTCTCTGACAAAATGAATGAGGATATTCCTCACCAAATTTTAAAACGAAAATGTGATATAAACTTTTTTCGAATGTCGCTTCGTTTCCGAGATACAGGGTGTTAATATTTTCTTTCATTTTATTAATTAATGCCAAACGATATTTTAATGATATTTGTCAAACGTAATAAGAGATTACAGCACTTTACTTTGCGTCAATCTTAAACTTTACAATTAGTTCATTGGCAGAGATCTGGGTAAATAGTACCTTAATTCTTCAATTTAATAGTCACTAAAAAATAAGTTTTTTTTATTACGTAAGCACTGAAGTTACAGCTACAAAATGCAACTAATTAATAAATTATCAAAAAATCAATTTACTCATTTAAATTATTATTACCTCCATTCCTCACCGGTGTTGCAAAAGAATAATTAATTTAATCATTGAAAAAAAATTAATCCCTTCTGCGCCACGCGCCTCCCAAAGTCATCAAGACGATCTAAATACCCTTATATGACAAAATTTGCAGGCTGGAGAGCGTGCGACTCCGATCCAAACCGACGCACTATACTCCCTCTACACAACATATTTAAAATATTTACAGAAACAGGTTGTAGCTGTTAACGTAAAGAAGCATTTTGTGCATCACTACATCTTATACACTGTTTTACTGCTATATATACTGCTACGAATATACAGGGTTTTCCACGGAACTGGCTGGTTACAAGTTTTCCGGCTTAACGAAATTCCTCAGTTTTAAAAAATTGGGGTTTGCAACAATTTGGCACTTACTTTCTTTCTAAAATATTTTCACCTTTTTTGCACTTCCGGTTAACCGGAAGTCGCCACGAACTTTGTTATTTTAAATGGAACACCCATATATTATTATTTTTTTGAATTTACCATAAAATTCTATGACGATTACCATTAGGGTATCTTATACCTATCTTCAACTATTTCTAAGATATTACGATTTTTGTTAAAATTTTGACATTTACATTGTTGTATGTAATTGATTAATTCTTACTTGATTTAAGTGTCAGAAATCTCCGACTTTGAAATCAACAAGTACTAACATTGTTTTACCAAAACGTAGAAAAAAAAATCAGTGACATTGTACAGGGTGTTTAAAAATTAGTGACATATCCAAGAATTTTGAATGTTGCCAAACTTAATTTTTTCAAATAGAACACCCTGTACATTTTCCTATTTTTGTATGTACAATTAAATTCTATACCGATTTGCTGTAGTATTCCCTATACCCATCTTCAGTAGTTTTCTTTTAAATTATTCGTTTTGTTTATTACCGCTTTCAAATGGCCGAATAATTTCTATCTGGCGGGCCATGACATTAACATCACAACAATTTATTATTATTAGTAAGTATTATTGTTATAATCATTGTTTGTTACACGTCGCGTGTTCAGATAAATGCATATTATTATGGAACTTATGAATTAGATAATGAAAAATATTGAAGGAGCTTATTTTAACCTGGATACTTTAAATTTATTTTACATTCACTGAGAATACAGGATGAACTTATAGAGAATTTACGGTAATTATAGGAATTTATTTTCGGCTAATACATCTAATAAAATTCAGAAAACTTTGAAATAATACATTACACAGGTTACACACTGTACGCAACTTTCGGTACTACCAAGCAAGATTTAATGATTCGTGTGACGAGAACGTTTGATGAATTAGACCCAGTTGAAGTGAGAAGAAGTATAAGGCGACACATTAAGACGTCGAATAATAAAATGCTTGGACGTAAACGGAATTCACATTGAGCATTTTTTTTTTTTGATGCTCTATGTCATGGTTCAAGTTTATGCTGCTTGTAAATTGCATTTGTTAAGTATGCATGTATCTAATATTCTTCATAAAAACCTTTATAATTTTGAAAATACTTTAATATATCAAAAACTTTAAAACATTTATCTGACAAGTACACTACGTTTTAGTGAAACAATTTTTGTTATGTTGTCGTCGTTATCGTTTATGCCATTTCCCTTAATTTGAAACCAAGCTATTAAGATAAATCATTTCAAAATTTTCTGGATTTCGTTAGATATATTAACAACCAATAAATTCCTTTAATTACATTGAATTCTCTATAAGTTCTTTCTGCATTCTCAGTGAATCTAAAATAAATTTAAAGTATCTAGGTTAGAATAAGCTCCTCCAATATTTTTCATTATCTAATTCATAAGTTCCACAATAATATCCATCGATCTGAACACGCGACGTGTAACAAACAATGATTATAACAATAATACTTACTAATAATAATAAATTGTTGTGATGTTAATGTCATGGCCCGCCAGATAGAAATTATTCGGCCATTTGAAAGCGGTAATAAACAAAACGAATAATTTAAAAGAAAACTACTGAAGATGGGTATAGGGAATGCTACAGCAAATCGGTATAGAATTTAATTGTACATACAAAAATAGGAAAATGTACAGGGTGTTCTATTTGAAAAAATTAAGTTTTGCAACATTCAAAAGCCTTGGATATGTCACTAATTTTTTAAACACCCTGTATAATGTCACTGATTTTTTTTCTACGTTTTGGTAAAACAATGTTAGTACTTGTTGATTTCAAAGTCGGAGATTTCTGACACTTAAATCAAGTGAGAATTAATCAATTACATACAACAATGTAAATGTCAAAATTTTAACAAAAATCGTAGTATCTTAGAAACAGTTGAAGATAGGTAGGTAGGTAGGATACCCTAATGGTAATCGTCATAGAATTTTATGGTAAATTCAAAAATATAATAATATATAGGGTGTTCCATTTAAAATAACAAAGTTCGTAGCGACTTCCGGTTAACCGGAAGTGCAAAAAAGGTGAAAATATTTTAGAAAGAAAGTAAGTGCCAAATTGTTGCAAACCCCAATTTTTTAAAACTGAGGAATTTCGTTAAGCCGGAAAACTTCTAACCAGCCAGTTCCGCGGAAAACCCTGTATAGGTATGTTTCACAACATACGCACTTGTCTACTATATCAGGAAACTGCTACAAAAACTAGCAGCTTCTTTTGATATTGAATAATTGCTACAAAATAACAGTTTGGCATTAATTAATAAAATGAAAAAGAAAATTAACAAAAAATTTAGCACACTGTTTTTCGAAAACGAAGTGACATTCGATATCAAGTAAGTTTAGGCATTTTTTTTCTGTGAGCATAATAATATATAAAAATCCTAAATTATTGCTTGTATTTCAGATAACATGTGTGTCAGATGCATGCTATGAACTATAATTTAAAATAATATCAGAGGAAAAAATGGGATCTGTTTTACAGTTACGTAAAAGTATGTATGTATACACACATTTTCCTCATTAAACCAAAATTTTAAAACCGTGACTCACGCATTCGCCAAAAATGTTACGTTGTAGACAGAATCCACATCCTAGGAAGGCGCTCTGGAATACTGAGGAGAGGATTTTATAAGCTAGACGCACCACATGTTTTTTTTTAATGTGCTCTGGTTCTCAATACAGCCAATGTATACACGTCATTTTCGCTCTTAAATATAAATAATGTTAAAGTTATTGAAGACTTATCATCTTTATGGTATGCAGACACACAAAAAAAGAAGCTTAGTTGGATTAGAACATGTTTAAACGCGTACTGAGTCTATTATTTAATTTGTTAAGTAGTTCTGACAGTGTTATGAATGTTATTGAATTCTTTTGAGAAATTTAAACAGGAAAATTATATGAAGAGCAGGCATAAACAGTGATTAAATACCACAATTATAGCTTATGTGTTGGTGTCTTTATATATATAAATAAAACGCGTAAACAGATCTTTTTTCGCAGAAATTGTATAGCTATTCTAAATACGTTCTTTTTAATAAGTGTTGTTGATATCGTTTCAGTTCCAAATTTCCGAAAATATGCAATATCGTCCCAATATAAATTAAAGCTAATATGAATGTTTGCCAAATGCTTTTGTTGCACAATATTATCCATTACATAGATCGAATCGTTTGGACATACAGTTAGTGCGCAATTAATACAGACCTAAAGAAAGCAAGTCTCTGTTATTATAAAAGGAGGCCATGACTTAAAAATTAAGGTGAGAGATGTAACAGAAATGAATAGATGTTTTTCGGTCATTAATAATACATAGTTTATTAGTTTTTAATAAAAAGGATTCTAAAATATATATTGTTGTTTCATTTAATTATACCATTTGAGTTAATATAATTTATAAGTGGAATATTGTGCATCCATTTTGTCGTTAATTGAATTTCTATGTTTATAAATGTGAATTATTTAAAGTATACTGCATGTTCCTAAATTTTGCACTTTATATAAAATTGATGCATTTTGTGTTATTTCGTTGTTCTTTTTTAAACTTGTAAGATTTTTGTTATATTTCTATATACACCATTACAATTTTTGAGTCTATTTTGTATGCTATACGCAATGTTTCGTAGTTTGTTACTATTTTGATTTGCAGAAAATAAAAACTCTTATTTTCTGTTTATATACATATATACTATGAGATTCAAAAAGATTGTCAATTCCGCTCCTATAAGGCCCCTAACAGGGTGTAGGTATATGCCGCGTGTTTGTAATGAAGGTTTGAACTAAGTCAGTGTTGGAACACAAGAAAGTAAACGGATCTGTCATAAATAAGGAAAACGTAACCTATATTTGAACTCGTATTATATAAACGACTATGGATTGGTGTTTCTGCTTGTAAAAATGAAATGTAATTAATTTAACTGTCAGCAAAAAACTGTTGAAGATATTGGCAGGTTTGTCGAGCAATATGTGCTGGAGCATTATCGTGTTGAAAATAACCTGCTTCAAGCTCATTTTCTTGTAACTCTGCAATAAACAATTCCAACATCTGTTGGTAACGTTGGGCTGTTACAGTTTCCTCGAAGAAAATTGGCCCTATTATTCGTTGCTTGGACATAGCTAACCAAACCCCCAACTTTTACGGGATGCAATTGCGTTTCTCGAAATTCGTGTGAATTTTCTACAAACCAGATGCGATAATTTTGTGAATTGTTAGATGAACCAGGCTTCATCCGAGAAAAATGATTTGTTTAGCAAGTCATCGGCCCTTAAATTGTTATTAAACCAATGACAATATTCCAATCGCCTATCGTGATCTAATGGTAATAATTCTTTATTATATTATAGAAACTTTATAGGGATGAAAATGTAACTTTCTTTTTACAGCTCATTGCGCTGAAGTGTATGATAAGCCTATAAAATTATAAAATGTAATAAACTATTTCACTTAATGTTAATATTGATTTTTTACCTGTTTGTTGAGCTAATTACCACAGATAAATTCCCTTATTTTCTTACAGTATTCAGAAATATTATTGTTGGTGATATTAGATGTAAATATAAACGGTTTGAAAAAAATTATAAGATAAATAATCGAAAGATACTACAACACGAACGCCAATGTCGCTAAATGTCAAGAAAATTCATTTAATGTATGAAATTTGTATGTAGCTAACTTCGCTCATTAAATTGGTAATAAGTATAAATAATTTTTTCCGGAAAACAGTTTTTTTCTTACGACAATCATTTTGAATCTCATAGTACCTACTTTAATACTTTTGATAATTCTATAAATAAGTTTTAGTTGATATATTCACCAAATCTTAACTTTCAAATATTTCTTAAAAAAATTATTTTATGCTAACTAAATTTCTTTAATTCTAATCCTGAGGAAGGCATGTCATGCAGAAACCGCTAGTGAAATAATTGTCTAAAAAGAATGCAATAAATAAATTTACCATACTAAATGTAATTAAAAAGTATTTAATTCACCTCTTTAAACTATTAAATATACCTAATTATGGGACGAAAGATTACCATATAAAAAAAAATGAGTCGATAGAATTATTGCTCTGCGAATTAAACTAATAATAATGATAAATGTTTTTATGTGAACTTGCATGGTTGTAATGATTTGCAATTTTGAAAATGTCCAAGCCATAAGTTTAGTATAGATATCACTAAATTGAAATATTGTTGAATTATATATTTAATTAAACAAAATATTTTAATATCTAAAAAGGTAGATAATAGTGTCATTTTCTTTGATATCAATACTAAATTTTAATTTGAGGCGATAAAAATTAAATTTTACATTAGGTTTGAATAATTTTGACTGATTAAAGTAGTGGCAAAAACCGCATAATGATATACTTTCCGTTTTCCAGCAGATAATAAAACAAACACAGCCATCAGCCAGTATTATCAGTAATAATTTTCCTATTAACTACAAGTACTTATTTAATAATATTGAAACCTTAAGTTGGCCGTGAGTTTAACATGGAAATAATTGTTTACTTGACAAATAAAGATTGAATCTTAGCCGTTGAATAATAAAAAAAAATGTCACTTTCTAACGCATTGGGCATATTCTGGGGGTACACTACTGGAAGTGTATATTTTATTTATTGCATTAAGTACAAGTTTTTAATTAAAGTGTGGTATGCGACAAGGTATTGTTATAATGAAGAAGTTAAAGATTAAAGTTATAACTAACTTCGAAACCGGCAAATTTCAAATTTACTATTGGCTCTAGTAACAGCGTCCCCTAGTGGCCATGTTTGAAATTTGAAAATATTTTCATTCAATTTCCATTTTGGTTTTTTATCACTATAGCTACTATAGTTTCTTAGATATAATATAGCTGGATATTATGCCTATTCTAAGTCATTTCATTATATACTTATATTAATAGTTTTGTATTAATTTCATGCAATATATATGGTTTTATATTTTTTGGGTGCCATACATACACTGAGAAAAATGGGCTAAGTAAAGTGTTTACTTGATAAACAATTATTTACAATAGATAAAGTTTTACTTGGAACTATTCTCGTTAATTAATACCTGCAACTAAACCCAGTTTCCCGAATGCAAGTTGTTACTGTAAATAGTGCTTTTATTAACGCCTATTACACCGCGTCTGACAAATTTGTTGACAGAGGATCAACTCGCCGAGACAACGCCCAGTGCAAATAACCAACAGAAACCGCAAGTTTACCGCCTAGGTATATTATTTCTTTGTTTGTTATTAGTTGTAACTTCAAAGCCATATTTCTCTTTGTCCTTTGTTTTAGATTTAAATAATTTCAATAACTAAATAACGTTTCAAGGGGCCCCATTTGCCTTATATTTTATTATTGCTTTGTTCATTTTTCATTATTCAGGAATATATTTTATGAGTCATTACGTTGTAAATTGTTTAAAAAAAGCTGTTGTTAAAATGAAACCAATATCTTTCATTCATATCTGGTTGTAACTGTGTTTGTCCTATACAAAATAAAACTATTACTAATAATACTGCTTTTTATTTAAATTTATATTAAATATTCACTAAACTTCCTCGTTTCCTGCACTACCTATAGTTGAACAACAAATTTAAGGTAAGTATATTGTATATTTATAGCAAACCATTACCTTCCATATATCAGGTATTTAGTGAACGTGCATTAATGATACTCTTTCCTTATCACAAGTAATCTAAATAGCTTGTATTAATTATGAAGGTGTGATAGCTGTTATAGAATAGTTCACTCACAGCAATACACCCACTACTTGACAAGGGCAAATCTTACTGCAACTACATATATTCTTTGGCTTAACTACTTCAGTTTAATTATCATAAGTAACTTCATAAGTTACCGGTATGAGGCAGACCGTAAGTAACTTAGATTGCTTGTTGTTAGTATCAGTGTTTAGGATCTCTTTTTTACTAGTGCTAAGTAATCTGTGCTTTTGTCCCCTATCCAGCTGAACTTTTCACTTATTAATTTTTTTTCTCAGTGTAATAAAAGAAATAATGCCACCTATTAAATTTCTAATTACCCATATTACACAGTTGCCTCTATCCATTATTAGTTACGCTGACGCCACTGTGTTGTATATTTTGGCAAAATTTACCGTATCTTGAACCAAGTTTATTTTTGACTCGCTAAAAATATTATTATTTTAAACCTATTTTTTCAATTAACTCTATTTTAAGCGGATATTTTTGTAAATTTTTAGAATTCGCGTGACTCCTTTTTTTTTAGTGTTTGCCTGATGATGATTTATAATGTGAACTAGCTTTTACGTAGAGTCGAAATAGCCATTTATAAAAGTGTGACAACCAAACGAACACCAGATACTTCACAGCAAAATTGATGAAATGTATTTTAAAATCTCTACAATGTATGTACTTATTTGGTTGGCACGCAATTTGTTTGTAACTTATACAGTAATACATAGGACCAAAAGTGTGTATGAATTGTTGTGAGATTATGATTTACCTATTACATAACCTTATTGGCAATTATATAGAGTATTTCATAATCTCGGAACAAATTTCTTCAATTTTGTTTTCTTAAAAACAATAGGCCTTTTTGTCCTGTGTATGTATCACTTTTACTCTTTGAGCTATTATGGCCAACCAATTAAAATATTTGTATTAAAATGAAGTTTTCCCAAGCAAAATGAATTAATATGGTTTACTGGGAGAGTATGACAGAAATGCGTTCTAGTTTCATGGACATACCACCAAACAATATCCAAAACGCGGAAAAAAACCTAATGTGCTTTCCTTTGAAAGCCCAAAAGAGTTTATTGTTAGTACAACAAATTTGTACTGTTGCAGTAATGCTAGCAAGGGGTCAATCGGATCCTTTGAAACGTATCATATGAAAATAATTTTACATTATTATTTCTTTACATTGTTTACATAGTGGCAAGCAAATATTTATTTCAGTACACACAATAATTTTGTGGAAATCATTTAGTTATGATTAGAGACCGGATTATATGCAAAGGGCATATATTTTATTTTTTGCATATCTTTAATTATAGTCCATATGTAGACGTATTACACTAATTGAAGTTAATTAGCGCTAATTAGTGATTGCATATATTGCATATTTAGGCATTTCTATGCATATTTTTACAAAAGTTGGATATATTGCATATTTAAGCTTTTTCTTATCCTTTCTATTAGTAATAATTCCTAGTAATTCCTAATATAGATGGACAACCGACAATTCTCAGAACGATAAATCTTTTACATTGGTTACTTTTTTCCAAGAAGTGCACGTGTTTAATATCGCCTAGCAGAAGGGATGTGGTAAATACGTTTTCTTATTATTAATTCCCAAATAAACTAGTCATTCATTGAATATCTTTGAGCGAAACAGCATGTAATTGTGTTATGTTTTTAAATACTTTGCGTACATACAATGAGTATAGCGAACAAAATTTCTTTATGGATTAAGCCATATCCTGTACTGGTAAAGGATGGCGACAAAATATTTCGTCGAGCCTGCAGTAAACTGGTAAGTTTAATTTTACTATAAGCTTTACAATTGTTTTTAAATTCTTTAACTTTTGATATAAAATGACAATTGTTGTTGTAGGTGTCTTCTGAGAGAAAATATCTGATTGATCAACACACTAAAACTCCATCACATATTGGAAAATGTGAAAAACTAAACGATCGTCAATGCGTGCGTAGCATCACTTTCACGAAACCAGAACAAGAAGAATATAACACGGATCTGTGTAACGCATTAATTTCGTCTAACATACCATTAGCAAGATTAAACAATGTTAATTTGAAATCATTTCTGCAAAATATTGCAAACATAATATACCTGACGAAATACCTTACAAAAAAATTATGTCACATCTTGTTACCAGCAAACAATAGCAGAAATTCAACAATTGGTAGGAATAATTTTATTTATATCATGGTAGATGAAAGTACGGATAAGTGTGCCGTTATATTGCGCATTTGTTAATAGGAATTCTTCATGAAGATGTAGGTAAATCATATTTAATTTAATGTAAAGAACTTCAAAAACAAATAATGTGACAATTGCCCAATTCGCTCAAGAAGGATTATCAAATTTCTTTTTACCTGGAAGTATACCTGTGAAAAAATTTACTAAGTTGTCCGACGCTGCACCATACATAATAAAAGCCGCGCAAAATTTAAAAAATGTTTATAGCAACATTATTCATACCACTTGTTTAGCTCATGGGTTCAATCGTGTAGCCGAAGACATTAGGAATCAATTCCCTTTGATTAATGATTTAATTAGCAATGTCAAAACAGTATTTTCATAAGCACCTTTACGAATCCAATTTTATAAGGAGCGACTTCCCGGTGTTAAGTTGCCTCCTGAACCGATTATTACGAGATGGGGTACATGGTTAGAGGCTGCAATTTTTTTCGCCGATAATTTTGAAGGAATAAAAAATGTAATTCTTTAAATCACTGCTGACTGCATTGCTCTGGAAAACTGTAAAAAGATAGTAACATCAATAAAATTGCTACAAAACCTTTTGTATATTAAGTCAAATTATAGCTTTGTTTCAAGTTCCATTCGTAAACTAGAAACGCAAGGGATGTCGCTCTCGGAATCAGTCGAAATAGTAGACGAATTTGATATGCTATGTAAGAAGGTTAAGGGTACAATAGGTAATTCTATATACGATAAATTTAAAAAAGTGATAAATAAAAATGTGGGGTATTTGAAATTGACGAAAGTTAAGAGAATTTTGGAAGGTGAAACAGTAAACGATTTCGACTTTAATTTTAGTTTAGAATGTATTGCAAAGTTAAAAAATGCACCAATTACATCTGTGGATGTTGAAAGAAGCTTTTCTATTTCGAAACATATGTATTCTGATAGAAGACAAAACTTTCTTTTACACAATTTTGAAAAACATTTAATTATAAATTGTTTTAGAAATATGTTGTGAAAACATTTTGTACAATAAAGTTAATGTTTAAATTTCTGCTCTTATTTATTTTATGTAAAAATTTTGCATATTGTCGCAATTTTTTTGCATATATGCCTCAGGTTTATGCATATTTTCTCAAAAATCGATGCATATATATGCGCATATATTCCAGTTTTTCTTTGCGTATAATCCGGTCTCTACATATAAGCATTTAACTCATTTGCTATACTATATGGGAAGAAAATTGCTATAATAATGGTATAGATCAGAGCACTTGTTTTGAGGACTACATTTAAAAAGAGGCAAAATATACCTGTTTTTTCTAGTACAAAAATAGACGTGATGCTACTATCGTACTAATATTTTTCAGTTTCTAGAACCAAAAACGTAATTTGATTTAATGCTTTAGGTTCGTTTATCTCATCGCATTTAACTAAAATTTTAGTCTTCATAACCAAACAAAAATCAACAAAGAGAATTTTGTCAATTCAACACCATAACTTTTCTGAGTCGGTAAAGAGGAAAGAGCAAGAAATCAGTGAAACAAAAATAAAAGATTTTCAGAGCACTTGTTACATACGCAAAGCGCGTTCGAAAAATACACGGCCACCTGCGCTTGTAATACAGAAATAGTCGGTTGAATATCAATCTTGTCCTTTTCATCCCATGTTATATCTTTCGTCGCGTTACACCCGTCTGTGTTACGCGTATATATATAGACCTCCATACCGTCTCTATGTTTAGAATTATAATTTCCTTGGTTATACCTCTCAAGCCCATTATTTATCTCTACGTATAACACGTAAAAGACCGGCCCAGATGAGTGCCTGCTGTTCGGCTGACGCGCCCGATCGAACACATGTTGTATACCGCAACCACAGTCGGTGCTAAATCCAGTGTAAGTAAGTGATCCAGTAAGTTATGTATGTCGGACGATATATCAAGACCGGCCTGATATTATAAATTAACAGGAATCGCCAAAACAATTTTTCTTCTTCGCCGCGATTTAAACTTTCGCGTAAATTTAGATTCGAAGGCAACACTTTATTATTATATAATGGGCAGTATGATCTCAGATCGTACATGACTTTTCGCAAGGGCAGTGCATGTTTACAAATATATAGAATATTGTATAAAAGTTGTAAGGTTTCATTAAATTCAGGATTGAAATTTTTACTATGGTGTTCCGCAAGGAAGGCTTCTGGGGTCATTTCAGTTTATATTGTATATTAATTACTTGTTGGAGTTGTTATTTAGCATTTAGCCAATAATAATGTAATTATAAATAAAAAAAAACACAAGGAAATAGTGGGTTTTGTGGTTTATTTCATGGAAAAGCAAAAATTAATTCATTGACGTTTTGGCATTGACTGTCTTTTTCAAGATGCTATAAAACGTGAAAGTATTTACTTTTTTTACAAATCAATAACATTTAACATTCACGTCTGGATTTTGAGAAATTATTTTCAATAGCTTTTTCAAAAGGTACTTTAAATTTGAAATAATTTCAAAGTGACTTTTATATAAGAATTATGCAGTAAATATATTTTCCTACGTCACAACATTGAAACCACCCCTATTTTTGCTCTGAAGCCAAGGAAATTAGGAATTTAGGATTTCTGGCTGGTGGGGGTATATAAGGAGCTACGCGCAGTGTTGCCAACTTGGTGAATTTTTAACTAATTCTGGTGTATTGAAAGCGCGTCTGGTGTACACAAATCATATTCTAGTGGTTAGTGAAAAGTTTAGTGGGTTTTCTTTAACTTTAGTAATAAATCTAGTGAATTCATTGAATACGGAGACCAAATTACATTAAAGTATAGAAAAACCAAGTAGCGTCAATCTCGCCAAGATAAATTTCAGTCGCCATTTCATTTTGTGTCGTATAATGTATGTTATATAAGTCTACTATTTCTATCTATATTTCTGTATCATGCTTTTATAAAACACGGTTACAATTGTATAGTTGTATATTGTTGTAAATTATTAGTATTTGACGATTACCTGATAAGTGTTGTATTAAATTCATATATAATAGACAACATAAAAATGTACTTCGTGTAATAGGTTTTTAAAAATAGTATTGTGCAAATTATAATAAAATTGTAATAAAAAATTAAATAAAAGGAGATTTACAGTAACAGATTTACAGACAGTCTCGCGTTGTCATGTTTTTGTAAATTTCTGAGTTCCTTTTAAAATTATGTTCATTATTTTTTAAAAACACTAATATTTCATATATGTACAAGGAGGCTAATGGCAGAATACCAAGTTGTTCAAACAGTAAACGACAATAAACAAACGACGATACACCCACCATACAACGGATAATTTTTTTTCAAAGAGAAATACCTTTCTTGCACCCCAAAAACTAAGTCCATGCCGAAGACGAGAATCCACATACGCTAAATAAAATTGTCGGAGCGAACTTAGACTGACGGTGTTTCTCAAGCATCTAAGCCCGTAAAGTGCTGAAGTGAGTTTACTTATTAACATTTTGCTATGATCATGAAATTTTAAATTCTTATCCACTATCAGACCTAGAAATGTAATATTATGCCTTTCAGGTATGGATCTACCATCACAAAGCACATATAAGCTACACCCGCCCTCTCTGACTGTTAGCGAGAATGTTAAAATGCATGTCTTATCACCGTTCAATACTATAGGTCGTTATCACTACACCAGTAACTCCTGTCATTCACTAATTTTGCGGCTAAACGTGAAGCGTTTTCAGTTGAAGATGACTTTAGTATATGCAACTAGTATCGTCAGCATATTGTGCCAACGTACTGTTAGATAACGCTTGCCCTAAATCATTAACATATATAATGAAAAGAGTTGGACCTAGTATTGAACCCTGCGGAATGCCACAATCGAAATTTATGACCGAAGAGTGGTGACTCCTGGTTAGGTTTGTGCTATCTCTCCCTTTAACATTTACTACTGCTTTTCTATTATCTAAAAATGAATGAAATAGGTCATAAGCAACACCGTAGATCCCAAATGATTTTAATTTTTCTAGTAATAACGAATGATTTACGATATCGAAAGCTTTTGACAGGTCAAAGAAAACACCAGCCCAACTCCTCCTATTCAAACCCTCATAAACACCTTTTAATGCATGCTCTATTATTGTGGCTACCCTTCAGTTACGACTGATGTTAAATTATTACAACACAGATAAAAAATATTTCTTCAGTCAACGACGAATATGTTGTTGAAAAAAAAAAACTTAATATTTGAAGCTACAAATTGATATTTTTTATTCATAATAAAGCAAAGTCGAATTAATTGACTTTTGACTATAAAAATGTGCCACTTTTCGTTCAAAAAAAAAAATAATATTAGGGAAAGCATTTTTTCTTTCCCAAAACACGAAATAAATATAGACGCCTTTAAATTATTAACAGTAGATTGCTAATAAGGATTTAATATTTATTACAGTACAACGTTTAAAATTCATCGGGAAGAAAGTAGACATGCAAAATATTGGAGATCGTTTTTACGTATTCAACATTAATTAAATTATTCCTGTGTATTAACGTGTAAGTACTATCAATTAAAAATGACATATATTTTTCTATTTATGTTTTATAAATAATGTCTTGTATTTATATTTGTTTTAAGGAGTTGTTTGTAGAGCAGAGATGTTTGACGACTCCCACCACAAAAGAAAAAGTGTTAAATATTATACAGGGTGTATCAGATATAGAGGTAAATATAATAATATGTAGCAGCTGTAATCATATACAATCAAAAAGTCTTAATACACAGGGGGTCTATCTGTAAGCATTAACGAGAAAAAAAATATTTTATAAATGCCGTGGGCTAGAGCCGCACCTGTGCCCAACCTAAATGCTGTCCCGAGTATACACCCACATACCACTATCATTCAGCCATTACCGCTGTTAGTTTTGTGTGGATCGCCGCTTAGAGTGCAAGCCACTTCGAACATTTTATTTAAATTCTTCCCGTCTTGAAAAAAACGATCTTTTCAGGACCATTATGATTTTATATAAAGAAAATCGAAGCTTGATGCATCGGCAAAAGTGCGGGAATGTATAAATTCATTTTAGCGCGATATCATAGTAAAAAGGCGTGTTTGCAAATTTTCTGTATCTACATTTATTTCTGTGTAATTCGATTCAATTCATTTTGCATTATATGATTAAATAAATCCAAAAGAAATAACTCGGATTCATGTGGTACCGTTTATTAACAACTAACTCTCGATTCGACAAAGCAAAAGAAAAATATTTACGTTTTTTGTAACTACTGAAGTCGCATATCCGGTGAAACTTGAACGTCTTTATCAGGATATTAAAAATAATACTTTGTAGACTTACGTAGAATGTTCTTAACAAAAAAGGAATGTTTATTTTATAAAAAGAAGAAATTTAAAATGCCTCGGTTTTGCTATTTTTACAAGGGCCTTTATTTATTCAGAATGACGTTAAATGAAATTAGGGTATACCATTAAGAATAATACTAAATGAGTGCAATGTATTTATACATAATACCACGTTTAACGGGTGCTTAACATGACGTTTCCTTGCATCAGGCCCGGACTAAAGAATTTTTGGCTCTAAATTTTACTTTTTTTTTATTCTTTAGTGATGAAATCCGGTTTCGGTGGATTTGTGCTTTATATGTCGTGTAGTTAACACCCAAGCAAAATTTACTTTTTTATTTGATACACCCTGTATTTCAGTAGTTTCAAGAGAATTATTTGCGTTAATATAAATAGAAAACTTGTTTCATTCATCAAACAAACCTTTAATTCAACACAATGGTGCTAACTAAAAGAAACTTTTACTGTAACAGTTAATCGACGTAAAATCAAACGAAAATATTACCACATTAACGCATGTAAACTTCACAAAATGATTTTGATTAATTCACCTACTTTCTTTCTCTACGTGTGAAAAAGTAGTAACTATTTAGTTTGCTCGCTATTCAATAATTTAAAGTCGGTATAATCCCAGAAAAAAATTTACATGCAATTTGCTTTACATTTGAATCGGGCTTTGACGTTTGTTTTTATTAAGTTTTTTAACATCTACAAAAAATACGAGGAATTCTGAACGTAAAATAGTTTCTATTTCTAAAGAAGCACTCGCCGTTTTTATTTTAAATTTTTTGGTTCTGTAAGATCGATGACAAAACTTTTTGCAAGTAAAGTTTCCCATTATACAGTTAACATTTACAAATGAAGTAATTTTAACAGCTGACTTCGAAAGTTTAACGTAATTATTTTGGCAGAATTTACAAACTTTGATTTTGATTTCTATGATAGAAATACCTAGAAGAATATTTAATTGTCACCAAGATTTCATCACTAAATTTATTATGTTAAAAATATTTTCTTATCGCACAGAGCCTATTCTTTCTGTTCTATAGATGCCTGATTTCAAAATCGCTTAACAATTTAACGCGATAACAAAACTAAATTCCTAAATTATTTCCTGCCACAATCAATTGTTTTGATTAAAGTAAAAGTATGCAAAATATGTACCTGCTAATCAACTAAATTACTACTGGATAAAATACAAAATGAATACAATAAATGACATTGAATGATTGACAAACTCATGAATTATTTAGTTAATCTTTCATTACATCTAACTAATTGCCCGGATTGTCAATTAAAAAAAAAATATGTGGTATTATCTTATATTTCATGATTTATGGCCCAATAAAATTAAATTGACTTTTGATGTATTAAAGTCTACATGTCTACAAAAACAATGAAATATCACGCTGTAAAAACGTAGAAACAAAACGCGATGCTAAGTAAATGTTAGAACTACTAATAGTAACTGTGCTAGCTCTGTAATTAATTTTATTATCTATTGTGTTTCTTTCACTTCGTTTACATGCGAAGACAAACATGTGACAAACGTTTAATTGCTGTAATTTAGTTTAACGTCCAAGTTGTTATATTCTAAGCAATTTTCTTTACAATTACTTAGTTTTGTCCGATCAATTTAGTAACATGAGAGCTTATAATTGTTTGTAGACGTGCATATCTACTGCCTTTATACCTTGCACGCTATAGTAAGACATACTTTTTTGATATGTGCATGCAATGTTTTCTATGTTTGCACTAAATACCTGTGCTGTTTTTGTGCAAAAACATACAAGCACAAAAGGCAAGCTTTTGAAACTTAATGAATTATTTCATAATTAAAGTTTAGTTGTTTTTACATGTAAAAATGTATTTATTTTTTATTGCTTATAGTAAAATGTTCATTTATATTCTTATTATATAGATCATAAATATGTTTTTTTTTTGTGCAGAACTTCGTTTAATTGGGACAGCCAATTAATTAGGCCAACATGTTCTGGTGCTAATGTGCCCAATTAAGCAGAATTGACTGCATGTTCGTCACTATCTACATAGCGTGTATATATTTTGCATGAATTTGACATTAATCCCATTCATAGCCAGCTACAAACACGCAAAGATAAGGCTATTTAGTCTGTTTAACAAAAAGTCGTTCATATCTCAAAATCTATTAAAGATAGGTGTAGGGAATGCTGATATAAAGTAATAGGGGATGATATTTACTTCCTAATTCCGAATTAAAATAGAGGGTATTCTATTTAAAAAAAAAATGAGTTTTTCTGTATTTGAAAATATGTCATTTTGTCCCTTAGTTTTGAACACCCTGTATGTTAGAATGTAAAGTGTGTGTACCGTTTCTTAGAGTTATATCTACCTTCATAACATAGTAAATTTGGAGTCTCTACTTGCAGTATTAACCGAGATATTAATTTCTCAATGATGCAATGATTATGATTAAAAAAAAACTTAAATAACTCGAAAACGGCAACATGTAGATATAGGAATAACTAATGAATACTGACGTATTTATGGTCGTAGAATCCAAAAATGAATAAAAAATTAGAGCATTCTATTTAAAATAACAAAGTTGACATCCATTTTCGGTCAACCGGAAGTGATATTTTGGTTAAAGTATTTTACATTTATAGTTCCAATCGAACAGATAATGAAGAAATCTCAAATATAAGTAAATAATAGAACATCATAAACTTTTAATGAACCACTTACGTGGAATACCCTATATAATAATAAGTTCAAAGTTCCCTTTTGGGGGTGGTTTTGTGAATTTAAGGTTCTAGCTTGACTTTTTGTTGCACAGTAATGTATTTGCGTTTACTTTATACCTTTTTCCGTATATATTCTTTACAAGTGATGTCATATGAATTAAATAATAATAAATAATAGTATGCTCTTGCAACCTTGACTGATTCTTTTGGGAAGAATGAATAACTCCAAATAAGTATTTCTATCATCTTCATCGTTTATTTATTTGTTTAAGTGTTCTTCCAGATATTTTTATTAGATATGTAAGAACATATTCTGACTTACTTTCTACAGCACTGCTGTTTATTCTACAAAGAAATTACATTAAACAGTCTCCAAACTCTCATAATCAAATAATTGTCATATTAAAACAAATTATGCCCGTCTCAGGGCATTGATTAAAGAAATATGTGTAATAAATGTATATATCTATTTGACGGTAAGAACAAAAGTAAAATACAAATAGCGGTTCTGTTTAACATTAGAAAAATTATAGCAACTATAAATACATTATTTATTGCAATAACAAATATAGATAGAATTATGTTGTTACTAGAATAACAAATATCTAACAGGATTTGATTGATTTATATTAATATGTTATATCATATTAAAAATATATATGTTGTAGCAAAATGCATACAATTATAGGTAACAAGAAATGAAATCGAATTATTAACTCCAACTTGAAAAAACAACCCTCAAAAGGAGAAAATACTCATACCCAGCTAGCACACAATATTTGTAAAATATGTATTTCATATTTTACAAATATTATATGTATGAGAAATATTTCCAACATAAACAACACATTTATATAATATTTGTTTATAACTGTGCATATATATTCAAAAATCATATTTATTATACACAGAAGCAATATTTATATCACACATTCCAAACCCAAAATTAACATTCAACATATAAGCAATATTTACTAAATATTGCGAGTTTAATATTGATTGCAAAATATTTTTTGAATATTTATTTTATAAACGTTTTCCAATATCTTACTTTGGGTTTACAAAAATATTTATTTAATATTATTTTATGAGTCTAACACCTATATTTATTAAATGTATATTTTATACATATTAAGCACATATTAAGTTTTCAAATATATTGTTTTAGTATAAAAAGGAATATACCGCAAATATTAATTGTTAATGTTAAATGTATGAGAAATACTCCCATGTATAGCACACAATATTTATACAACATGAATTTAATATTTAACAACTACTATATCTACATACACGAGAAATATTATCAGGTTTTAATCAGGAAATAAAAAAAAAACTGTTACTTCATATATATGGAATATATATTTGAAAAAAATATTATACGTATATAAGAAATAAATATATACACAATGCTGCTGCTAAGATCACTCAAAGAAGTTTTATTTCTTATTTGCATTACTTTACTGAAAGAACTTGACGAAATATATAATAAACTCAAATATATACCTACACACTCATGTATAATAAAAAGTTAAATAGGCACCCTAAACCCAACTCAAAAAAATCACCCCTCAAAAAGGGAAAATAATAATAACTTTGTACTGGGTGTAAGAAATTTTAATACAATAAATATTTTATTGTTACAATATGCTTTTGTATATGCTTTTATAACTACTAGGGCTGAAACATTTATACAAATAATCCTGAAATTAAATATATTAAATGAGTAATTATTTAACCCTAAAATAACCAATAACAAATTGCTCCTACTAAAGGCATTCAAAGAGATTTTATTTTTTATTTATATGTTCTACCACACAGAAAAAAAAACTGAAAAAAATGTATAGTAAACCTAAATGTATACAGTCTAATATAAGAAAAAGCCTTAAGCCTCAAAAGGGGAAAATAGTGATAACTTTGAACTGACAAGGGAACCTCGCGAACTGTAAATCGCAGATTTTGATGAAACTTTGTTAGTTTGTAGTTTCCATGGAGTGGTTTCATGCGGAACTTCAACTTTAGGGGGTGTAATTCACCCTTGTAATTTGGCCCAAATTTGGTTTTTTCTGAATAACTTTTAAACGGTAAGAGATAGAAAAAAAGTTTCAATGGCGGACCTGTACCGTTTAGTAAGCCTTTCGATTGGTATAGATATTTATATACAGGGTGTTCCAATAAACGTGGAATGACGTATGTTGTACTTATTTTATCGAATATCAGAAATCGCTTATAATGGCTTTTTTTGTGATCAAATAGTCTTTAGAAAGGTAATTTAAAAAGTTATACAGAGTATAACTTTTTAAATCCATCCAAACACGTATAACTTGAAAACTTTGGATTTTCGACATACAATGCAGCCACATAACAGTATACAGAGTATCTCCTTAGAATAAGGAAATATGCTAGAATTTATATTTGTGTGGACACCCTGTATAACTTTTTAAATCCATCCAAACACTTATAACTTGAAAACTTTGGATTTTCGACATACAATGCAGCAAATAACAGTATACAGAGTATCTCCTTAGAATAAGGAAATATGCTAAAATTTATATTTTTGTGGACACCCTGTATAACTTTTTAAATTACATTTCTATAGACTGTTTGATCACAAAAAAGGCCATTATAACCGATTTCTGCAATTCGATAAAATAAGTACAACATACGTCATTCCACGTTTACTGGAACACCCTGTATATAAATATCTATACCAATCGAAAGGGCTGACTAAACGGTACAAGTCCGCCATTGAAACTTTTTTTTCTATCTCTTACCGTTTAAAAGTTATTTAGAAAAAAACCAAATTTGGGGCAAATTGCAAGGGTGAATTGCACCCCCTAAAGTTGAAGTTCCGCAGCAACGGAAAGCGTTCTTGAGTAACACTCCATGGAGTCTACAAACTGACAAAGTTTCATCGAAATCTGCGATTTACAGTTCGCGAGGTTCCCTTGTGAGTAAATGGAATTAGTTCTTGATTTTTTATAGAATGCCCGTAATCAGTGTTTACTTACATAATTTTTTTGAACGTGATAGCAGCTTAAGTAATTCCTGAGAAAAAAAAGAATTGAATGAATTTTTCCACCCTTATGCTAATATCTCGAATGGGGTGGCAACGATTGAGCTAATTTTTGATATTTACAGTATGTGTGACAGTAGTACTCATTTCCTTTAATTTCAGCCCGATAGCTTAAGGGGAAATTTTCAATGGCTTATCGGAGCAGAGCCTTTGTTACGTATTTTTGTTTTGTAGTTTATGCAAATTAAAAAACAACTGATTACGATCAGCTTTTATATTAGGTAAAGAGCATTTGACAGATTTTCCAATTGAAAAGGTGACAAACGGAAATAGTTTAATATAATAAAAAATATAAATGTATTTTATATTTAACATTTCATACATCGTCCAAACGTATAGTTGTTAGGGCTAGTATACCATACATTAAAAAAAAATGTTGATTTATTGTTGTTAATAATTATTTAATTATTCAAGAAAGGAGTTGAAACTTTAAAGTACTCACCAACTGTTTTTATAATATTCAAATCGTCCATCTCATTGTCCTTATCATCGTCCGAATATTCTTCTGTCGTGTTGTTGGAAGAAGATGACACACTATCGGTGCTCTCCTGTCTATTCCTCAACTTCGTATCGGCCATTCCGAATTCTCTTCTTCGCCTAATCTTTCGCAAAATACCGCGAACTAACCCAGACGCCAAGTCCGTTTATTTCGTACACGCGGAGAAAGTGTCGTACGCTCTCTCTTTCTCTCGTTTATCCGTCGTCTACTAGTCAGCCGGCAGCGTCGGTTTTCAACGCACTACTGCTAATAAATTCGAAAGGAGCGCTCACTATACTTACTCTACTACTGGTCGCGATAAAGCAGCCACGCGCTTTGCACACTCCGCCAGACGTTATAGCCACTCTACACGCACCTTACCCACGCAGAAATGATTCGCGATCGCACACAGTGAGTGAGAGTGTAGTCACGGCGTATTTTCGGGTGGTTAGATTCGATTTTTGAGGATTACGAAACGTGACAGATAAAAATGACATGCACAAGATTTTAATACATATACGCGTACTGGTTGGTATACATACGCACACTAGACGTTGTTATGATCTCTGATTTCGTCTGGGTTGGCAGGTGTTTCGCAAGCGCCCACGATATTTTCGATTATTCTAAGATCGTGGAGAAGTTTGCGTTTCACACATTCATTATTTATAACGGCACGCTGTAATGCCAAATACGTCGAATGTTTTTTTTTTTTTTTTTTTGGGAATTTTGCGTGACAATATGCTGTTTTCACTCGATGTGTTGTTACCAAAAATTGTACGAAATTTTATCGTATTCAACACGCAGGTCCTTTATCATTGTCCCTAAAGATTAATTTATCCTCTCCCTTACAATAATTGTACCTATAAAAATTGTTTTAAACATAATTAGAAACTGTTTATGAATGTGAGATATGTGTAATATTAACATTCTAGATTTAAAAACAAACCGAGAACAAGCACGATATTATAGAAAAAAGCATGGGAGACATTCATAATTCCTCTAGAATGTCTTTAAATTATAAATACGTAAAGATGTATAAAGGTATCATACGGATTAGAATTAATAAAAAAAAGTGAACCTTTAACCTTTATTCCAACAACGACTACACTGAAAAACCAACCAAATATATTGTAATGGAATGTATACTCGATACTATTTAAATGTAAAGTTACTATTTTACTTACAAGGGAACACCGGCGGGTGTCCCCTCCGATTCGATGAAACTTAACGATCGAAAGAGTACCTTAAAATAAGAGACACGTATTTTTTTATCGGCGTATCCGCACGATTTTGGGTACAGCCCCCTCCAAAGTCTGGACGATTTTTCAATTTTTGCAAATATTTCCTAAATTATAACAGATATTAAATTTTCTCTTAACAAATTTGCAGCATATTGCATGGCCTAAGGGTGGCGTCGTCCGTATTCGCAAAAATTTAATAACGGGGACGGGATACCCCGTACCCCCATTTTTTTTACATTTTTCTTCTTTCTTATTCATCAAAGAAGGCCGATTTTACGTAGAATACGATGATGTATAACAAGTTTAACAAAATTAATAATTGTAAAAATAGAAAATAATAAATAAGCTGCAAAATAATAAACTTGTCTATTGATATAAATCAAATGAACTATAACAGAAATAAGTTTTTATCCTTAACATAATTTGCAGCATAATACATGGTCTCAAGGTAGATATCTTCATAAAAAGCTAATAACGGGGGACGGGTACCCATACCCCGCATTTTTTTAATAATAAGTTTATTCATTATTCATCAAAAAAAGATCGCTATGGTTTTAGACTGTGGAAATTTTGTTAGAACTTTTCGGATAT
This sequence comes from Protaetia brevitarsis, assembly GCA_004143645.1. Classification (NCBI taxonomy): domain Eukaryota; kingdom Metazoa; phylum Arthropoda; class Insecta; order Coleoptera; family Scarabaeidae; genus Protaetia; species Protaetia brevitarsis. The sequence goes on along the minus strand of RXPK01000030.1, from coordinate 353,801 downwards.
AGTGATTCTTATGACTACGACATAGATTTACATCAGAGAAATAATATATTTAAGTTGCAATCCCTAACCCATAATCAGTTTCTTCCCCAGATTTTTCGACGTATTCAAGTACTCGTGGTATAAGAGGGATACGTTAAGAAAGACCTGCCCCTTAAAAATCCTGTAGAGTTTTGTTTTAACAAAGATGCGCAGTCTATACCCTTGTGTAGTATTTGCAATAAACCAGCTATTGTGCGGTGTTCATGGTGCAAACAAAATCTGTGTTTTAAACACTTTTACACAGACTATCACTACTGTAATACTTACATAGCTTAATTACTGTATGTATATTAATCTTGCAATACCAATAACCGCATTACAGTATGTCATGTATTTAAACATTTATAAGCATTATAATGTTTTTCTAATTCTGTTCACATTAGTTATATTTATGCTCCATTGAATACTTACATTGTACACCTACATTGCACGAAAAACTTGAAATAAATTAAAAAATATATATGTATGTATTATTTAATCCTTCGTTCTGTGTAGCAAATTTGTTCATATATACGCACTAAAGGATTATGGTATTCTAAGAATGAATAACATTTTATTAAGAAATATATAAACGCAGTCACTAACTGCAGTTGATAAAACGATTCATATTGCTACCACCGATAAAAGTTTCGTATAGTATATAGTGTAAGTTAGTAGCATAGAAAGGTTTGACCATAGCTTGTCGAGTAGATACAATTCTAAATTAAGAAATATTTAAGTAAGGAGAGCAGCGGAGTAACGATAACAAATAATTGTTGTAATGTACTATATTATTATTATTACAATTATTTTTTTATTAATCCTCCAAATTTATTACCATTGTTTTCTATGTAAAAGCGATCTTTTTTTGATGAATAATGAATAAACTTATTATTGAAAAAATGCGGGGTATGGGTACCCCGTTCCCCGTTATTAGCTTTTTGAGGATATCTACCTTGAGACCATGTATTATGCTGAAAATTATGTTAAGGATAAAAACTTATTTCTGTTATAGTTCATTTGATGTATATAACAACAGACAAGTTTATTAATTTTGAAGCTTTATTATTATTTTTCTATTTTTACATTATAATTTTCTAAACTTGTTATACATCATCGTATTCTATGTAAAATGGCCTTCTTTTGATGAATAAGAAAAGAAAAAATGTAAAAAAATGGAGAGTACGGGGTACCCGTCCCCCGTTATTAACTTTTTGCGAATACGAACGACGCCACCCTTAGGCCATGCAATATGCTGCAAATTATGTTAAAAAAAAATTTAATATCTGTTATAATTTAGGAAATATTTGCAAATATTGAAAATCGCCAAACTTTGAGGGGGCTGTACCCAAAATCGTGCGGATACGCCGATAAAAAAAAATACGTGTCTCTTATTTAAGGTACTCTTACGATCTGTTAAGTTTCATCGAAATCGGAGGGGGACACCCGCCGGTGTTCCCTTGTTAGTTATATTTTAAAACTAATTAGATATAATAGAGAAAAGGATATAAAATGTAGCAGCAAACAGCCAGACGATGTCCAGGTGATGGAGGAAATCTCTGCATTTGGCAAGTCTCCTTCAAGGCATTTTCCTCCAGAATATTCCCTTTAGGAAATAGAGATGGTCAGCAGTGATATACCTACACATCGAAAATGAATATTAGAATTTGAATGGTATATTTTTATAATAGTGATATTTTGACAGATCAAATTTGAATCCAAGCTCAATTTAAATGAACATTTTATTTTTTTTACAGTGTATTAATTTCATTAAAATTTAGTCTAATAATGTTTTTATATGCATTGGCATTCCAATTGCATTGATATGTCAACAGAAAGACTTGGGAAATTGCTGGAAATTGCGTTCTGTCACAATTCTATGTGTATAAATGGTTGCCTACTTTCTGTGTACAGTAAATGAATCTTATGATTGTTAATTTTACATAGTAATAAGTGTTTAAAAATTTTAAATGTATTTTTCTCATGATCTAGAGACACCTACCTTCATTATATTTTAATTGTAAGATGATTCCAGAATTTTGCAATAATTATTTATTTTTATTTCGTTGGAACATTCGACAGTCCATTCGGTCACATGGGCATTCTCATGTTTTAAACAAAGTATATTCCCCTCAGTTCGGTTAAATTAACGGACATTCTGTGACAGTGGTACTCCTTGTCGAAGACAATCGCTTTCAAGTCGGTTAAAAGTTTTCAATTCGAAATCTCATTCAACAGCCAACCTTCCTCAGAGGCAGACGTGTCTCCATTTGCTTTCGTAAAATTTAACGGCTATTTTGATAAAATCCAATTTTATCCTAAATTACGACCTAAAAATAATTGTTAATTGTTAAACAAAGTTTATCACTTAAATATTATCCAAATTACCTACTACTTTTGGGTAATTTTTCTTCAACGACGATTTTCCCGAGTAATGTTCCTGTCCTGATCGAGCCACCCTCCGTGATTTGAAGTACCTACGATGTACCAGGGTCCCTATCCGATACCCGACCATTCCAGACCACTCCGATGTCCGCAGAATTCGTCCTTGTAGAAGGTATTCCTCGTCAAACCTACCTAAGAATAAACGTATTATTATAACATTCTAATCTAAATTGTATGATACTTATAAGAAATTTCATTTTAATACCTTCAGCAAATTTTGGGGTTAGGAATTTTGTTTGTATCATTGCTGAACGGTTTCCAGTTACTTGGGGAAATTTGCATAAGTTGGTAGTATGCTAGGAGTAAATATTTAATATGTATTTACGATACGAACCAATATCCAGTCATTTACCATCAAGGTTGGTCATTCTGTTTCAGACGTCTTTTTAAGCCTAGCATAACGCTACAGAGTAACATACAAATAATATTAGCGCCCAACGTGGGGCCAATATTATTTATATGCTACTCTGTAGCGTTACAATATTTTCTTTCATTACGTCTTTGGATTGATGTATGTGATGTATAAGTAGGTAAAGTAGCACAAAAGCTGCTGTTCGATTCAGTCATTCCTTTAATTGTAAAAAACACATACTACTATAGTCTGGTTCACGTTGAGAAGGAAGTATGACTCTTATGGAGATAGTACCCAACGATGCCAAATTTATTTCAGTACTTAATTTTTCGTATATTGTCACGCTGAACAACTTGACGAATTTCAATTTGTCAATCCTGTGAACAGTGTTGCCAGATCTACCGTTGAAACGGTATTTCTACCGTTTTCAAATTCAATCTCTCGTTCTTCCGTTTCGAGTTCACAATCTACCGCTTTTTGATAATTTGCGGTATTTAACAAAACTATAAGGCCGATTATGTATAAACTCTTTATTCCATTGTATCAGAAACACTTGATGTTTCTGAATTGCTATAGTAGGCGGTGTCAAATGTTACCTGTTATTTCCAATACAAAAAACATAATGATTGCTGCGCCATCTGTGCAAAACTGTCGAACTAAAATAGAAAATTATATATATATGACAGATATCTATTTTACGGTGAAGCAGTTAATCAAATTTTGCAGAAGTTTCCCTTGAAAAATAATTTGTTGCAAGATTTATTCTTTTTGAATCCAGAAACTGTACCAGCAAAAACAATTAGCAGTATTACAAAACTTTCCACTAAATGAATGGCGCTTGCTTTGAAATTTTGATTTTATTCCAAATGGAAATAATATATTCCAATTTTGGTCTAATATCGACAAAATAAAATGTGAAAACAATACTAAATTTTTGGAAATTTGGCCAACTTCATTTTCAACGTATTAATTTTACTGCACTAAAGTGCAAATGATGAAAGGGTATTTTCAGCAATCAACTTATTAAGAAACAGAGAAATAGGTTAGGAAAGAAACAATTATTAGAGGAAGGGAAGTACTCTGGTACAACGTTAAGATCAAGGGACACGTTGGACAAGCGTCAATATTCTGGGGATTGATACCAGCAAGAATCCAAAAAACCCCTTTTCTTTATCTCTAGAGCTTTCGAGATAAATTTATTTCATCATCATTAGAACAAAATTAGAGTAAGGTGGTAGCAATAATATCAAACAATACATACATATACAATAGTCCAATTTAAAATTGTTTTATAAAAGTTAAAAGTTTAAAAATTTCAGCAAAACACTGAGATTAATTTGAATTTAAATTTAAAATAATGTATACGATATCAGTAACAACAGCCGCCATATTGTGGCCACCACAATATGGCGGTTGCTGAAATATTTAAACTTTTAACTTTTATAATGTCTTTTTATTTTAAATTGGACTATAAACTCTTTTTTTCTACATTTTCTTTTCAATGCGAATTGAACAATACAGTATAATGTGGCAAACGAAAAACAAATTTCTTTTAATCGTCTCTTTTTTTTTCTAACTCGTCTATTCCGCTTTAGTAACTTTATAAAAAGTAATAATGATAAAAAATATCTTCTGAAATAGACGTGAAAAAGAACAAAATTCGTTTGTGTTTCTCACGAAAAGGTCGTTTCTATTTTTTTTGATGTAAATTTTATTTTTATTTTTTAATTATATCATCGCTGCGCCATCATTCAAGGTTTAATTAAGGAGAGTTGATAAAAGAAGGATGGAGCACCAGAATAGCGCGATATTTTTAGGGCAATAGCGCCCGCGAATAGACCATCTTTCGAGAATAACCTCAAATTAATCTAATCTCGAATGAGGCGCTCATTATTTCGTGCGAGAATAGTTGCTCGAGGTCGTGGAATTTTGACCAATTTTTTACATACCTTGAATGGTGATGAAACATTATCAGATATATGATTCGATAAAATGAAGTAAATTCTAAATAAAACAACGAAATCATCAATCAAACATTGTTTATTTCATATACCATGTGATTCAAAATGATTGTTGTAAGAAAAAAACTGTTTTCCGGAAAAAATTATCTATACTTATTACCAATTTAATGAGCGAAGTTAGCTACATACAAATTTCATACATAAATGGAATTTCTTGACATTTAGCGACATTGGCGTGCGTGTTGTAGTATCTTCGATTATTTATCTTATAATTTGCTCAAATCGTTTATATTTACATCTAATATCACAACAATAGTATTCTGAATATTGTAAAAAATAAGGGAATTATCTGTGGTAATAGCTCAACAAACAGGTAAAAAATCAATATTAACATTAAGTGAAATATTTATTACATTTTATAATTTTATAGGCTTATCATACACTTCAGCGCAATGAGCTGTAAAAGAAAGTTACATTTTTATCCCTATAAAGTTCTACGGTACAGAATTATTACCATTAGATCACGATAGGCGATTAGAATATTGTCATTGGTTTAATAACAATTTAAGGACGATGACTTGCTAAACAAATCATTTTTCTCGGATGAAGCCTGGTTTTATCTAACAGACTATATCAATTTACAAAACTATCGTATCTGGTCTGCAGAAAATCCACACGAATTTCGAGAAGCCCAATTGCGTCCCATAAAAGTTGGAGTTTGGTTAGCTATGTCCAGGTAACTGTAACAGCCCAACGTTACCAACAGATGTTGGAATTGTTTATTGCAGAGTTACAAGAAAATGAGCTGAAGCAGGTTATTTCAGCACGATAATGCTCAGCACATACTGCTCGACAAACCTGCCAATATCTTCAACAGTTTTTTGCTGACAGGTTCGTTAGAGCACAAAGATGGCCACCAAGATCGCCTGATCTAACCCCATTAGATTACTTCTATCTATACAAACCGCATGCATACCATAGAAGAACTGAGAGATACAGTTTTGTCACTTAATAATTATACTAATTGTATGTCATAATTTAAAGTAAAAATAAATTTAGTAAACACCAGTTAGTACTGAATTGTAAAATCATAATTTAGTAAAGTTAAATTAATTACATTTCATTTTTACAAGCAGAAACACCAATCCATAGTCGTTTATATAATGCGAGTTCAAATATAGGTTACGTTTTCCTTATTTATGACAGATCCGTTTACTTCTTATGTCCAACACTGACTTAGTTCAAACCTTCATTACAAACACGCGGCATATACCTACACCGTTACTATCTATACGGCGCGAATTGACAATATTTTGAATCTCTGTGGTACATATATTACATCATTTCACACCTAAATAATGTTGTAGACAAAACCAGTCTGTTTTGTGTTATGAATTATGATTGTAATGTTTGTATATGAATGAGACTTTCTGTTTAATGTGTTTACAAATGTAAACCTCAAGGGTCGTGCTACGATAAATTCGAATTAGGCGTCAGTTGGAATGGCATAAATTGAAAGTGATCAGCTGATTTGTACGTAAAACAACTGGCCAATCATCAGTTCGCACAGTCACGGACCTGCGCATTTAATCTTAAAAAGTATTGTGGAATAAGCTCATTTATATGGTTCTCGTCCATTTTGTTATCGTTTTCATTAATAATTAATGTAAAATGACAACAAAAATAAAACATAGTTGCTTTATGTTCGTTCTATCTTTTAAAGCTAATATGCTTTATTTTCGTATTTGAAGTTTGTATAAAAGTTTTGATTGGCAATATGTATAGTTTGCTTCTATCTTTCGAATATGGGCTTGTTTAATTTTCTTGTAGTAAAAATGATTGAATTTAGAGTTGATAAATTGTAATTTTGAAATCTCTTTGAAAATTTTATGCCTTTGTTACATGTTTTTCTTTGGAAAATGGAGCTTAATTAATTTGGACATTTCTTTGACCAGTTTTTGCTTAGAATAATGAAATTCTGATACTAAAATTTAAATTCACGTCGATTTTGATCAGAATATTATCCTATCGCAATGAATATATATTAATTCGTCTGAGTGGTATCGCAGCTACTCCGGCTATCTTTCTTATACTCGGCGTTGCCACAACAGCATTTACATAACTTTTGCACCCACATCCGTCTGGTGTAATGCTGCAATAGAATGAAATAAATGCAAAGGATCAAACCGTGGAAAGCTGTTAATATGCTGAATATATATGAGAGGACAATCGTGTCGAAAAAGTTTGCCATCAGGCCGAAGATCCAAGTAAATCCCATTAAGAAAAAGAGGATGATGCAAACGCTCACCCTTTGGAACTCGTTTCTTTTCGTGGCGATCTTCACATTGGAACAGAACAACGAATGCAATATTCTGCTGAATACCAGCACGTTGATCAGTACAATTAGAGATATCGGAAGGACCAAGGCGAAATAGAAGCCGTTTCCGGTTAAAAAGCAGGTGTAATCGCCCAAATTTACGCCAGCCACTATTCCAACAGGGATAGCGGGAAGTAGCCAGACCAATATGCAAATCTTCGTGAGAAAATTTCTGAGGTGCGTTCCAAAAACCACGACCAATCTTAAATACTGGGTGTAGCTTATTACTAATATCCAGGAGAATTGGACTAAGATCACGTAGTGACTCAATATTCCAATAATTTTACAGAATGTCCCTTGGATATCAGAACTGAATTCGAAGAGAAGCAACAGAATGTGCTGAGTCAAAACAGATACGGAATAATTTATGAGAACTATTGTACCGGATTGTTCTCTCCATTTGGGGAACGCCAGAGCAGTGGTTACGATCAAACATGTTCCGATTATCGAAGCGATGGAAGCCACCTGATTCAAAGTCTTCAAATCTTTATCAGTTGGGGCATTCACCAACAAAGTGAAGTGCGTCATGTGGTCGAAGTGGCAAAACGTCCCATTTACGTCGAGGGCTTCATAGTGACGTTCCCAACTTCCGAAAATGCTGTTCAATTGCGAATCGATTCCGTACCGCCAGAGGGCGCACGTTCGATTTTCCCCTATCACGTTGAAATATATCGGGATTGTCAAATCACGATGAGCATGAAATTTGAGATTCGGCACGAATACGCTCACAACGTAGTTGGCTTTAGCTTCGCTGGCTTCTGGATCGAATAAAGCGTCATTTAAGAAGAAGGCAATGACTAAATGAGGATCACCTAGGTGGATCATCTCGAGTAACTCCAGGAAAGCTGGTGGTAGATACGTAGCGAAGATTAACTCGGAGAAGTCCACCTGATCGAAGGATGAAACCTTTCTCAAACTCTCCATGACGTAATTGTTCTTCCTCTTGTAGATGGCGACACCATTTACTTCGCTCGCACGGATATCAGCTACTTGAGCTAGGATTAAATCGCTTTGAATGCGCGACGGGATTTTATTAAAACGAGTTCGTTTCTCGTTGGCGAGTCTCGCCAACACCAAATCAAAATTATACAGAATGGTGTCTGTCGCGTTCAAAGTGTGTTGCGATTTCGATAAAATCCTTTTCGGGAAGCGCATGACGCTATCTACATTATTTGTGAACGTCGCCACATTGACAACATCGCCCGACGATGCGATCTGCTGCAAGACTCGAGAGACCAAATGAATGTCGTAAGATATAACAGCATCTGAGACTTCATGGATGATTTCTTGGAGGTTCGTGTTCATTTCATCAGCTGATATATTCTTAGATAGTAACGAGAGTAATTCGTTTGTTATTGGAGACGGTTTACCGACAATTATATCCGAGTTAAAATCGTCCCAAAACGCTCCATCAGCATACGAACCCAAGCATCGCCTCGTGATGGGTAAACCGTTTTCGTCAACTATGACGAAATTGTTGGGTGGGACAGCGCCACCTATCATCGTGGTGGGGAATGTTAATTTCGGTTCAGAATCCGAAGAGGTTTCAAAGCACATATCAGCTGATGCTAAAGAATAAGAAACGACAAAGTTGTTTCGTATCAGCTCGGATAGGGGAGTATGAAGTTCGTTGTAAGTAAGTAAAATATCTTGCTCAGATCTTTCACTTAAATTTATGCGATAAGTGAAATTTGCTAGGTTTTCACTGTACTGTATCGGATAGATTCTCACTAGGAACAAACCAACTGTTTGGATTCCCGCAATGTATATCATCAGAGATATTTGCGCCAAGGTTATCAAAGGGATGTTGTAGGGCAAGAAGTTTTGGTCACTCGTTGATGACATATCCCAGAAGACGGTAACATTGAGTATGAAGGATGTCACGTCTTCGTGTTTAAAGAAGAATTCTTCGCTGCTCATCACATCCATATTGGGGTAGGTAAAATATTCGCACCAATATAATCCACCGTGATTAAAATACAAAAGGTAAACACCTTCTTCTTCGCTGTGATATAAGGTGTGTTTTTTCCATAACGAGCTGCTCTCCGGGTTATCGTTTTCGGAAAAACAATACAATTCCGGCCCATCTTTTTCCGCTAGCTTCAATGGATTTTCTACCTTCACATGAATATAGGAACCCTGGCGTGTCAAAGTCAACTGCGGCGAAGGATATGATTCAAATTTCTCAACGCATCCGTGACAAGTGTCATCACTACAACCTTTCGTCTCGCAAGAGAATCTATTCTCGTACTCTACGCAAGTGCAATTGATACCGCATGCACTCATAAAATTATCGCAGAAGTTGTACTTGTAACTGCTGTAGAAGCAAAATCCGTACACCCGTTCGCCATTGCAATTTTCAGGTGCCACTAACGTACTGCCTGTGCAACCAAAAGTCATTCCCGTAGCACACTCTAACCATTCACCCGGTTTATGAATTTGTTGTTCAAAATGATCGGTCACTAATGTTCGATAAAATGGACCTGGTTGTTGTATTTCGTAGTATCCGTACAAAGGATCCCTTTTGGCTACGTAATACGGGCCTTGATGTGGGTACATTTCCTCGATTTGTGCATAATCAAAATATTCACACTGGTATGGGTAGTCGACTAGTTGCATTTGGTAGCACAGTGTGCGTCCTTCTAGTCCGCACGCGGTAGGTATTTCCTCAGTGAATCCATCAGGACAATTCCATATCTGTAAATACTTTGTTTTATTACATTATACACAAATGGCTAACAATTGATAAGTAGAACAAAAAAATGATAACAAAATTAAAACGTGCTAAATTATTAAATATTGAAATGATATCAGTATAGAATATCATTTTGAATGCGATTTTCCATTGTAACGACGTTTATTTGCGTTTTACTTTGCTTGTATTTGCTTTAATTATTTTTTGTATAATTACTTTCGAACCAACTTACTTTTAAAATACGCTTATTACCTTTCGTGTCGCTTAAGGACTTTATGAGTGATCCTCGTAACTGATAAAGCGTAGTACTGGATTCTTCCGTGGCGGAGCTAGCAGTGGCTGTCAGTTTGTCCGATCGTAAATACCCGCAAATACAATATAATACTAGCCATGATACAAGAAAATAAGGTATGCTCTTGCGCATCTAGGTGTGACGTATTTGAGGGCCAAACAATACCACCAATCCAATAATTTAATAGATATCACCAATGTAAAGAAAATTAACTCCCATTTTTTTTTTAAATCTATCCTATTAAAATCAATAAACATGTTTTTTTTGCCATTTCTTTCAATCAAATTTACATTGAAACAAAAGTTTAGATAATTCACATTTTTAAATGTAATTTTCAATTGAATGAAAAATCGTTATTGCTTTGTGATGATTCTGTTGATGTAATAGTATATTAAAGTACGAGTTTCATAAGGCATGATTTTGTCGCAAGAGTTCAAGTTTAGAAAAAGAGCCGCAGGCGAGTTTTCTAATGAACGAGTGCGACAAAAAGCCTTATGAAACGAGTCCTTTATACTATTTTTTCTATTTTGCATTATAAATTGATAATAAATCTTAATAAAAATCTCATTAAAAATGTTGAGTTTTATTTTTATATGAAGTTGGTCACATTGACATACGATTGACATTTGACGAATTCAAAATTCAAATTCGACTATTTAAATTGTTTAAACAATATATTTCATAATATAGTCTCTGTAAACTGTAAAAAATGAGTAATACTGAGACAAATTTATCTTGTACGCCACCACAACTGCGTGGAATTGCGGATAACGCCGTCATAAATTTATTACCGAAAAAATCAAAAGCAGTATATGAAAAATGCTACCATCAATTTGAACTATGGCTGTACAGAATAATGTCAACACAATATCTGAAAACATTTTATTGGCATAATTTTGAATTACAAGGTAAAAATAAGAAATCTTCTACCTTATGGTCTATGTATTCCATGCTTCGTTCTTACTTTTCCATTTATAAAAATACAGACATATCAAAATATATTAAATTACAAGCCTATTTAAACGATTCTCTGAGGGATACGAGGCTAAGAAATCTAAAATTTTATGCATTGAAGATATTAATAAATTTATAGAAGAAGGTTCTGACGCATTGTATTTAGCAATAAAGGTACGATATTATTTGCAAAATGTAATTTTTATGTAATGGATTTAATTTTAGATCGTTTTAATAATGGTTACACAGGTGCCTGTAGACGAGATGAATTAACAAATATGTCCATACATGATTTAGAATTTAAGAGTATTAATTATTTTGGTGACAGTACCTAAAACAAAAATAATAATCGTAAAGTTTTTGCAATTACGGATGAAAGATGGATTACTTTAATTAAAAAATATGTCGCCCTGCGACCAAAAAATATTAATCATTCAAGATTCTTCCTTACATATCGCAATGGTTATTGTATATCGTGCCCGATTGGAATTAATACGTTTGCAAAATGCCTAAATTAATAGCTGATTTTCTAAAATTGCCCAATTCAGAGCTTTATACTGGACATTGCTTCAGACGTTCTAGTGCTACACACACTTAGCAGACGCAGGCAGTGATTTGCTGACTATAAAACGTCATGGTGGATGGAAGTCATCTGCGGTAGCTGAGGGTTACATCGAAACATCTATGAAAAGTAAAGTGGCTGTAGCGCACAACTTATCAGGGCCAAGTACATCTGGTCATTCTAGAGTTATATCATCGAATGATTCTCAATCACAAGAGTCTACCATTAAAGCCAATAACATAACTCAGCAAAACTTTGTTACGAAGAATTTGCCTGGCATAACAATACATGCTCAAGATACTTGTTCCGTCAGTGTAAATGTATACAGTAATTCCACGTTTCATAACAATAACAATGTAAACTAAATTTGTATAGAATTTTTGATTAAAGTATTTACAATTTACATGCATTAAACGTCAATTTTGCTTTCTGTCATAATGTATTCAATACAGCCAACCTATAGAAATGAAAAAAGGCGTATCACAATGAAGCACTTTTCGATACGCAAAAGCGTGTTACAATTGCGTTTTTATGAACGCAAAATAGAAAAAGTATTTTATGCCTTTAGTATAACATTTCATGTTTACTTATTTTAGTGCAATGAAGCAAATAAAGCATTAATAATTACAAGCTTTACTTTAACTGAATATGTTCTACACTTCTTTAGCTCTTACCTTCATACTTGTTTGTACTTATACGTACTAAAATTTCACTAATCGTAAGTAGTTCATATTTCTTTAATGGTAAATGAAATATCTATTAGTTTGGTACAAACATTAATACAGACAGTGTTGGAATAAAAAAAAATGCAGATAAAAAAAGAAAAAATTAATTAATGATTGTGAGTGCAGTGTTTTATTTTTCTTTTTTTACAAATTCATTTATCAATTCTTTTTATTCTACTCCCTCAAGAATTTCCACTACAACGTTTATAAACAGTTTATTCACGCAAAACCTAAAACGAACTTATAACACCTAACTAAAATCACTATACACATAAATCGAAACTACTACAAGCACAAGCTGACACAAAACATTAAATAAAAACTAAACAAAGTGTTCTAATCGATTTAAAAATAAACTGAAACTTGTTAAAATAAATATAGCAATTTGGTAAATACATCAACAACAATGGCGACAGCCGAGTGATGCGCGAAAAAGACGAGTTTTGGTTTTCAGATGAGCATACCTTATTTTCTTGCATCATGATACTAGTATTATATCCCACTAAACAAGAAACGTTACTAAAACATTGGCAATGTTGCTAATTTAAAAGTTATAGCAAAGTGCGTTTGTAACATTGCGAAGACGTTACAATAATGTTTCTCTTTGCAGTTGTGTTCAAGAAACGTTTCTAAAATGATCGTTCGCAAGAAGTTGGCAACTAACTTACTAGATACGTTTCAGCAACAAAATGTTTTGTCATTGACGCAATGCTTTTCCCTTTCTCCTTTAAATTACTCGTCAACCCTTTTTATATGGCTCAATATGGCAGTGGCGTAGATTGTGGGAGTACGTGTGTTGACTGGTAGTACGTTGGTAAGTAGCATAAAACATTATTTTTGTTATATTTACATGTAGCTATAATCGTCCTATCTCACCTGTAGGCACAATTACTATTATACAATAGTCTATGGATTTATAAACTGTGGATAGTTGTGTGGTAGTTTATGTACGCCATTTTGACGTGCATTGATTCTTATTCGATTCGTATAGACGACTTAATCGTTTTAATGTCGCTGAAACGGCAAATGGGAGATATGATGTATCTTTTCTGTTATGTTAACGTCAACGTTAACCCACTTTAATAGATTTTCCTATGGTTACAGTACGGAAGAACCGTTAAAAAAGTGTTTTAACGTCGACGTTGTGGTAGCAAAAAAGTTACATCATAACCTCCATTAACATTTAGTATAAATGCTTTTGAGATGGCAGATCGTTCAACTTATACCTTAATGGCCAAATTTTAATTTCCCGCTATTATTCATAGTAACTTCAACGTTAAAACATAAAATTACTTACCATTTTGTACTACATTAATAGTAATTTTAATGCCTTTACGTTGAATTTACTAAAAATAGTAGCGCGAAATTTAAATTTGGCTATTAGGAGAGGGTTGTTTCGGTTAAACAACGATTCTCTAAGATATGTAACCGGTCACAGAAAGAAGTGAGCGAACAATAGATACGAGGTGAGCAAGAAAAAAGAGAATCCTACGAGCTCTGTCGATACTTTCAGAGATGTTTGATAGATTTGTCATTTTATGTACGATAGCCTTTGATTTTATTACCAGAACTGCGAAATTGCGTCCAAGGTGCAGAATCACCTCTCATTCCCGTTTGACGATCGTCAAACTTAGTACAGAGTATATCTTGATACACAGGTAAAAATTTGAGGGAGTGAAATAGGGAGTCTCCGTTTTGGAAATATTTTGTTCCAAAAAGGAGTTGTCATAGCTAAAAACAGAAAAGTATTTCCTCGGTTTTGTACAAAATCTCAACCAAAACGGAGAGATTGAATTTACTCCGCTTTCTAACACGATTTTCAAGGAAGAAATAATCTCCGCTTTCCTCCGCATCTACACTACGTATTTAAGCCTAAATGTGAACAAATATCCCTAACATTGCATTATATTTCTCCTTCACGGAGGTGATAATTTGTTTACTTAACAGATGTTTCTATTTCTAATACCTCAACGCCAAAAAGGGAAAGGATACCTCCGATTGGGAACATTTGTTCTCTCAATCGTAACTGTTTCCCTAAACATTTGAAAATTGCAAGTTTGCATAGGGCATACGTATTTATTAAAGCGATATTAGTGCCGCGCATGTGCAACAAGTCTGGACGTAGTCACTTTGCAATAGTTCGAGAATGGAGAAGGATATGGCGGAATGCACTGTACCTGAAATTTATAAAATACACATCAGAGTAAAGTACGAAAACCGTAAAAGATGGGTAAGAGTTATGGGAGCAAACATCACCAGGGCAGATGTAGATAAAGCAGGTAAGAAACTTGTGCATCCTTATTTAATTTTCAATCTACGATGTACCAATTTTTAATTGGCCCCCACTACATTCTAGTGTTAGCTCCTGAATAAAGCACGTTTATCTTAGCTGAATCCGTGGTGTTTCAACTGTGTCGTGCCTTCAACCACGGTCGGTACCAAACTGGAAGAAGCGACTATATTATGGATAAATTAAAGCAATTTCAATGACGGCTGCTCTGTGACCGCAGAAGAGGACGTGCTTAGTGTGTCTATCCTAGTAATCATTAGGAATATATCAAAAATAATTCAAGAACTTGAGGTTCGACGACATTTTGATGCATTTTTAATGATAAATAATAGAATAAATGCACTGAGCAAGGGTGCTTCTGTCCACATAGAATAGCCCTCATTGATTAACTCCAATATGATGTTAAACTTAGCTACTATGGAGCTAGGTAACATAAAAATAGAGTTAAAAACCTTCTCACTAGAGAGATATTCTCTTCTCTCTCTGTGGCAGGTACCTTCTTAATGGAAATAAATTCATGTGTAAAGGGTGAAATACATTCCGAAACGGAGTTAACGTTTGTTTTATTGCGGATGTAATTATTTCCAAGTGGAGTTACTTGCATTAGCAACGGAGATAATTTTATCTGATACGATAGTAGTATTGCATACATATGGGGAAACAACATCCGTTATTCTTTTAATAACAGCAGTAGGAGTTAAAATTTCTCCATTTCGGAAACTTTTACATTTATTGCAAAATAGTAAAACTGCATAAGAGAGACAAATTGGTCCTTAACGGATTAGGTTGCCTCGGTTAAAGATGTTTTTTCCCCTATGAAAAGCAAAATTATCTCTGTATTCCATCCGTTTAGTAGCAAAACATTTAACTCCGAAATGAGGCTCCTTGAACGGATGGTCGCGAGGAAACCGGAAAAGAGTTAAAACGGTGTTAGATTCAACTCCGTATTTTTATCTGTGTAGTGCGTCTTTTAGTAGCGGACGCAATTTTGCTGCTCAATTACTACACAATTGGCAATGTGATTATATATAGTGTGGAAAATAAAATTTCAATGACTTTACTGAAACTTGATAATCAAGTTCTGCTTGCATATATTTCAATTATTTGATACTGTTCCTAGGGTATTTTAATCACAATTATTCTTTTGATAAAGTGTGAAGATTAACTTATCCGAAAATTAAACGAACATAAATTAACTGCATTACTGCTTAATCTAACTAATCTGATATTGTTTCAGTTCCTGTAATTACCAATAAAGTAGGTAGGTATACATTTATTTTAACTTCATATTTGTTACAGCCGCTTTTGACGAAGCTGGCGAAAGGACAAATATATGTATAGTTCTGAATCGGAGAAGGATTGGGTAGAGGGAAAGAAAAGAAAGGAAATCAACCAAAATATTGAGAACTCGAATGCCTCTATATATTGAGGATACTGAATACGCAATCGGATGATGAACATGCATTTAAGGAGGCGTACAAACATAAAAAAATTCGTTTCTGTCAAAGAGGTGCGAGATTAACAAGCTTTTAAAATGTAGATGGCGCGGCCTGTTTCAAAATTGTTTGGGTGAAAAATAATATATACATTCGGATATTTGTGTAAACACATGGGATGTATCACGTGGTCAAGTCGAGTGAATCACGAGGTCGGTTGCTATTTTGTGTATATGAGAGAGAAATTCCTTTTTAGAGGGTAGCTAGAGGAAAAAAGTTTTGTTTTAGAGAGAATTTACATGAAATATTACTATTATTATTATTAAATAATAAATAAAAAAAAAAAATATTTTTATTGTTTCTTTTTTGCATCGGTACACTTATTTCAATTAATTAAAAAAAGTTGATAAATTTGTATTTGCCGCCTAAAAAGCAGGAATTTTTCGTGTCGGCGCGGCGCCGGGAATTGCCGATTAATGCAAGGCATATTAAGTTCGTATGTCATTTTTGAACATAAACAGATAAACATAACATAAACGAGCGTGAAATGGAATCAGAGTAAAATTATTTTTTTTGTAAGGAGAATTGAGAGTGCTCGAGACTTATCTGTGCTTGCCTATTTACTAGATTATTTATTTGTTTAAAGAAAAAGCACTGTTGTAGGATATATTGATGAGGATCAACAGGTTAATGAGAATATGTGGCAAATGTCCATGTTGGTTATATTATCTCTGTTACCGAAATGAAATAATTCTAGGAAAAACTTAAATGAGCCCAGCCGTTCTGAGGATTGCACTGTTGTGTAAGTCTAATCTAAAATGCACTTATTGCGACTACAAACGCATACATTTTTGTCAAAAATAATACATGGAAAGGTGTTAATTATTTCAACAAAATAAGTTAGTTGCGACAATTATTGTTATAGCTATTATTGCTAGAAAAGGTTAATCTTTTCATGATATCGACCTGTTTTGTGCAGTGACATAACCTAAAAACGCATCTTTTAAGAAATAAGAAAATGTAGTCTGCAAAGAAAAATATATATTCCATGTAAATCTGCAGTCATTCAAGATCCGTATAGCCAATACTACGATCCTCAAAAAGGCTGAGCTCATCTCATATTTTTCCCCAATTTTATCTAGGATATTTTACTCTGGAGAAGATACAATAATTTATATCGCGAGGAATATTGTGCAAATGACAATTGCACAATGACTTTTTTAAATTCATTTTAGTACTGGAGAAACGGCAAATGGGAGATATGATGTATCTTTTCTATGTTAAAGTCAACGTTAACGCACTTTAACTGGCCTCAGTATATGTATACATTCGTTAAATGTTGTTATTATCGAGTTACATTTTGGTTAAATTGAGGTTCTTGCTCTGTAATAACTATGTTTACTGTTTATTGTATCTTTACAGTTTATTCTAAATATAAAAGTGACGTAAACGATGTGTTTTATTTTCCTGCAGAGATACTCTTAAATAGTTACGAAATTTAGTTTAAGCGCGAAGTTTTTGTTTCCGAGAAAGGAAACTTTTTTACTTTATCAATAAAACTGACAGTGTTGATTAAGGTTCCATTTGTAGTAGAGCTGCAAGACTCAATAAAAGCGGCGACCTAGCATTGATCCGATTTTCTAAATCGCGGCTCTTAATGAGTATCGTAGATCCACTATGAACCATCGTATGTTAGGTGCTTTCCTATTACCTTTCTTGTTTAGCATACCTAACTTTGAGTTAAGCTACTCACTACGAACGACGAAATCAGCTAGCTAACTAAGTTCGTAGTGAGTAGTTCGTAGCTTAACTCTAAGTTAGGTAAGCTAAACAAGAAAGGTAATAGAAATGCACATATTGTAACGTTTTTGCAACGTTTCCTATTACATTATTGAAACGTTGCGGATAAGGATTGACGAAACATTTCTACAACGTTATTAAGATGCGGTTGCTTCCACGTTAGAGCATTTCGTTGATTGTGATTGTTGGTTGTTGATGTTGATTGAAATGTGAATTTATTTCTATCCGATACACCAACCAATAATGATAAATGTGAAAACTTATAATAATTCTTACAATTGTACTGTTGAAAATAAATAAATACTTTAAAACAAACAAACTTCAGGATATTGTAAGGAACCGCTGCCTAATTATTATTTAAATTTACTAATATTGATTCACATTAACTTAACATATAAATATGTATTTAGCGCCTGTTTTATCTAAAATTTTGTTACTTTTAGTAACTTTTCCTTCCACATCATTACTACCTCCTGTTAAGTCCGCCAGAAACGCCTCGCACATAACCTCGAAATAGCACTTTTCGAATACTGTTTTTAGTACTTTCTTCCAATTTGCGCAAAAAATAAATAGCTATTTTACACTCAGGAACACACGCTCTTTCCATTAATATGCATATAAATCACCAAATCAGTGGTCCTCTTACGGAACTCTTACCTTTTAGAATACGCGATTCAATTTACAATTAATTTGACGGTCGGAAACAATAACATATAAAAGAGTATATACAGCCCTTTGCGTTAACAATTTAACGGTTGATACGTGAATTACTAAACAACGTAATTGTCCGGTTTATAGAAATATTAATAAGGCGGTTGGAATTACTATTTTTCCGAATAAATTATGAAGGGCATATTAAAATATACATAGCAAAATAATTCGGCAGATTCGTGACGCGTATTCACGAATCTTTACACGGAGATTGTAGAAGTTATGTCGCGCCACACCCGGAGGGTGGGTACGAACCATAACCGAACGAAATACGGCGAGATTATGCCGCGCCACTCCTGAAGGGCGGCTACGGTCTGTAATCGAAGGGAAAGCGGAAGGTTGCGTCAAGCCACTCCCGAAGGGCAGCTACGATCTATAGTTAGGAGCAGAGGAATAGGCAGTCAGAATCTGCCGCGTACGCGGAAAATGCACGATTTATATAGCCCCGCAGCGCCGGTGGGGATTGAAGCGTGCGTAGATTCAAATGTGCGGCACGTGGGGATTCAGACTTGCGTAGATCCAACATGGAGACACGGCATACCATGGGTATGAAAAGGTAATACGCGTTATTGGAAACAAACGAACATAGCCACGAGGCGGCCGCCCACTTCTGTCACAAAGAAATTCAACTTCAGTTCGTTAAATGAATGTTGGCAATTATCGCTTCATAAACCTATATCCCTAGTATCAGCACAATACAATATCTGAATAACCTTAAACACTTGGTAATTGTAATTTGTAAATATGATGCAGGTAGGAATTTTAGGAAAATTTTCGATTGTTTTTAATAGATTTATTATAATTTCCCACGTTTGCCCCATCATGATGACGATTTCGCCACTTTGCCCGCTAATATTCCACAGTTGTAATTACCTGCCAATAGTGTTAAAACGTCGTCATCTGTGCTATTCAAAACGTAAGTAATAAATTAATTTACTAGATATAATGCAAAATTTTCGTTGTGTAATTTGGCATATCTATAGCCTAATATTCACAGAAATTGTAAATTCCTGGGTATCAAAGTATTGATGGAGTTAAAGAATGAATTCGTTGCCGTAGGTTCCTAATATATAAACCAACACTGAAAACTTGGAAGGATATTATATGATACCGCAGAGGTAGAAAGCTCTTGAATATGCTCAAGGCATTTTGATAGTTCAGGTTACAATAATCATTACTTAAAAATGTATTTTAAGTGCGATGCTATTTTCCTGACAACCCCTTTAATATTTTTAATAATGAGTTGTCTCCATTATCACCTACTTTTGGAAACTAATCAGGTAATTTGGTTCTTTTAAAACAAGATAGTAACAATTTAATTTCAAATTCATGTCATTTACTAATTTATCACGATCGGGTACAGTTTTATCTCTAAACAATGACTTCCCCATACGTTTCCTGTCACTCGCACAAAGTAAAGAGGTGTTCGTTAATCTGTTCCAAGTTTGCTCGGACATTCTTCTTACGTATTTTATTAAGAAATGTTTCGGCTATGTATCTATAAATACATACAACAAAAGCTGTTTCTTAGACAAATTGCAATCCAAGGGTTTATTTCAACAAAATTTCCTTTTTTTCTAATGTTTAATTAAAAGTCTTGCTTATAAATAGTATTCAAAATTAAATAAACCAAATTTAATATGGGCACAGAGGACATTCCTTTAAGATTTTATTGATTACATGTTATTAGAGCTTATTTTTGTTTTAGAAGTTTAAGTTTCCCTACTTAACTTACCAGAGAGATCTTCATTTGTTATCTAAATGTTCATTATGTTTTTATAACAGAAGCAACATGTTTAAAAGACAATTTAAATGTTTATTAGTGATTGTGTTTCTAACCTAACTTCTAGACTAAGTTATTTGTTTAAATTAGATATGTCTGTGATTTCTGCAAGCATATTGGTCAATATTCACGCCTAATATTTAATTTAACAATGTTGTAACTAAGTTTCTTAAGTTCTAAGTTCTTAAAATGTGATTGTTCATATCAGATAAATGATAAGAAACACGTTACGATTATTAGCGAAAAAATTATAATCTCAAAAATTGTTAAAAAATAAATTAAAACTAAAATCACGACATTGTTAAATTAAATGTAAGCTGTAAATACGAACCATTATTAGCAGACGTATCACACTGGTGAGATTAAGGAAAATCGAAACATATCTAATTTTTAAAATCTGGCGCCATATTGCGTAAGCATGGTTGGCCCGTGACGTCATGGCCGCCCCGCCATGACGTCACGTGTTTCCAACGAATTCTACAGGACTTGCGTTTCTCTTTATTGCTATTCTGTGCGGCATACAGAAGAAGAATAGAAGCTAAGAACTACCGCGCGGCGGTAAGTAAAACAAATCATCGAATAAATGCGGCTGTAACGAAAGTAAATAGGAAAAATTTAACAAACCACCTTAAAATTTACGCCAAAATAAATTTCTAAATTAAAATAAATACTAAAATGATTGTTTTTCCTTGTAATGCCACGTTATATCATATGGCTCATTCCATACAACCGGAACACCTAAAAAAATTGATGTTTTGGATTCTTTTTATATTTTAAATTTGCAGTCTTTGCACAAAATTAGAAGACCCGAATTATTTTTTCCTAAAATTTTACAGTTTACTTGAAATGCCAATTGGAAAAAAAGTTGTATCGAAAAACACGCGTTTAAAGTTTTATATATAACTTTTCTGTTATTCAACTTAGAAAATGCAATTGGAAACATTTTTTTTACCGTTATTCTGCGATGCCAGCTCCGTAAAGTTGCCCCTCTAAGGCAAGATTTTCCTTCCTCCTCAAAAAAAAAAAAATCGATTTTTTGAAACTTCTATTGTGGCCTTACCCCTTAAGAGAATCGTGTGACGCGTCACCCCCCTTTACAACGGTCAAAAAAATGTGCTGGCAAAAATATTCATACCTTTTTACTTTGTAAACAAAAGTCGCTTCTAAACATGGTATATTGAAATTAATTGCATGAAAGCATACAGCGCACTTACAGTTCAATAAGGACACGAGTGGGCTGTTAAATTTGCCCTGCAAGGTCTGTGTATGTAACGTTATAACACCATAGTTGTATCTTAAAACACCTGATTCCTGAAGTTGCATAATGTGTTATATTCCAATTTATACCAAACTGAAATAATCTTTAAACTGTCATCTTACACAGTTATTGCATTATCGAAAATAAATAAAGATATATCTGATCGTCTTTAAAACTGTATCATTTGATCTGAATCCGTTTTTTTTTTTTAAATTAAACATGAACCTTGGAACAACGATTTTCAGCTCTTAGAAGGTATAGATAGCTTTTATTATCCAGAAACTTACCAAATTTTCCCGAGTGCCTGCTTTGGGTGTAGTGACGTCTCCCTCAAACTCAACATTTGCGACCAATTTTCTTATTTCCTTAGAGCTATTACCTAAATTCCGCATAAGACTGGATGATGCTATAGACGATTTATTTAACTAAACAATAAAATATTAAATCCAGAATTTTCCATATTAAATATTCACTTACACAATTATAGGATGGAAGGACAATTAGCAATACTGATATAAAAAAATAAAACGACATAATCTCTATGGTAGATTCTGCTATAAACAAGCAGTAGCGCAGCGTGTTGTAAACGTTAATAAGCGCGTAGTTTCAGCTGAATGACCTGAAACATGCCGCTTTTTAGTATTGACAAAATTAACATCATTGTCAATACTAATTATAAGTGAAAATTATATTACATTTGTATAATACAACTATGCCAAATTATACGAGATATAAAGGGTAAACAAAGATAAATTGCGATGAATGGTTGAATATATGGTTCTTATAGATATTTTTTGAATAAAATTAGAAAGGCGTCGTTTATTATAAATTTACAATTATTGAACCTCAATTATACTTTTAGCAAAAATTCTTTAAAAAAAAAAAATTAGCGACTTGATCGTGTAAAAACAAAAGACGCTGAAATAATAAAAAAATCAAGACAACATTTTTTTTATTTCATTTAACTGACAAAATTATTTAAGTACATTAACTTGTCTGCTGACACTAGGATTATCTCTCTTGTACTCGATGTTTCCCCAACAATACACGCGTAACTTCTGAATCCACATCCTTCTGGTGTAATGTTGCAACAAAACGAAATAAATACAAAGTATCAAACCGTGAAAAGCCGTCAATATGCAGAATATGTACGAGAGGACTATCGCGTCGAAAAAATTAGCCATCAGGCCAAAGAGCCAAGTGAATCCCATCAGGAAGAACAAGATGATGCAAACGCTAACTCTCTGGAACTCGTTTCTTTTACCCAGGATCTTCACATTGGAACAAAATAACGAATGCAGTATTCTGCTGAATACCAGCACGTTGATTAATATAATTAGAGATATCGGAAGGACCAGGGCGAAATAGAAGCTGTTTCCGGTTAAAAAGCAGGCGTAATCGTTAAGCCTCACGCCAGTCACGATTCCGACAGGAATAAGAGGGATTAACCAGACTAATATGCAAACCTTTGTGAGAAAATCCCTGAAGTGTGTTGCAAAGACCACAACCAATCTTAAATATTGGGTGTAGCTTATGACTAAGATCCAGGAGAATTGGACTAGGATCACGTAGTGGCTCAATATACCAATAATTTTACAAAATGTCCCTTGAATGTTAGAACCGAACTCGAAGACAAACAGTAGGACGTGCTGTGTCAACACGGACATGGAATAATTTATGAGGACTATTGTACCGGATTGTTCCCTCCATTTGGGGAACGCAACAGCGGTGATTACGATCAAACATGTCCCGATTATCGACGCGATGGAAGCCACGTGATTCAAGATGTTCAAATCCTTGTCAGTTGGAGCATTCACCAACAAAGCGAAGTGTGTCGTGTGTTCGAAACGACAAAAGGTTCCTTTGCATCAAGGCTTCATAGTGACGCTCCCAACTTCCGAAGATGCTGTTTCAATTGCGAATCGATTCCGTATCGCCAGAGGGCGCACGTTTGATTTTCCCCCGTCACGTTAAAATACATTGGGATTGTTAAATTACGATGGGGATGAAATTGTAGATTCGGCACGAATAAGCTCACAACGTAGTGAGCTATGGTGTCGCTGGCTTCCGGATCGAATAAAGCGTCATTTAAGAAGAAGGCAGTGACTAAATGAGGATCATCTAGTTGGATCATCTCGAGTAACTCCAAGAAAGCTGGCGGTAGATACGTAGCGAAGATTAAATTGGAGAAATTCACCTGATCGAAGGAGGAAACTTTCCTCAAACTCTCCATGACGTAATTGTTCTTCCTCTTGTAGATGGCGACACCGTTTACTTTGCTCGCATGGATATCAGCTACTTGAGCTAGGATTAAATCACTTTGAATGCGCGACGGGATTTTATTAGAACGAGTTCGTTTCTCGTTGGCGATTCTCGCCAACACCAAATCAAAGTTATACAGAATGGTGTCTGTCGCATTCAAGATTTGTTGCGATATCGATAGAATGCTTTTCGGGAAGCGCATGACGCTATCTACATTATTTGTGAACGTCGCCACATTGACAACATCGCCCGACGATGCGATCTGCTGCAAGACTTGAGAGACCAAATGAATGTCGTAAGGTATAACACCATCTGAGACTTCATGGATGATTTCTTGGAGGTTCGTGTTCATTTCATCGGCTGACATATTCTTAGATAGTAACAAGAGTAAGTCGCCTGTTATTGGAGACGGTTCACCGACAGTTATATTCGAGTTAAAGTCGCCCCAAAACGCTCCATCAGCATACGAACCCAAGCATCGCCTCGTGATGGGTAAACCGTTTTCGTCAACCATGATCAAATTGTTGGGTTGGGCAACGCCACCTATCCTCGTGGTGGGGAATGTTAATTTCGGTTCAGAATCCGAAGATGTTTCAAAGCACATATCAGCTGAAGCTAAAGAGTAAGAAACGACATAATTCTTTTGTATTAGCTCAAATAGGGCATTGTGAAGTTCGTCGTACGCAAGTAAAATATCTTGCTCAGATCTGTCATATAAATTTAAGCGATAAGTTAAATCAGTCACAGTTTCACTGTACAGTACCGGATAGATCCTCACTAGGAACACATCAACTGCGATTCCCGCATTATACATTGCGGAAGATATTTGGGTCCGTCTTGCAACAATGATCCCCGACAAGAAAGGTAGGGGCGTTATTCCAATATCTAACAAAACAGTAATATTGAGTATGAAGGACATCGCGTCTTCGTGTTTAAAGAAGAATTCTTCGCTGCTCATCATATCCATGTTGGGGTAGGTAAAATATTCGCACCAATACAACCCACCGTGAACAAAATTCATAACGTAAGCATCCCCTTCAATCTGTTTTACGGCGTGTCTCTGCCAGAACGACCCGCTTCTCGGGTAATAGTTTTCGGAAAAACAATACAATTCCGGCCCGTCCTTTTCCGCTAGCTTCAATGGATTTTCTACCCTCACATAAATATTAGAACCCTGACGTGTCAAAGTCAACTGCGGCGAAGGGTACGATTCAAATTTCTCAACGCATCCGTGACAAGTTTCATCTCTGCAACCTTTCTTCTGGCAAGAAAATCTATTCTCGTACTCTACGCAAGTGCAGTTCATACCGCATACAGTCATAAAATTATGGCAGAAGTTGTACTCGTAACCGTTGTAGAAGCAAAATCCGTACACCTGTTCGCCGTTGCAATTTTCAAGCCTTACAACTGAATTTACGTACACAACCAGGAAGTATGCCCGTAGCACATTCTAACCATTCATCCGGCTTTAGAGTTTGTGCTTCAAGAGAATCGGTCACTAATGTTCGATAAAATGGACCAGGTTGTCGTGTTTCGTAGTATCCGTACAAAGGATCCCTCTTGGCTAGATAATACGGCACTTCGGGTGAATAGAATTGCTCGATTTGTGTATAATCAAAATATTCGCACTGGTATGGGTAGTCGACTAGTTGCATTTTGTAGCACAATGTGCGTTCGTCTGGTTCACACCCGTTAGCTATTTCCTCAGTGAATCCATCAGGACAAGTCAGCATCTGTAAATATACTTATTTTACTACAAAAACCTACCACGTTAGTTAATAAATAAAACAAAAAATAAAACGGAAAAACATTGTATGAAGAGTCGTTGACAAATTAAGATAGACAACTCTACTACGGACGGATTTATAGTAACAAAAAGATTAGAACAGGTTTGGCTGTCTTCAACATTGTTTAAAATCTATCTCAGATGTGCATTAAAAGAATTGAAGAAGAAATGCAGAAACATGGGCCTACCCTTGAATAACACCATCCGCAAACTAATTGAGGAATAAAAAAATGGGGGCTAGAAGCGAATCTTAACAAAACAGCATAGGCAGAGGTGGGGCAAGATGGGGCCACGAGGCATGATGGAGACATCGTCTTATCTACAAAACGGCAGTAAGCATCTGTCAAACAATAGCAGTCCTAATATTGACAAGTGCTGTTTTATGTTTGTTGTAATGTAGAAAACTTTACTGGTCGTAATAACAAAGTTATTGCTGTTTGTACGTGAACTTTATAATTTCCAGAATTTCGTTATTATTTTGATGGTGAGTTCAACGGCCAGTATGGAAAGCATCAGTAAATTATTTACAACTACACCTTTTTGTGCTTATTAATTGACATGTATTGCATGTATTTTCTAGAGTGTGTTATTTGTTTATTTAAATATTTAACATGTTATCATAACATAACAAGAAAATGTCCCAAAGAGGCAAGATGGGGCTATTGGTATGGGGCAACATGGGGACATCATTATCTCACTCTTCAGTCTGGTCCGTTATGCCTGGATATGCCATTATGCTTTCTCGAAGACATAATGCCTATTTCTCATGTTAGGAATAAAGTACAGGTAACAAAGGAAAGACAACAATCCTTACAAGCACTACGTGTGCAGCACTACTACAAGTGCTGAGGGAGAGTTAATGGAAAAAAAATGACAAAGAAGAAAACAGAAGACATCAAGAAGCCGAATTTTGTAAGGAAAGCAAAGAGATAGATTTTTAGAAAACGTCAAGGAAATAATCAAGTTCTTCTGTTGAGGAAGATGACGCTCGATGTTAGTATTGTAAGGGGAAGAATTGATACAATACCATGGATGGCGAGGTTGAGTACATGGAGGCTGTGCGAATAACGTGGATGAGTTCGTCTTCTATTGTCTCAATTGTGAAGATTAAATTTAATATTCTTATCGTTATTGTATTTTTTTTATTTTAAGTAGTTCCGCTCTAAAGAGTTTAAGTTTTGTTCCTGCATGTTTTTAAGAATATTTTAAGAATCTATTCTTTTTTTACCTATTACCTAGATTTATGGTACGACCCATTGTTAACTGGAACCCCATCTTGCCCCCATGGTGGGGCAAGATGGTGTATTTACACATTTCTTTTCAAAATTTTCTCACAACATCAAGAGTACCCATCGAAAAATTCTAAATTCATCCATCAGCAGATAAATGTTTACAACAAGCGTACTTAGAACCTTGTATATCAATTTGAAATCCTGATGAAGTGTTCTAAAGCTTAATGTTCCCATCTTGTCCCACCTTCCCCTATTGATGGTATTACGATAATTTGAGGAGACGTGGAGGCTGCTTCTTCGGCACTCAGAAGGATAATAATAATTTGCGGCTATCAGTGATAAGGTCTGGGACTTCTTCCCAGATCCTCCCAGAGTAAGGTTTGTACCATGGTTTTCCCTTACTCCGTGGCCATTGATTTTATATAAGTATATTATATATAATCAGTGTCCTTGGCGAATGCTGGGAGATAACGAAAGTCGTTCCATGGGCGCATTTAATAATAACTGATAGCTGACTGATTTACAGTAGACTCGCGAGTATGTGAACTAATCACATTTCACATATTTTATCATTTCTCAAAAGTAGTATTTATATGGTCGCGAGGCTACTGTATTATATTTTTGTTATTAAGAATAATAGGGAAGTTATTTAGTTAGAGTAGGATCATTTCAATTGTTATGGAACCCATATAGTACTTAGAATAGGTAGCCTCGTGTAGTACCTTTTTAGGTGGAGCACGGGGTTGGGATGATTTGTAATAATTTAGTTTTCATAAATAAAGTGTAAAATAACTTGAATAAATATAAACCGCAGAACTAACACCTAACATCCGATCCTCAGACCATCCACTTATTTATATGCCAGGGGGTAGAATTCAAATTTGCCGCGATTATTTATAGTTACTGAAAATGTCAAGATCGTATCAAATCGTATTAAATGTAATACAAAATCGTTGGTAATTCAGACCTGAATGTTTTAAGTTACCAAAAATTATGGTGGGAAATTTGAATTTTGCCAATAGGAATAGATTTCTTAATTACCCACAGCTGTAATACTCAAGTGCTTCCATATCAGGTAGTTCGCTTGGTCCATTGCCTATTTTTGTACGTCCCTTGCTTCGCTGCTTTCTAACT
The DNA here is from genome assembly GCA_004143645.1 of Protaetia brevitarsis. Lineage (NCBI taxonomy): Eukaryota > Metazoa > Arthropoda > Insecta > Coleoptera > Scarabaeidae > Protaetia > Protaetia brevitarsis. The sequence continues at coordinate 325,728 of RXPK01000030.1, read as the reverse complement.
CCCACAGCGGAGAAACTACAGTGGCGCGCTCTAGATTACGCCAGCGGAACTACACATCTTTGTGTACTAGTATAATATTTGGTATTACACAGAGTATCTAAATAGATATCAAGATTGATAAAATTGTTCAAAATTACCAATGTTCGCATTCCAATCTTGAGTATATCTATTATTAAAAGATCTTATATTACATGTTTCGGCATCAATACTATTCTCAGGTATAAACAAAAATTATAAAACAATGAAACAAGTCATAATACCTCAACTAAATCAATTACCGTTTAAAGAAAACACATTAAGAACTTTTTCAAATCTTAAAAAAATATTGATTGCTTTTATTATCGAGAAACTTACCAAATTTTCCCGAGTACCTCTTTTTGATGTAGTGACGTCTCCCTCAAAATCAATATTTGCGACCAATTTCCTTACTTCCTTAGAGCTATTACCTAAATTCCGCATAAGATTGGATGATGATAGAGGCGATATATTTAACTAAACAATAAAATATTAAAATTCGAATTTTCAATGTTATATGTTTACTTACACAATTATGAGGTGGAAGGACAATTAGAGATACTAATATAAAAAAATAAAACGACATAGTACTTATGGTAGATTATCGCTATTCTACTACAACAACCAATAGCGAAGTGTGTTGTAATCGTTAAAAGCACGGAATTTCAACTAACTGATCTAAAACACGCCACTTTATAGCATTAACAAAATTAACATCATTGTCAATATTACTTATAAGCAATAATTATATTACATTTGTATATATCCCAAATTATAGGAAATGTACACGGTAAACAAAGATAAATTGCAGGTTACCCATACCCTAGATGTCTATACCCAGCTCATAAGTCCCGGCACCTTTTTATAGATACAAAATTGGAAATATGTTATGTTTACTATGGATTTGCAGTTACTTAACCTATATACTGAAAAAAAGATTTTAAAAGATATACACAGTATGGACTTAAAGTAAGAAATATTAAGAAAATAAGCGAACTCGATCATTAAAAAAAAAAACATTGAAACCCGTCTAAAAAAAACAGCTTAATTCCGATTTGTGTTTTAGTTAAGACTTCATCACAAGAGAGGAATACATGACAATCTAAATTTTTAATAAATGAAATTCGATAGTACTATTAAACTAAAAGACACACTAAAAAGGTGATGACAAAATCGGAAAATGTAAACATAGAAGTTTGTAAGAAAACCTGCACTGAGGAAAATACTGGATAGCATAATCTACATTGTAATGGAACGCCTAGAATGCATTTTATTTTAAATTTATTTTATCATTTACTACCTTAATAAAATATATATTTCATTCTATTGATGTAAATGTATAAAACATGCAGAATTTGGAACGTATTTTTAGTTCTATGTGACGTACGCGGGTGTTAAGGAAGAAATGGACAAATAAAGACGCTTACCGCGGTCACGAGGACAGCGCAACGTCTCTGATTAGCGGACAGCCGAAGAAAGCACGTGGGAGAGCGTAGGTACGCAATCGAACAAGAAAAGTCGTCAGCCAGCGTAAACATATAAAACATGTAGAATTTGGAACGTATTTTTAGTTCTATGTGACGTACGCGGACGTTAAGGAAGGAATGGGCAAATAAAGACGCTTGCCGCAGTCACGAGGACAACGCAACGTCTCTGATTAGCGGACAGCCGAAGAAAGCACGTGGGAGAGCGTAGGTACGCAATCGAACAAGAACAGTCGTCAGCCAGCGTAAACATATAAAACATGTAGGATTTGGAACCTATTTTTAGTTCTATGTGACGTACGCGGACGTTAAGGAAGGAATGGACAAATAAAGACACTTGCCGCGGTCACGAGGACAGCGCAACGTCTCTGACTAGTGGACAGTCGAAGAAAGCACGTGGGAGAGCGTAGGTACGCAATCGAACAAGAAAAGTCGTCAGCCAGCGTAAACATATAAAACATGTAGAACTTGGAACGTATTTTTAGTTCTATGTGACGTACGCGGGCGTTAAGGAAGGAATGGACAAATAAAGACACTTGCCGCGGTCACGAGGACAGCGTAACGTCTCTGACTAGTGGACAGTCGAAGAAAGCACGTGGGAGAGCGTAGGTACGAAATCGAACAAGAAAAGTCGTCAGCCAGCATAAACATATAAAACATGTAGAACTTGGAACGTATTTTTAGTTCTATGTGACGTACGCGGGCGTTAAGGAAGGAATGGACAAATAAAGACACTTGCCGCGGTCACGAGGACAGCGTAACGTCTCTGACTAGCGGACAGTCGAAGAAAGCACGTGGGAGAGCGTAGGTACGCAATCGAACAAGAAAAGTCGTCGGCCAGCGTCCAAAGCGAGCGGATGTGCCGTTCGGCTGGAGAGCGGTTGTAGAAGGACCCGCCATTAGGTGCTGGCCACAACGTAGTTACATATATTATTCAAAATGCATCGCGTAGCCAGCTAGGATAGCCCCCTGATTGCTGAGTGCCTATTGTGCCAAGGAATAAACCTCCTGAGGGGAGAGTTTTGCAATTGTATTAGATTGCGTATTATCAACCGTGTGCTGCCGTGTTATGCCGCCGTATACTATCCCGACCTAGAGGGTCGAATACAAGCTCCAGAGGGTACGACGACGTAGTTACATCGAGCCAATTTCCAGACGAGACCGCTGTGTGTGGCGAAAATCATACTGACCACGTCAAGATCACACCCAGAGCCGAAGAACCGCTAAAATCGCAAGTGTTACCGCCTGTTTTATTTGTTTATTAGTTTATAAATTCGAAATAATTGCTAATAATTTAGTGGTATTCAATGTGTGGTGTTAAGCATAATATTTTCATTCTTGTATCTATTTACCGATACCCTGGATCAAGCTCAAGCAGTTTAGTATTTGCGACAGAGAAAGGGAGGTCCCATCGCATCTCAGCGATGTGGATGCGATAAACCACACGTTTGTTAACGGTGTTACCGCTCCATCTCGGAGCTTTTCTCAGATTATTGATGAATATTTCAAGCCTACCTCCAATAAAATTGATTAAAACTTTTATTTCATACAGAAAATAATGATTTGGTTTTCAGTATTATTAGTTTTATGCGCAGCAGGGCTACGGGAAAAGATGATTTGTGTTTAACCATGCTAGAATTGTCGTTACCTCGAACTTTATCCTATATTACGCACATTATGAACTCTTGGATTATGGATAGCACCTTTCCTGACCCTTGGAAGCAATTACTGCCTTTATCTAAAAAGAGTTCGGTTGAAAATTGGTGATCTACACCTCATTAGTATATTGCCTATGTTAAGCAATATTTTAGAAAAGGTGATGTATCGCCGGATCAGTAACCATTAGGACCTTTTTAATTTGCTACTGCCTTGTCAATCTGGCTCCAGACGCAAGCTACGCTTCTAAAGGTGACTGGTGACAGGTGAGGTTGACAAAAACCAAATAACACTGTTGGTACTGCTTGATTACAGTCGTGTGTTTGACACTATTAATCACAAAATTTTATTTTCAATTTTGTCAGTGATAGGTCGCAAGTGTGGCAGACTTCGAGGTGGGGAATCATCTGCTCTTGCGCTTAGGTTATGTTGAGTTTCCTTTCCACAAAACTGCTAATTGTACTACAAGAGGTATCCCGCAGAGGTCGCTGTTGGGGCCACTACTTTTCTCGATATACACTGTGTTTTCTCATAAATGTGTACGTTATTCTAATATTCTGATGTTCGCAGATGACATAGAAATATGCAAAAGTTTCACTATCGATGACCTTCCTTTAGCATTAAGTCAGCTCAATGATGATTTAGCATGACTGAAACTGTCGCATTATTATTCGGGAAAGTAAGGGATGTCCTTTAATGTAGAGGCAGAATTAACGTACAAATTAATAATGTCATCGTTCCGCTTGTCTCCTGTGCAAAAAATCACCTCGTCAACATTAGGAGTCTTCGATCCGTCAGTGTACCAGATCAGGCACTGTCTTCCGTTATCTACATGTGTTCTGTTTTAACTTCTGTTATGGTCGTTACGTTCTGCAACCTGTATGGGCTTATCCTCGTCTGGTCTTGCATCACTAGATGCAAAGGTTGCAGTGTTTAGCTGCCGTGGGTAGCCCGAGGGAATTTGCCATGCTGGTCCAAGAAGACATCCACGTAAAAAGCCGACAAATGAATTCTTTATTCATAGAGCAACTGGAAAATATAAGATATTTAGATATTACTATAAACAAATAAATCCTCTACATGTATTAAGTGAACATAACATTTTCGACATTAAAGAAAAGAAGTAATATAATTTAACATACTGCAATGGGACATATTAGATTGAATATCAATTCAATAAAAAACATATTCACAGACACATTCAACACGAAACTATGATTCGCTCTGGAAGTCGACAAGGATGGCCGGATTCCATCAACCACGGGCATCAGAGACGCTCAAAGTCGAAAAGAGAAGTCTTAACACACATTCAAACATCACACAGACAATTTAATCACCACATGAAAATCTCATCGAGTCAAGCGAAGACCAAGACATAAAATCTTTCGAAATCCAAAATATAATCAGGCACGATTCATTCAAGTAATTAGAAATTAAATTTACTCACTTTTAAATAGATTCTATGTTAATTCACAGTTCAGTTTCTCAGACATCGTCTTTCAAAGTCCGAATTACTTTGAGAAGGAGTCAGTCTTGACAATGCATTAAACATTTTCAGATGCTAGTATTAGATAATTAGACATCCATGTACAAAGAATGTAATATCAATTGCTGGCAAAAATCACTGTAATACATTGATTCACTTTTCGAGAGGGTTTAGAAATTTTTACGGATGGGTCGAAGGGTGAGGGTGGTACAGGGGCGGCTTTTGTTGTTTATAATAGGGGTATTGAAATACATAATCAACAGTTTAAATTAGGGGATCATTGCAATATTTTTCAGGCAGAATTAGTTGCAATAAATCAGGCAGTAGTTTATAGTAGGCGCGAATGGGAATTAATGCGGGACGTGAGAATTATAACAGATAGCTTATCTGTATTAGAGGCGTTAGGGAATTATAAGTATAAAACTTTTTTGGACTAGGGCTCATGTAGGTACAATAGGTAATGAGAGGGCGGATCAATTAGCGAAAGAGGCGGTATCTAGGGGAGATAGTTTGATTATTAGATTTGGGCTAATTTCGGCTAGTGTAGTTAAAAAGCGTTAGGGATAAACTTGATAAGGATGGCAGAGTAGGTGGGATAATACCTTAAATGGGAGGTGGACTAGGAAATTTATCGGTAGCGTTACACGTTTTAGGGAATGAGGGTTAATTTATCGTATCAGGCGGTAGAATTAATAACAGGTCACGGTAATTTTAAATCATTTTTATGTAGAATTGGTAGGGTTAATGATTCGTTTGTGAGTGTGGTGGGGTAGATACAGCGGGGCATGTCTTATTTGAATGTCACTCACTGATGAGTGGCGGTCGCGTACGGAGGTTAGGGCATTAGCTAGGGGGTTAAATTGGCCGCGACGCGAAACAGATATTAGAGATAATGAGTCGATCGAATGGTGGGAATTTTTTAGTAATGTTGCTAATGAACTAGATAGGCTACGGCATGATATTTGATAGTTAGTAGGGTAGCACGCTTATAAATGAATATTTTATGCTCTTTAGTGGTCGGAATTGGTGTTAAACTATAAATATTTAAAATATAAATATTTATTTAATTACTCTTGGTTAGAATAATTAGGATTAAGTTACTATTAAGTATTAGAATAGGTACTGCTGTTGTTTTGTTTGTTTTTTAGGTCACATCTTTCCGTTCAACTTCTGAATGCGTGAAAAGGGAGCAGCTACGCGAGAACGGCAAGGCTGTCGGAATTTGAGGAGACGTGGGGGCTGCTTCTTCGGCATTCAGAAGGATAATAATAATTTGTGGCTATCAGTAATAAGGTCTGGGACTTCTTCCCAGATCCTCCCAGAGTAAGGTTTTTGCCATGGTTTTCCCTTACTCCGTGGCCATTGATTTTAATAAGTATATTATATAAATCAGTGTCCTTGGCGAATGCTGGGAGATAACGAAAGTCGTTCCATGGGCGCATTTAATAATAACTGATAGCTGACTGATTTACAGTAGACTCGCGATTATGTGAACTAATCACATGTTACATTTTTTTTATCATTTTTCAAAAGTAATATTCGTATGGTCGCGAGGCTACTGTATTATATTTTTGTTATTAAAAATCATAGGGAAGTTATTTAGTTAGAGTAGGAACATTTCAATTGTTATGGAACCATATAGTACTTAGAATAGGTAGCCTCGTGTAGTACCTTTCAGGTGGAGCACTGGGTTAGGATGATTTGTAATAATTTAGTTTTCATAAATAAAGTGTAATACATTGATTGCAAGTTTGGGTTCCTACATCTCAAAGAATTAAAGCTATCGTCTTAACCAAGTTCTGGAGACGCGTAAAGTATTTGTACTTTTAGAAGTGTCTCAAATAAATACAAGAAGTTTAGTTGAAAGAAATTGTTGGTCAAAAATGCAATCAAGCAAAAGTTTGGCAATTTAGATTGAATTATCTATAGTAGAATGCCTATCCCAAGTCAGAATCAGAAGTAACTAGGGGGAGAGTATCCAAATTTGTTCCAAAATTTTTGACATTTTAAATGATCTCGTTCAGTTACCTAGCTGTCTCTTTTTAATTCAACTGTAAGTTTGTATTTGCGTAATTTTCGCAAATTATTGTACCTCGAAGAATTTTTAATAAATGAAAGCGAAATATTGGATTGATGTAAAGAAGAGTTATAATGTTATTTCGTTGTTCGTCTTTACCGCTATCCGAAATTTTCAGTATTATTTAGGGCCGATGTGGCACGAATTTGTTGTTTTGTGGCCGATAGAATTGAAATTTTATACTTTTTGATATAGCAATTAAGTGAATAAAATTGGAAAGTCCTACATTAAAAATACCAACTTTCATTTTCTAAAGATCAGCCTATCCAGCATCTGGACATTGCTCGAAAGTTAATAAAAATTGATGTGCTATTTTGACAAATGTTACACTTTGAACGATAATAAAAAAATAAGATCAGATAACTGATTAATACAATAAATAAACAATAAAAAAATGTGTACGTAAAGGCAAGAAAACGCAAGAGAACATATCTTTATTTCACTTAAAGTACAGAATTATGTAAGTACATTAACTTGCCTGCGTGACACTATGATTCTCGCTCTTATACTCGACGTTCCCGCAACAATGCTTGCGTATCTTCTGAATCCACATCCCACGGGTGTAATGTTGCAACACAACGAAATAAATACAAAGTATCAAACCGTGAAAAGCTGTCAATATGCAGAATATGTACGAGAGGACAATCGCGTCGAAAAAATTAGCCATCAAGCCAAAGATCCAACTGAACCCCATCAAGAAGAACAAGATGATGCAAACGCTCACCCTCTGGAATTCGTTCCTTTTCCCCGGGATCTTCGCATTGGAACAGAATAATGAATACAGTATTCTACTGAATACCAGCAGGTTGATTAATACAATTAGAGATATCGGAAGGACCAGGGCGAAATAGAAGCTGTTTCCAGTTAAGAAGCAGGCGTAATCGTTCAGATTCACGGCAGTCACTAGTCCGACAGGAATAAGAGGGATTAACCAGACTAATGTGCAAATTTGCACGAGAAAATCTTTGAGATGTCTTCCGAATACCACAACCAATCTTAAATATTGGGTGTAACTTATGACTAAGATCCAGGAAAATTGAACTAGGATTACGTAGTGGCTCAATATTCCAATAATTTTGCAGAACGTCCCTTGGATGTTAGACCCAAACTCGAAGAGAAACAGCAGGATGTGCTGTATCAAAACGGACACGGAGTAATTTATGAGGACTATTGTACCAGATTGTTCCCTCCATTTGGGGAACGCAACAGCGGTGATTACAATCAAACATGTCCCGATTATCGACGCGATGGAAGCCACGTGATTCAAGATGTTCAAATCCTTGTCAGATGGGGCATTCACCAACAAAGCGAAGTGCGTCGTGTGTTCGAAATGACAAAACGCCCCATTTAGGCCAAGCGCTTCGTAGTGACGCTCCCAACTTCCGAAGATGCTGTTCAATTGTGAATCGATTCCGTACCGCCAGAGGGCGCAGGTTCGATTTTCCCCTATCACGTTGAAATACATTGGGATTGTCAAATCAGGATGAGGATAAAATTGTAGATTCGGCACGAATAAGCTGACAACGTAGTTGGCTTTAGTTTCGCTGGCTTCCGGATCGAATAAAGCGTCATTTAAGAAGAAGGCAGTGACTAAATGAGGATCACTTAGGTGGATCATCTCGAGTAACTCCAAGAAAGCTGGCGGGTAGATACGTAGCGAAGATTAACTCGGAGAAGTCCACCTGATCGAAGGATGAAACCTTTCTCAAACTCTCCATGACGTAATTGTTTTCCCTCTTGTAGATGGCGACACCGTTTACTTCGCTCGCACGGATATCAGCTACTTGAGCTAGGATTAAATCGCTTTGAATGCGCGACGGGATTTTATTAGAACGAGTTCGTTTCTCGTTGGCGATTCTCGCCAACACCAAATCAAAATTATACAGAATGGTGTCTGTCGCGTTCAAAGTGTTTTGCGATTTCGATAAAATCCTTTTCGGGAAGCGCATGACGCTATCTACATTATTTGTGAACGTCGCCACATTGACAACATCCCCCGACGATGCGATCTGCTGCAAGACTTGAGAGACCAAATGAATGTCGTAAGGTATAACACCGTCTGAGACTTCATGGATGATTTCTTGGAGGTTCGTGTTCATTTCGTCAGCTGATATATTCTTAGATAGTAACGAGAGTAAGTCGTCTGTTATTGGAGACGGTTCACCGACAGTTATATCCGTGTTAAAATCGCCCCAGAAAGCTCCATCAGCATACGAACCCAAGCATCGCCTCGTGATGGGTAAACCGTTTTCGTCAAGCATGACCGAACTGTTGGGTTGGGCAACGCCACCTATCTTCGTGGTGGGGAATGTTAATTTCGGTTCAGAATCCGAAGTAACTTCGAAGCACATATCTGCTGATGCTAAAGTGTAGGAAACGGCTAATTTATTCCGTGTCAATTCAGATAAGGCATCCATAAGCTCGTTATAGAGAAATAATAGATTTTGCTCAGGTTTATCACTTATATTCATGCGATACGTAAAAACGGTAGTATTATCGCTGTTCCGTATCGGATGGATTCTCACTAGAAACAAATCTGTCACTTCGATTCCCCAGAACGTAGATATCATGTAACTGACATGATCCAGAGTAGTCCAAGGAATTTCGTACGGCAAGAATGAATCGCCAGATAATGGTTCCATATCCAATAGGACAGTGATGTTAACGATGTAGGATATAACATCTTCATGCCGAAATAGATATTCCTCGCTTTTCATCACCTCCATATTCGGGTAGGTAAAATATTCGCACCAATATAATCCTCCGTGATGAAAAGACAAACCGTAGCCATCCGAATCTTCTAATTGAAATAAAGCGTGTTTCTCCCACAACGTCTCGCTATTCGAATTACTGTTTTCAGAAAAACAATACAATTCGGGTTCGTACTTTTTCGCCAACTTCAATGGATTATTTATCGTCACGTAAATATAAGAGTCCACTCGTTTCAAGGTTACCTGCGGTGAAGGATACGATTCGAATTTCTCCACGCACCCATTGCATTCATCATCAGTACAACCCTCCGCTTCACAGGAAAAACGGTTCTCGTACTCGACGCAGTTACAGCTCCTATCGCATATACTCATAAAATTTGAGCAGAAATTATATTCGTAACCGTCGTAGAAGCAGAGCGCCTGCACAGTTTCATCGTTGCAATTTGCCACCTCCACTTCCAACGGAATGTCGCAACCATCCGTCCAACCTATAGCACACTCGAACCATTCAATCGGTTTCACAGCATCCATTGGAGGATCATTCTTCACTAATGTTCGATAATACTGACGACCTGGTTGTCGTATTTCGTAGTATCCATACAAAGGATCCCTTTTAGCTAAGTAGAACGACGTTCCAAATGGAAGTTTATCGTTGATTTGCGTATAATCGAAATATTGACACTCATACGGATAGTCGGCATGTTGCACGTTGTAACAAATTAAGGCCATTTCACCCCAGCAATCAATTGGCTCGTAATAAGAGAATCCGTTGGGACAGTTCAGTATCTGTAAATTATTTTAAGATTAGAAGCTATTCATAACATAATATATTTCTTAAATTCTACATTGTAGTCTAGATTTCAGTTATAGTTTCAATATATTGCTCTATTAGACAATGACAAACCCCCACCATATCGGTAGATTTGAAACCAGTGGCATTATACTGAACCAAAAACGAGTCATGAAAAATAGTACATTAAAATTGGTTCAAAGAACGTGTTCGTCAAATCAATGAAAAAGATTTTACTAAATGATGATGGAATTTATTGGGTAATAAATCATTCATTGCATTCATTGTATTAATAAAATCATTGAAAATCAAATGATCGCTTGATTGGCTCAATAAAATACGTGAATTGTTGTAACGAACACTACTTTTGTTTTAACAACTATATTTGGTTTACTAAATGACTCCGAGTTATCAATTTTATGTATGAACTGCAGTAGAAAAATGAAGAAAGGCCTCAATACAATGAATAGTATTTGGTGATATGCCAATCGCAAATGGTTGACTTAATGTATGTTATTCGTAATCTTAATAAATAAATTTTAGTTATTGTTATAGAATAAATTTCTAATTAAAATAATGAACTTAATTCATTGATGCAATAATTGTTGAACTGACGTGGTGAGCAAGTGATATACACACGATTTGTAGTTTTGATGTTTTATTTGAAAAAAGACAATAATAAAACAGGTTACACAATACGACACATGCTTTTGTCAGCCATTACATTACACTTGTATTATAATTCAGATGAACATCGTTTTTATATAGCATGCTGGCGACATCTGTTTTCAGGCGGATCAATTACAGAAATGCGTATTTTAGAATAATACACCAACAATAATCACATTGCGTTCACTCAATTCACTGATGAGTGAAAACCGTAAAAATGCCATCATGGCAAAGTTTGAAAACTTTGAAATCTTAAATGGGAACCCCCATTTTGTAGTGCAGATTCGGATTCTACGCCATCAAGTATGTAGTTTTTGTTTGAAATTTGTTTTTCGATTCGTAACAAATTGCGCTGTGATCGCAAAAAACATGATTGTGAACGTCTAGAAAAAATACACAAAAAAGAGAAACAAGCAAACATGATTTTGTGTTTTTTTATTTCAACATAAACTAACATTTCAAAAAGGCATGTGTTCGAAACTGTGCCCCTTCACTTCGATACATTTATTTATTCGCAATTGGAAAGCTATTCAACGATACAAAACCGTACTTTATTCAGTACTTGACAAGCTGTGAATACTTACACATTGTCCGATCCCCATTTGGATTAGTAATTATTAATACAATACAAAGTAGTTAGTGTTGAATATTTGAACAGTAATGGAGGCTAAAACGTTACAAGAGAGAACTGAAATGATTTACATCTATGGAGGAAGTGGTAGGAATATCGATGATGCTGTTAATCTCTATTCACAACGTTTTCCCGACAAGGGTGCGGTCGCGCGCTTCTTTTTACCGAGTCGTTCAACGTTCTCTAGCGAAGGAACTGTACAGTCAAGAAAACGTAATTGCTGGAGAAAATAATGAAATCGCGGTATTAGCTGCAGTAGCTAATAATCCGCACATTAGTACTCGAGAAATAGCTCGCGGATCAAAAATTTCTCAGTCCTTTATCTACCAAATATTGAAGCGTAGGGAATATCATCCATTTAGAGTTTCCATGCATCAATAACTTCATGGCGATGATTTTCAAAATCGAGTGCGATTTTGTCAATGGGCGCTTCAACGGATACAAGAGAATCCCAATTTTTTTTGCTCGAGTATTATTTTCTGACGAGGCGACATTCACAAATCACGGTGTGGTAAATCGGCAAATGTATCGAAGTGAAAGGGCACAGTTTCGAACACATGGCTTTTTGAAAAGTTAGTTTATGTTAAATTAAAAAAAAAACACAAAATCATGTTTGTTTGCTTCCCTTTTTTGTGTATTTTCGAGTTCGGCACAATTCAGTGAGCCGCCTACATTATAACAAATCTTATTAAGATCTTTTTTTGATTTGATGCAGTGTTTTAGAGATATTCCGTTGTCTCAAGATAAAAAACTCATCCCAGTATAATTCTTCCGTCAATTAATTATGGAATCGAACCAGTAATAAGAAGTCATAGTTCTAGTTAATATTCAGTGTTTATCTAAAAAAAAGGACATACCTCGTACGTTGATGTGAAATTGGAGCCTAACATTCGGGATCTTGACTCACTTAGTGAGGTGACATTCTCAAAGGGTATCCCCAAGCTACCAGAAAAAAAGGTACATTAATATCTTACGTAGCCACATACCGAGTGTGTCATGACTAGCTTCTACTAAAACTTTATAGAAAAGTAAATAAATACGAGATTTAAATAGTTTCGTTGGGTATAGGTCAGTTTAGCTAAAATATCTTCGACTTTCGGTAATGTTCCTTTATACCGGAAATAGTTTATTGTTATTGCAAATGGAGAGGTACTATTTTTATTTCAAACTTGCATTCTACTCTGAATTTTAGGTCAAGTTTATCATCATACTGTAATGGGATGCCTAGAATTTCTTTTATTTTAAATTTAACTTATTATTTATTTCCGTCACAAAAGATACTCGATTTCATCATATTTAGGCAAACACCTAAACAGGTGGCAGTTGTAACGTAACAAGGTTTCACGCAGCCACGAGATCTGAGCAACGTCCCTGATTGGCAGACAGAAAAAGAGGACCATGTGTGATAGTTGAAACGAAAAAAGTCGGCACTTAGCGCTTAAAGTAAGCGGACGTACTAGTCGACTTAAGGGCGGTGCTACAAGGACCCGCTATTAAGTGCGGGTCACACCCAGTTGTATTTGTTATAAAGCACATCGCGTACCTAGCTGTTAGGGCGTCGCGATCATAAATGTGCTTATTGTGCTAAGTAATAAATGCCCCGAGGGAGTAGTAGTGCAATTACGCTTAAATTACGTTTATCACTGTGTTGAACACCACCGTGCGCTGGTAATTCTCCGAGAGAGAGAGAGGGGGCAAAGAAAGAATTCAAGATGTGATAACTCATTTTTTTTAAGCAACCCCTAACTTTCTCTACACCAACCGTTCGAGCGTTCGTCCGTAAAAAAATATGTATAAATGTCAAATACCGTTAACTGAAATAAATACTACAGGGATATTTCGGAAAAACTGTCACAGCATAATCACTACAAGTACATGTGTTGGTTCTAGATGGCCATGATCAAAGAGTGTAGCTACTATGACGGAAGATAGAAGATAGACACCTGCTGATTTACGGACGGTTCGAAAACCCAGCAGGGTGCGGGCGCAAGAATATTTTATCACAGTCCAAGAATTAGAAGATATTACAACCTTGGACAACATACAACGATCTTTCATGCTAAGATGTATGCCACTGAAATGCGTGGGAGATAGATTTTGGATAAAAACTGCACACACAAATCAACAAATCATCGGCGCGACAGTCGAGCTATGCTAGAAGCATTAGAGGCGTATAAATGCAACTCGAAACCGATTTGAAGCAATAAACACACCATAAACACATTGGGAATGGCTATAATCTAACTAAATCTGGGTATCGAGGCACTCACTTATTCTTGGAAATGAGGAAGCACACATCCTTGCCAAAAAGCGTGCTATTTTAAGGACCAAAACCTGTCATTGGTATACTTTATCATCATTTTTCACAGTGAACAATCTTTTATCTCCATGTCAACACGGTTTTGTGAAATCGAAAAGTACTCAAACGGCGCTGTGCGAATATCATTATAAGGTTGTTAAAGCTTTAGATCGCAAACAGTATTGTTTGGATTGAGTGTAGATTTGACGCGCCCGCCTTTGATATGGTTTAATCACGAACTCTTATTGCACAAATTAGAGAGATATGGGGTGAGAGGGTTGGCCTGTGATTTATTGAGATCATACCTGTCGGATAGGTATCAATGTGTTCGTGTTAATGGAGTATGTGGGAGTAGCTTACAAGTTACGTGCGGGATACTACAAGGCTCAATCCTGGGTCCTTTGTTATACATTATCTTTGCGAATGACTTGGTCAATTGTTTGTTGTCACAGAGTACGAATATTGATGTAATCTGCTATGCGGATGATACAGTATTTTAATTCATAATGAAAACTTTGAATCTTTAAACAAAAATATTTCATAGATATCTATAAAGCCGTAGTGGACTGGGTTACTAACAACAAACTTATTTTAAATTTTACTAAAACATCTTTAATCTCTTTTACTTTAAATAAAATAAATCCGCCATGTATTCAACTATGCAACAATAATAATGTGATGGTGTGTCAGTCGCAGAGGACATTGGGTTTGAGTTTTGATGCGGAATTACGGTAGGATGTTCACATAGACGATTGATGTAAGAAACTTAGACAAAACTGTTGTGCACTAAAATTTATTTCCCAGCAATGTAGCAAGGAAGTGCTGATGATAATTTATCACTCCACAATAGAAAGCCTCATTAGATATGGCATCATGAATTGGAGAAACAGCACGCACGCTTTTAGAGTGTTTTTTATTACAAAATATGCAGTAAGATAATGAAAAATAAATAGAATGCAGTCATGTAGACCAGCATTTCAGAATTTGCGTTTGCCGACTGTGGCGGGTTTATATATATATATATTTGTTACCTACTGCTATGTACATAAGAATCTAAATATTTTTTATTTACGCAAATCAATCATGGCAATGATACTAGACACGGGCACTTGTTGCAGCCAGTGAGCCATCGCACTACCCTGTATAAAAAAGTTTTATTTTTCAAGGCTGCAATTAATACAATAATTTGTCTGCACAGATTAGGACTCTCCCAACCAATATCGGTTCAAACAAAAACTAAAGCGTTTCTTCTGAGAGGAACTGTTACTCAATTGAGGAATTTTTTATGTAGTATTGTTTATATGTTACATGTATGTACATATTTTGACTATGTTGATGCTATGCAGCTTCCAAAATAAATATTACTATTACTACTACTACTATAGCCCTATGGTAAGTATAATCAAATTCTGGCATACCGAAAAATGCTCCAGTATTGAAAACTGTCCTGTTTGGAGCATGCGAAAGAGTGTATTACACCTAGTCATGCTAAAGACCAGGAACTGCTAGAGCTTAACCGCAAAAATGTCAAGGCGATTGTTCTGTTCTTTACAGGTCACTGTAAACTCAGAAAGCATTACACAGATCGGATCTCTGATGAGACTGAATGCTGACTGTGTTTAGAAGACGAGGAGACAGTTGGGCAATATTTTTTGCCACTGCCCTGCCATTACAAGAATCAGGTATGTAAAATCTTCGAAAGGTTTGAAGCGTTCCTAGAACACCTGAAACAATCTCATTCAGCAAATTCATTTACAAAAGAACAAAATTATCGTAAGCAGCTTAAAAGTTCGTGGACAACTACGTAGCATAAAATTATTTAAAAAAAGAACGAATATCTCGTAAAGCATAAACATTAACTACAAGGTATGTTAAACAAACTTGATGTAAAATTTAGAGTAGAGTTCAATTTTAAATTAAAAATACTACCATTCTATTCGTAATAAAAAAAAAAAGTAGACTACTTCCGATATAAGGAAAATTGCCAGAAGTCGAAAATATTATACTCTACACATAATTTACTTCTCTATATCAATGACAATACCATGAAGCTCGCGTGTACCCACACTGATATAGATCAAAAATATATATTTAAATAATTAATAAAAACACACCTGATCGTCTTTTAACGAGGATTTTATGCTCCTAAAATGCTTTTTTCTGGTGAGTCTCTCTCTAAACCTCTTATAAATCTATAAAAAAAACACTCACACCTTCAAAATATTGTTTTTTACTATTAAAAAATAAAGCTTACCATGCTTTTGCTATTGTCTCCTTTGGGTCTAGGCGTCCATCCTCAAATTTTATTGTGACCATCTGCTGCGAATTATAAGCTAAATAATTGTAAGATTCGATGGTGCATAGACGTATAGCTCTACTAATGTAATGTTAAATGACAAATATTTTTATGTTAATTTTTACTTACACAGTTAATGTCGCAAGAACATATAATAAGGATACTGATATAAAGAAAATTGGCATCATAATATTGTGACTGCTCTACCATAACAACCAACACTGTCTAAAACATTAATAAATAAATGTCTGGTTCCATTTGCTGGTCTGCAATCATCGCTTTGTAGCATTGACACGATTAAACTATTGTCATAAATCATTATGTATAAGCAGAAATGCAAGTGTAATTATAAAAAATCCGAATTATAAGTGTTACGGGCTGTTGAGGGTAAAAAGAAGATAAATTGTGATGGCTAGTTAAAGACACACTACGTGTGGCAAACTTATTTACATTTCTAATCGTTTTGAAGATTGTCAGCTCTTTCTAACGCTGCAAAACGTTTCAGTGCACAAGTTGTTTGAATCCACATGTATATCAACATTATAATAACAATACTCTACATGTTTACGTTTGTTAAAAACCGGCCCAGGGTGTTTGTCAACAATCCGGAAGTATAATTAACTTTCTTTAACTTTAAAAAATGTTTCCACCAAACAGTAATTGTAGTAACAGAATATAATGGAGACGACATATCTATCGTTAAACGGATAAAGTTTTATTTGTAAGACATTTCATTAAAAAATCTGTGATATTTAATTTATGAGAGGCCTTTATTTAACATAATGCTTTATTTATAAGAGCTCTGTAATTAATAAATGCAAGTGATGTTTTATTTATGACAGGCATTTAATTAATAAAATGATATAAATTATGATTTATTTGCGAGGGACCGCTTCCATTTTCAACTCAGGGGCGACTCGTCCCCATGAGAACTTAATATATTTTTCATTCTAAAATGGCTTCTAAATTTCTCTGGATTAAATTTTTGTGTTAGTCATCACATATAATTCTGTATTTTGTATATTTTTTCTGCAGACATTTGAAGTCGGTAATTACTTACTGAAATATGTAATGTATTAATAGCTTTGAAAAAATACGGGTTGGAGAAGAACAACTTAATTAACGTCTTTATTATTTCAATTAAATATTCCAATCAGAGGAATGAAGATGGAAAAATGTACTAGCTGTACTTGTTAGATTCACAGAAAGGTCAAGTTAAATGGGTATGGCAGCCGAAGTTCAAACAAGATACTCAAATGTTCAAGTTCTAAGTTTTGCAACCATTGCTACATCAGAGAATCAGAAATTGAGTATACGTCCCCAGCGATAGTACAAAACAACGTAGAGCATGCCATGTAAACTAGCCCGATTTTGCATTCAAAAATAAAGCACTTAGTCGAGTTGCAAACCCTCAGTTCTACCTCCAAACAAGAGGAGCGCTACAATCGGAAAGTTAGTATTTTTATTTTTTAGAGGTTTACGTAGCGTATTAAGTTGGCCGTCCCTACAACCGCTGCACTCCTTGTCCTTATCTATTAGGCCGACCAAAATGGCTGCACAACTACGTGCGAATTCGGTTACACCGCGTATTTACCCGTAATTTACTGAAATAAGTCGGCAACGCTAAAAAGAACTTTGATTTTTGTTGTAATAGAATATAACATTCATGTTATTAAATTTACATCGACGGATTGACGTGAATACTCGAGTTAAAACTGGATAATTTATTGCTAAACAAGAACATGTCTACTTGAAAGGAGCTGATGATTTTTGTTTTTAATGTTGAAACATCCCCAAGATGTGTATATAATTTTGTAGGATAGTGTTGCACGTAGTAATTAATATTCGTAAGGATTTTATATGCACATTTTCCGTATGTTTTAGCATTAAAAATAAAAATTTTTGTGACTGTCTTCTTTTAAGTTTAAGGCGATTTTTTTATTCATCGAGAGGTATATTGATTATAGTGTTTTTCTGTTTATATATTAATTAGATATCGATGAATAAAAGAATGAGCCTTATGTAGCATGTTTTTGTTTGGCCATTAAAATTCTGTCTATCATAATAATAATTTGAAGACCAATAATTACATTTTCAAGTTAACGCGGTAAAAAAAACGCTGTTGGTGTCTGGATACCGAACTAACTCCCAGATGCACAGGATTTCGGCTGAGTTCAGTATCTTTTCTTAGCTGATCTGTGATGTAGAGTGAACAATACAATATATTAAAATTGTACTTCCTAGTATTTAAAAAATTACGGATCACAACTTACAACTACATGACTTTGTTAGATGGGTTGCCTACATACAACACTCCTTTCATTCGCATTTAAGAGGGCTAGGTACGTATGGTGGGTTGCATAATTTTCAATAGTTCAGAAAAGCGGGTTTATATAACCATAAAAAATATTTAATGATCGATTTTTGCACAAATTATCTTAAAGAAAATATCATTTCGTTGTACGAGCTAGCATTATGGATTAAGCTTTAAAAGACAATTATAAAATATCATAAAGAGTATAACAATGTAATTGAGCGTCGTATAAACGCGTAGAAAAAAAGTTTACACCGTTTTGCAACAATAAAATATAAAATTGAAAAGAAAACAGCTAGAAAACAAGTTTCAGTAAGCGATATAATGGTCCGGTACGTACTGCCCTCTGTGCCAGGGATCATAGCGTTAAAGATAGGAAACGTAGCGACCATGTCGATGGTAGCACCATCTATAGCCCCAAATGTTAACTAGAAGAAAGACTCGGTTGCGAAAAATATTGATCTACATTACCGACAGCGTTTCAATCATTTTGACATATGATACATTTTATGCTTTCTTTGTGTTCATGGTGTTAATTTTCATATTTTAATATATTTGTCATTGTGGGCACTTTAATGTTTTACAGCGGATTGTTTGTTTTATACAACTACGCTCTTAGGATGTTGCGATGCAGTTTGGGCAACTACAAAACTTGATTAGAGAACAGAAGAAAATCTAAAGTAGTCAATAACCAAAAAATAAAAAATATTTGTCATGAATAAATTAATATAATTTCTTTGTGTCACTGTATAAATGTAATTTCTTTTTTTTTTTTGGAACGTGTAAATATTAAAATGGTTTTAAAAACCTTGGTTGCTTCTATTTGGTACTAATATATATCAAGCTGAGGTTTATATTAGAGTTCATTATTCCTTACAATATAATAATACTGCACCTTATGTCAATTTGCCGAACCAATAGCCAAAACTAAGTTTTTAAATTTGTCGCGTAGTTACTCTTAAAATCGACTAACACGCCACATGCGTCTCAAATGTTAACTACGTAAAAACTGGTCGCTCTGTTGTGTTAGAATGAAATAAACGCAAAGTATAGATTTTATATGGACGTTTCCTATCTTTAACGTTATGATCCCTGCTCTGTGCGATACGTTGCTAAGGGAAACCGTAAAAGTACTAATTAAAAGTACTTTGATATTTGACAACAGCGTATTAACGTATTGAACATTGAGGGTATTTTAAATAAGTACTAAATTTTTTTTTTGTTAGACAGGTTTCATCCGTGTTAAGTAAGGTTAGTATTTTGTGTATAGTTATAATATTAAGTGCTTTTCCATTATAAAACATATATGTTTTCCACATACATATTATAGTGTAAAAGTTATGGAACCTATTAGGAGGTTAACGCTGAATGCAAGAAGTAAAAGCATCAAAACAAGGATGAAATACATCGCTTCCTTCAAGTAAGTGAATATCTAGTTTTGATCTTATTCCATGTCATAGTACTCATCATCATCAGAGACATTTTTATCCTATGTATAATAATACTAAAGACATGTCATGCCAAAACTCGATTACAACACCTGTTATGAATGAATCACGCAATAACTTTTAGTGATGGCCATAAATAAATGATCAGATTTGAAACATTCAAGATGTCCAATAAAATTGAAAGAATAAACGAGTATTTAAAGTAACAAACCACAAGTAAATCAACGTCAACGTATTGTGTATGTCACGTCTTGTTTGCATCTGCCTTTACTTTATAAAAGTAGAGTTTATGAATACTATCAACGGTGTATGTATTACTAGAAATCTAACAAAGCTCAAATTTGTAAGTTGTGATCAAATTTTTACTTGAACTGTGATGGTAAGATCAAGTTAGAAAATTCGTTCTAAATAAAGCAACTGAAATCAGGAAAACAATGTTTATTTCATATACTTGTAAATTAGAAAATCACATCAATTTGTATAAATGTTAACTGGACTGCGTGACACTAAAACTACCTTTTTTATACGCAACGTTGCCACAACAACATCTGCGTAATTTCAGCGTCCACATCTCCCTGGTATAATGTTGTATTAGAATGAAATAAACGCTAAGTATCAAACCGTGACAAGCTGTAAATATGCAGAATAAGTACGAGAGAATTATCGCGTTGAAAAAGTTAGCCATTAGGCCGAAGATCCAAGTAAATCCCATCAAAAAGAACAGGATGATGCAAACGCCCACTCGTTGAAACTCGTCTCTTTTCGCCGGGGCGTCTGATGCCTTCAAACAGAACAACGAGTGCAATATTCTGCCAAATACGACTGCGTTGATTAGTACGATTAGAGATATCGGAAGTACCAAAGCGAAGTAAAAGCAGTATCCGGTTAAGAAGCAGGCGTAATCGCTCAAGTTTACGCTAGCTGCTATTGCAACAGGGATCACGGGTAGCAGCCAGACCGATATGCAAATCCTCACGAGAAAATGCTCGAGATGAGTACCGAAAACCACAACCAATTTTAAATATTGGGTATAACTTATAACCAAGAACCAGGAGAATTGGACTAAGATCACATAGTGGCTCAATATCCCAATAATTTTACAGAATATGCCTTGCATGTCCGGATTCAACTCGAAGAGAAACAGCAAAATATGCTGTAGCAAAACGGACGCAGAATAATTTATCAGGACTATAATACTGGATTGTTTCCTCCATTTAGGAAACGCCACTGCAGTTGCCACGATCAAACATATTCCGATTATGGAAGCGATGGAAACCACGCTGCTCAAAATATTTAAAGCTGCGCTGGTGGGTGCGTTCACCAACAAAGTGAAGTGCGTCATATGTGGGAAGCGACAAAACATCCCGGTCGCATCGAGAGCTTCGTAGTGTCGCTCCCAACTTCCGAAGATGCTGCGCAATTGGAAATCGATTCCGTACCGCCAGAGGGCGCACGTTCGATTTCCTCCCGCTACGTTGAAATACATTGGGATCATCAAATCAGGATGAGGAGGATATCGTAGATTAGGGACAAATAAGCTTACCGCGTATTCGGCTAAGGTTTCGTGGGCCATCGGGTCGAATAAGGCGTCATTTAAGAAGAACGCAGTGACTAAATGAGCATCACCCGGGTGGATCCTCTCAAGAAACTCCAAAAAAGCTGGGGGTAAAAACGTGGCAAAAGTTAAATTGGTAAAATCCACCTGATCGAAGGATGAAATTCTTCTTAAACGCTCCATGACGTAATTGCCCTTCCTCCTATAGATGGCGACACCGTTTACTTCGCTCGCTTGGATATCAGCTACTTGCGCTAAGATTAAATCGCTTCGAATGTGCACAGGGATTTCGCTGGGACCCGTTGACTTGTCGTTAGCGATTCTCCCCAAAGCCAAATCGAAGCTGTACAGGATGACGTCTGTCGCGTTGAGAGTTTGTTGCGATTTCGATAGAATTATTTTCGGGAAGCGCATAACGCTATTTACGTTCCTTGTAAACGTCACTATGTTGAAGGTATCGTCTGACGATACGATCTGCTGTAAGATTTGCGATATCAAATAGACATCGTAAGGTATGACAACCTCTTGGCCGTCGTAGATGATTTTGAAAAGCTCTGTGTTCCTCTCTTGGGCGGATACATTCTTAGATAAGAGTCGGAGCAATTCCTCAGTCATTGAGGACAATTGCCCAAAAGTTATGTTCGTATTTAACTCGCCCCAAAAAGCGCCGTCGCCGTACGAACCGAAACAACGTCTCGTGATCGGTAGACCATCTTCATCGACTATTAACGCGTCGATAGGCGCAGCAACGCCACCTATTCTGGTGGTAGGGAACGTTAAATATGGTTCAGAATCTGTAGAGATTCTAATGCACCTATCTGCTAGTGCTAAATAGGTACTGGAATTGAAATGCGATAAAACATCCTGAAGTTCGTCGCGGATAAGCGAAATATCCTCCTCAGATCTATCACTTAAATTTATGCGATAAGTGAAATCGGCGGTTAGTTCGCTGTAACGTATCGGATGGATCCTCACAAGGAACAAATCTTCTATTACTATTTCCGCAAAGGATAATTCAACATTTATCTGATCCAGAATTCTCCAAGGAATGTCGTATGGCAAGAAGGATTGGCCTTCTAATGGATCCATATTCAACATCACAGTGACGTTAACGATGAAAGACACAACGTCTTCGTATTTAAAGAAAAAATCATCGCTCTTCATCACCTCCATGTCGGGGTAGGTGAAATATTCGCACCAATATAACCCACCGTGGTCAAGGAACATCATGTAGCCATCCCAATCTCCAAACTGGTATAAGGACTGCTTTTCCCATAGCGTCTTGCTACTCGCATTATTGTTTTCGGAAAAACAGTGCAGTTCCGGCTCATGTTTTTGCGCCAGTTTTAAAGGATTTTTCACCGTTATATAAATAAAGTAACCCACCAACTCCATAATCACCTCTGGTGCAGGATAGGCTTCGAATTTCTCGATACACGCCTGCTGGCAGTTATCGTCACTGCAACCGTCAGTCTCGCAAGAAAATCTATTCTCGTACTGGACGCAACTGCAAGTCCTATTGCATATATCCATAAAATTATGGCAGAAATTATATTCCGAACCGTCAAAAAAGCAGCCTCCATATACTTCTTCGTGATTGCAACGTTCCACGGTTACCTCCAACATGCTGTGGCAACCAGACGGCCACCCAATCGCACACTCTAACCATTCGCTCGGCAGCGAAAGTTCAATGTTAGGATCACCAGCCACTAATTTTCGGTAGAACAAGCCAGGCTCTCTTATTTCGTAGTAGCCATACAAAGGGTCCCTTTTGGCTAGGTAATATTGAGCCCCATCTGGAAGTTTGTGCTCTATATGCGCATAATCGAAATATTGACATTGATGTGGATAGTCGACTTCTTGCATCTCGTAGCAATATTTGGATACCACTTCACCCAAGCAATCAGTTATCTCGTGATAAGTGAATCCGGCAGGACAGTCCGGCATCTGTAAATTGGTTTGAGTTATGAAGCTGTTTATAAGTAATAAATATAAGCGGTGATAATTGTGACCTCTTTGAACTCTAGACGTTTTATTACGCTTAACATTCGTAGACGGATGCGCAATAACTAAACATTTCTGTACTAGTCAGCTCCTATAAACAGGTTTCTTCATAAAAAGCTAAGACATATTTTTTGTTCGCAATAAATTATCAATGACAAAAAGTTCGCATTCTTACCATAGCTCGCTTCAAATATAGTCATTCTGATGTCAAAAAAGTTGAAGAAATTATTCTTTCTGGGTGTAACACTTGTTACTGAGTATAATATTGAATCCTAGAAAGGTATAGTCTGTCCACAGATATACCGATTTATTTTAAAAATGTAAGTACATACAGACTAGTGATGTAACGAATATTCGCATTCGCAATAAATATGCGAATATTGCGAATATCGAATTAACAGGTAACTTTAACCTGTTAAAATGAATAATTTAGAAAAAAAAAAACTAATATTCAAATTCATTGCAATCCTAAAACAACCTTTTGAGCACAAATTTGCAGTTTACATTATAATAACCATCAATAACCTCAAAAGTAAACTTGAATTGACAAGAATAAGATGTAAATAGTCGAAACGATTCGGTTGTACTTGGCTAGTTTCGCTACGGTGATGGAGAAATTTAATTCTCTGCGTGTGCTTAATGCAAGTGTTCGTATAGTTGTAAACTGAAAACTAATAGATGACGCTAGTAAAGTTAAAAAGTTAATATTCGCATTCGCGAATGTCTAGTGCACATATTCGCATTCGCGAATGTGCAAAATTACGTATTCGTTACATCACTAATACAGACCAAATCATGAATGTTTGTACTTACGTCATTAACTGGTTGGTAAAGTAAAGACAAGCGTAGTTTCAAAAAATTGGAAACATTCATATACACAAGCGAGATAGAAGTATATAACATAAGTCGTAGCTACTTAAGCGTCCAATACGTCCAAACGTCCATATTTTATTCAAGTATCAACAAACTAGTTGAAGTAAGATAGAATATGGTCGAGTAATGCTTAAATAAGAGCTTTCATAATGTTTACTGCAGTGCATGCAACCACGCAATTTTAATCTATTTTACCACTCCGTTGACATTTGATATCTGCTTTTTAATGTTTATTTACTGGCCTTCTTTAGGTTTGAATTTTTGTTTACTTCTATTATTTCTTTTACCTTTTCAGAGCTATAGTGAAGTAAATCGTTTAGTTTGTGGTAAGTTTAGAGGTATTAAAGAAACATACAAAGACTTAAAACATTTTTTTTAGGTTACAGTTCAAGATGCCCAGTAAACGACTTAGTTCTTGTTGTTAGAGTTGGTCAGTCGTTTACTAGTGTATTTCGGGAGGAAAAGCGAAATGGAAGTCCTTTAATATCCGTTGATGCGGTCCATGAGGTAAATTATAATTGGTTAGTATTAAATTAAAACTTATATACAAATTGTAGAGAGTTGCGAATGCTTTGGGCATTTCTATGGGCACCGTTTACAACATAAAGCCGAAGAAGGAAACTACATCTGCTGTTCCTTCATCGAGTGCTTGAACAGCCCTGTACAAGCCACGATTAATCCCAAAACACGTGATGTGTCAGAGAGAAATAAAGCACATGGGCATGAAGTTTTAAGACTTCCTCCGTATCACTGCGATTTCAATGCTATCGAATTGATATGGGCACATGCGAAAGGATATTATAATAAGATTATTGGTTGGATGGTTAATGGCGATAAACAAGTATTGGAAATGTGGCAAGAAAGCTTGGACAGCTGTACACCAGACATCTGGCAAAATTGCATAAATCACAATTGCGGATCAGAAGATGAGAGCGAAGACACAAATTAAATATATTTTTAATTGCAGTATTTTTTCCTTTCAATATTGACATATTTCAATTTAATTTACTGCATATTATGTTTTGTATACAGGGTGTATCCGATATAGAGGTAAATATAATAATATGTAGCAGCTGTAATCATTTACGATTAAAAAGTCTTAATGCACAGGAGGTCTATCTGTAAGCATTAACGA
Source organism: Protaetia brevitarsis (assembly GCA_004143645.1). Lineage (NCBI taxonomy): Eukaryota > Metazoa > Arthropoda > Insecta > Coleoptera > Scarabaeidae > Protaetia > Protaetia brevitarsis. The sequence continues at coordinate 300,285 of RXPK01000030.1, read as the reverse complement.
GAAAAAAAATATTTTATAAATGCGTGGGCTAGAGCCGCACCCTGTGCCCAACCTAAATGCTGTCCCGAGTATAGCCCCACATACCACTATCATTCAGCCATTACCGCTGTTAGTTTTGTGTGGATCGCCGCTTGGAGTGCAAGCCACTTCGAACATTTTATTTAAATTCTTCCCGTCTCGAAAAAACGATCCTTTTCAGGACCATCATGATTTCATATAAAGAAAATTGAAGCTTGATGCATCGGCAAAAGCGCGGGAATGTATAGATTCATTTTCGCGCGACATCATAGTAAAAAGGCGTGTTTGCAAATTTTCTGTATCTACATTTATTTCTGTGTAATTCGATACAATTCATTTTGCGTTATTTGATTAAATAAATCCAAAAGAAATAACTCAGATTCATGTGGTACCGTTTATTATTAACAACTAACTCTCGATTCGACAAAGCGAAAGAAAAACTTTTTTGGTAACTACTGAAATCGCATATCCGGTGAAACTCGAACGGCTTATCAGGATATTAAAAATAATACATTGTAGACTTACGTAGAATGCTCTTAACAAATAAGGAATGTTTATTTTATAAAAAAAAGAAATTTAAAATGAATCAGTTTTGCTATTTTTACAAGGCCTTTATTTATTCAGAATGACGTTAAATGAACTAACGGCATACCATTAAGAATAATACTAAATGAGTGCAATGTATTTATACATAATACCACGTTTAGCGGGTGCTTAACATGATGTTTCCTTGCATCAGGCCCGGACTAAAGAATTTTTGGCTCTAAATTTGACTTTTTTTTTTTTAATGATGAAATCCGGTTTCGGCGGGTTTGTGCTTTATATGTCGTGTAGTTAACACCCAAGCAAAATTTACTTTTTTATTTGATACACCCTGTATACTATTATATAAAAATTATGTTTGCTACATAAAATAAAAATATCATCTTTCATTTAATTAATCATTGGTAACGTCTATTAAACTAAATACTTCTATTTGCAAATCAAAAAGTAGAATATTTTCTACATTTTGATTTGCAAATAAGTTTTTGATATGAGAACTATATTATTGCGGTAATACATTATTTCACTGAAAACGCATTTAATAATAAGCTTAGCCTGATCATGAAAGCATTGTCAATAGAAAAGTTCACTATTTAGAATTCTATTAGTTGCATTACTTAGGATTGTTTTTAAAACGCAACCTTGACTAAAAACTGAACCAATCCTTTCAGTTATAAAAGAAAATCTATTAAAACTGCGTATAACCTCATTAAATTTGACAATTATCATTTCGTACAGTTTATTGCAAACATCATGGGTTGGTGTGCCTGAATTTGTTTTAAACGCTGCATACGTCATAAGCAACTATGACGTAACTACAAACATTCAAGATTTGGTGTGTATGTGGCATATTAATATATTTTAAAATCGAACATAAGTGTTTTTTTTTTTATATAAACATTTAGTATAATAATCTTTGTGAATACGTCCCTGTGAACCACCCGTACTTGAAGGATTGGGTAAACATTAATCTTTAGCTGCAGTTCAAGTGCTAGTGAATAAGTCAAATCACTATGTCTACGGACAGACTATACGTAAATTTGTACTGCCTTCACTCAAAACAATCAACAGTTTATAATTATGGTTTGAAATCTATACTTAAATTACGACATCTACTCATGTTATTACAGTATTATCTCTATGTTTCTGAAGATTTTAACGTGTTAATTTTAAAAAATATGTCGGTATTAATTAGTAACAATAAGTAATCACTCTTCTTAACGGCCTGGCTGCTAGAAAAAAGGACTCACCTCGTACTTTTTTCTATACATGGAGCTTACGATTCGTGATTGTGGCAAACTTAATGAGGTGACTTTCTCCAAGATATTTTCAACCTATCAAAAAAAAAAAAAAAATAAGTAACATCTTTTGCATTAAATTAAATATTTCTGAACCTGATCGTCATGAAACAAGGATTTCGTTTTTCCAAAATTATTTTTCTTACGGATCCTCTTTCTAAAGTCATCACGAATCTGCAAATGCAATTTTCAAGTGTTAAGAAGTTTAATTGTTTTCACTATTAACAAGCCTACCAAGCTTTCCCAATAGTCTGCTTTCGATGTAGGTGTCTGTAGTTCGAAATTAGTATTTGTGGGGATTTGCATCATTATTTGCTTGGAATTATTAGCTAAATTCGTCCTAAGATTAAATGGTGGTGAAGAAGATGGCTCTAACTAAATACCAAAATATCGTACGGTAACATTAAATTAGGATTATTTTTTATGTTAAATTTTTACTTACACAATCACATGTCGTACACACAGTTAAAAACACGAACATAAAGAAATTGATTGATTTCATGTCTTAAGGATTCTGATATACTCTACTAACAACTAACAATCAGCCGTGTCTAAAAGTTAACACCTGCTTAGCTCCAATTAACTAATTTGCAATATGTCGCCTTTTAGTATTGACAGAATTAACATATTGTTATCAATAATAATTACGTAAAAATAAAAGTATAACATAATTATTCCGATTTATGTGTTTAGCGAGTTGTTGAGGATAAACAGAGATAAAAGTGTAATAAATTATTCGAACTAGGTAGAATTGTATATAGGGTTCCTGCCACTGTACTATCTCATGAAAATTTCTAGTGAAAATTTAGTTTTTAAACTTAAAAACTAGTTCCGATTTGAATTTTTATATTTTAATATGAATTACCATATGTATATATATTATTTTTGCAACTTCCGGTGTACCACAGGGTAACGATCTTGGACCAATTATATTTTTACTTGTTATTAATGATATCAAATGTTATTTATTCTAAAATTCTTTTTTTGCGAACAATCTTAAATTATTTGCCAACATTTCCTGTGTAATATCTTGGTAATACTCGTGTGTGTTACGCGTAAATTAGGGACACAAAAACGCCGAAGAACAATTAACTACTACATTTATTTTACGCTCATTAACAATTCTCTACTCTACTGTGATTTGCTGCATACGCTTTATATACGCGTGTTTTGCAAATGCAGCAACTCACGACCTTCATTACTTAATTTGTTCTTAACCTACTTACTTAACTACAAAAACAAACCTACATTAATGCTATTATTAAACAATTAAAAATTAGGTGAGATTGTGCCATCACACCTCCCACGGTGATAAAAAAAAATTAATTACCACAGTTATTATATTTTTTTTTGTTTCATTTTTCATTATACAATTTTATCCTATTCTTATGAATCTCTATGCACTTATTGCCTAACTTAACTATAACATTTTGTCCTTTAATTTTTTCTATTTTATACGGGCCTGAATACAATGCCTCTAATTTTGTACCGGTTTCGTTCTTAAGTAAAATCTTATCTCCTATCTTATAACTAACACTTTTACACTTTTTATCGTAACGTTCTTTACGTTTAACTTTTGATTTCTTTTCTCGCGAGTTCTTTAATAAATTGGTGGCATGCCTTCTTATTTTTTATTATACATAAGTCGCTAATTTCATACTTGCTGCAGACAAGTTTCAGATCTCTCAACGACGCTTCTAAAGCTGACGAAGATCGAGAACACTGAATGTAAAGTATTTGCGACTCTAAGTCATACACTAAGTATTGACTACTAAACACAACACTTGTGTTTTGTTTAATTGGTTCAAAATCTACTTGATTTACGGGACGTAGTTCGATAGAATTGGGTGGACGTTTTAACAACTCTACAAGACCCGGGTGATCAGTCCTATCTCTTGTAGTGGTTATGTCCTGAAGTGTATTATTGGGAATTGAAGTGGATTTAGAGCGTGTTGTGACCAACACTTTTTGAGAAAGTTCTTTTAACTCATCTGAATTGATTCGTGATAAGGTATCTGCTACGACGTTATCTTTACCTTTTAAGTAATTAATTTCAAAATCGTATTCTTGTAACGTTAACCTAATTTAGTAAGACGACTAGACGGATTTGTCATACTAAATAAATAAACTAAAGGTCTATGGTCTGTAAAAATTTTAAATTTATTACCATATAAATAAGGTCTGAAGTGTTTAACTGCCCAAACAATTGCAAGAAGTTCTTTCTCTATTGTACAATAATTTTTTTCTGCTTTATTTAAGGATCTACTTGCAAATGCTAACAGGCTTATTATCTGATTTGACAGAACTGCACCAATCGCAAAAGTTGATGCATCAGTTGTTAAATGAAATACATTATTTTCGGCAAAATTTGGATATGATAATATTGGTGGATTATAAGAAGCGTTTTTAGTGATTCAAATGCGTCTTGACATGCCTTGTTCCAATTAAAATCTACATTTGATCGTGTCAATTTATTAAGAGGTACAACTATATCAGCAAAGTTTCTAATAAATTTACGATAGTAGTTAGCAAATGCTACAAATCGCTTTACGTCTTTATTATTTTTTGGTACGGGATAGTTTTTAACAATTTCTATTTTACTTGGATCAGGTAATACTCCCTCCGTTGTATAATGTGGCCCAAATATAAAAGTTCTTTCTTTAGAAATTCACATTTGATTGGATTTAATTTTAAGTTAACTTTTTTTAATCTTTCCAAAATTTTGATTAAGTTTTTATTATGATTTTGTAAACTATTTCCAAAAACAATTAAATCGTCCAAATACACAAAACATGATTCAAAATTTAAACCCGACATCGCGACTGTCATTGCCCGTGAGAAAGCACTTGGACTAATTTTTAATCCCATTGGTAATCGTTTTAACTGATATTGACCTTTATCCGTAGAAAAAGCTGTAATTGGCCTGCTGTTTGGTTCTAATTCTATCTGATAATATCCTTGTGATAAGTCAAGGTGGGAAAAATATTTAGCTCCGGCTAAAGAGTCTAGAATATCTGTTATATTTGGTAGTGGAAATTTATCGTCTGCTATCTGTTTATTTACTTGTCTAAAGTCAATAACTACACGCCATTTTTTATTTCCTAAACTTCCCCCCTTTTTTGGGAACAAGTAAAACTGATGAAGACCACGGTGATGTGGCTTCCTCGATTATATCGTCTTTTAACATCTTACTAATTTGCTTGTGCATTTCTATTTTTTGAGAGTGGGGTATCCGATAAGGTTTAATGTAAGTTGGTGATGCGTCTTTATTGAGAGTGATTCGCTGTTTCATTATGTTAGTAACTGACAATTTATCATCTTCTAAATGAAATACATCTGCATATTTCGCACAAATTTTCTCAATTGCTGTCTTTTCCTGCTTGTCTAAACTTTCTGTGTTAATTACATCTAACACTTTGTCTACACGTTCTACTGATATGACATTATCATTGAATTCGCAAATGTTGAAATGAAAAAGATTTTGAATTGTAGGCCGAAAATTTTTAATTTTGACCTCTTTATCATTTGTGTTTAATATCTGTACAGGGATTTGATAATTTGTGGGTCTAACAATACAACCTGCTGTATATACTCCTTCACATAGATTTTCTGCTAACACTACAAAATCATTCTTAGATTCACACTTAAAATATCTAATTACTTCACATCTCGGTGGTAGAGTTACAACACTTTCATCGGGTGATTGTAATCGTACTGATACTAGATTTTTATTTATCCAAAATGAACAACTAAAATTTTCATAATTAATAACCGCTTCATATTTAGTAAGAAAATCTGAACCTAAGATTCCATCAAAATTATCTTCTGCACTATCAACTATTAAAAATTTTTTTGCACGGTTGTACAATTTTGAATTCCTAAAGTTACATTCGTTGAGCCTAAAGAATATGTGGAGCCACTTACCCCATTAATTTTAATTTTTTCCTGTGTATTTACAACGCAATTGCTCCTCAATTTTTTTTGAAAAAATAACGCTTATTGAGGCGCCTGTGTCAATCAACAATGTCAGTTCATCAGATCCACTTTTAAATTTTGCAGTAATTATACCACCAACGTTAAAAATACTTTTATTCAAGTTATTCTCGAAAAAACCGCGGGGAAGGCGTTTCCTGCGAATTTTGTGAACTCGATTGTCCTACTTGCTCTACATTTGCGCAGTACGCACGACTTGAATTTTGTATTGCTGAAAGCTCTACCTCGGGATTGATTTTGACTTCTAAAATTTTGACCTCTACCTCTTGTAAAATTATTTCGGAAATGTTGCTGTCTTTGATACGCGTTTTTACTGTGAGTGTTTGAATGTCTATTTTGATGGCTTTGGTTGCCCCTAGTAAAATTATTTGAATTATTAAATTTATGGTTTTTTCTAAAGTTACTCCCGTTTTGTTCACCATTATTCCTGTAATGAAAAACATTTGCACTGGCTGAAAACTTGGTTTTTTCCTCGTCCTTTGCCCCTGCAATCGCATCTTTTAGTGCTATATAATTCCTAGCTTTTACAATCGTTCTTAACTCTGCGCTCCGTAAGCCGTTTGCAAACGCGGTGACCGCTGTTTTTTCATTTACAGACCGTAATACAGTTAGTGATTCTCTATTACCATCTGCCTGAGCAATACTTAAGTTAGCTAGTAGTTCCTCAATCTGCTGTCCATATGTCTCAATAGATTTGTCTTGTTGCTTGACATTGTGCAGCTCGATAGATAAAGCTGCTGCTGATCTTTTTGTTAAGAGCTGTCCCCTTAAATCAGTTAATAAATCTTCTATTGAAACATATGTTGCATTAACCCTCAATTTTGCACGTACAGAGAGCCTCGTTTTTAGAACATACTTAATTAATAATTTTTTACTGACTTCATCCAGCATGCTTGCGTATAAATCTATTGCGTCTATTAATTGCTTGGTCACATCTTCCGTGTCGTTCATCACCGGGAAGTAGTGAACCTGCGGTTCGCAAATCAAATTTCTCTGTCATTTTGCAAGATTCTAACTTACTTAATCTATCTACTAGTATGATTCTAACTTCTGTGATATTATTTACAATATCTTTAATACAATCTTCTACACTCTGTGACTCTAACTTACTTTCTAACCAATTTAACTCTAATTCTTTTAATTTCTCTTCAAATTCGTCTAATTGCCTAAGCTTCTTAATTGTAATATGCAAATTCGTTTTTCTACTACTGTTATCTTTTAGTAAATTACTTTTAAAGTTTACAATTTCTAATAATAATTCTCTAAATTTTTCTAACATACTATTCTTAAAGTACAACGTTCTTATACACTGGATTCCATCTTTTGCAATTCGTCACGGCTTCTTACAATTTCTTTCCTAATTTTTCGCTCTAAACACCGCTTACCTCTAGCACAGACGTATAAGGTCACCAGAACTACCCCAAAACATGCTGGCTACTATAGCTACGACTTCTGTCCTGTTGAAGTTGTTCTCGAGTATTGCTGCTTCGTTGTTTCCTGCCTGTGTGATGATTATATCTTTCTCTTCTTCTTTGGATACTTGGGTTCCCATCGTGTGAGTTTAGCTACCTTCTATGTGATAAGCCATGTAATCATCTCGGGCTGGCAGGCACTCGCGCTGGCAGGATCGCCATGTAATATCTTGGTAATACTCGTGTGTGTTACGCGTAAATTAGGGACACAAAAACGCCGAAGAACAATTAACTACTACATTTATTTTACGCTCATTAACAATTCTCTACTCTACTGTGATTTGCTGCATACGCTTTATATACGCGTGTTTTGCAAATGCAGCAACTCACGACCTTCATTACTTAATTTGTTCTTAACCTACTTACTTAACTACAAAACAAACCTACATTAATGCTATTATTAAACAATTAAAAATTAGGTGAGATTGTGCCATCACACCTGATTGAGAGATCGTCTAGATCTTCTCAATCAGATTGTGATGGTATTTCAACTTGGTGCCGCGAAATAAATGATCTGGGCGGGCTTTTCGATGGTTGTTTGAGGTTTAATTTTCATATTGATGTTATCATTTGTAGAGAACTTAAATCGTGTGGCTTTATTAAACGTCAAACTAAAGATTTTACGAACGTTATTGGTGTAATAATCTTATTCCAAAGCCCAGCACCTCCTATTTTAGAATACTGTTCTATCACACCGAGCTTTTATTTCAAAACTAGCCAGCTGGAATCACTTTTCAAATAGCTTGAATTGAATTTAACAGTGGTCTGTGACCTTTTATCTGCTAGGTGGCACACTTGTGAATAAATGGACCCACCTGTCAAGTCACCTTTCCAGTTGCTTGCTAACAAATCGATAGTGTTCTTACCAAAATGGTACACCCCAAAGGCCCTTTCTTGAATTGTTTAGTGTTTGATAAAATGTTAATTTAATATGTAAATTGTAAGTCACAAAAATCGTGTAATAAAAGAAAAGAATATTTTTAAAAAGAATATTTTTCTTTATTAAAAATACATACCTAACACCCTTTTTTATGAGACTCTTTAATCACAGGTACATACATATATTGGATTCATACACTATATAAAACAAACTTATTTCAATTCAATATATAATGTTCAAACTTGCTTGGTAATTCGTACGTTTAGTCATTTAAATGTCAAATATTATTCAGTAGATTCTGTTAATTCAAACTGACAGAGTCATCTATTATTTAATGGTTAAACTAAGCGTGTAAAGGAATCTGTAATTTTGGTGCAAATATTTATCGATACGAAATTTTCTATAGTAAACCGTACTAGATAGAATCAATGTATACATACTAACATAAAATTAATACAGAGAAAGATTCCTAACAAAATACAAAATAATGGCGGTTCTTACAAACATTTACAAACATAACCCCAAAGCAAAACTGATAACCAATACATACATACAAATATTTTAACTGTTTAAAATTGAATCAAAATTAATTCATAATTTTCATTTAAAAAAAAAAAATAAAGAAATAAAAAAAAAAATCGAGTCTGTTGTGAAATATATCAAATTTGGCACAAGTAAAGCTTCTTTTCATGCACTCTGTACATTATCTTTTTAAAATAAGCTCATAATCTATTTCTGTTCTAAATAACATTTATGCTATCTATAGTTATTGCTATCCCCATTATCACTAAAATTAATGCAATTAATGAAAATAAAGGTGAATTATTAGATATTAGCAAACCATATGACTATCATACGGTAACAAATATGTGATATGAAGATTCTGAACAATTTTTATTGACTCGATGACTTACGCGCAAAAATACATATTCAAACTAAAAGGATTGCAATGGCATTCAGGGAAATAAACACAGAAGTTTGTTAGAAAGCTTACAGCAGCGCTACAGCATTAACGTGGCTTGATCTAGAATGTGAAAGATATTCTAAACCTATAAATTAGGAAAAAAATGTCAGCCTCTAGAAAGCATTTTTGAGAAGAGTTATGTATCTGCACCTATTGACGAATCATAATAAGGCAATATATAGGATCATTTTACACCTCCACCCTTCACTGTTTTTGAGAGATAATTAGAAAGATGTGCCCCAGGCAAACACAATACGCTGTCAGACATCGAATCATAGTATGTTATGTATGTATTTCTATATAACACCATTAATAAATTTATAATTCACTGTTATGGAGAATTTATGCACCAGGTTGCAAATTATTGTTTCCAAATTTATTCCGTTGACACAAATCTCAGGCGACATTTCTGAAGACAAGATTTAAATATTTGTTTCACTTCGCGTAACACACTGAGAAATCTCTTAGGCAACGCTAAAGATACAGCTCACCCTTATGAAAGATCGGGGCACTTACAAAGTCTGTTGTAGCGGATATTATGAAATTTAGATTGAATAAACGAAGCCTGTGATCGGAACTGGGTTTAAGGAACACATAGCAATTTATCGCTATGGGAAACTTGAATCATCATTCAGCGTTGCGCAAAATATAAACGATATCAGACATAAAATTGATATAGCAAACCTAAGTTAGAAAACCAAGGGTTAGATGCATATATACAAAAAAAATATTAAGATATGGCACTCCTCCACTGCTCAAGTTTGATAGATTTATGGGGCTAGAAAGGTTCGCATTTGTCGCTAATTCTCGCTATCCGGAATGATTAAGTAGGTGTATACAAAGTGCTTGTAAGTGTGTCTCCTATTTAGAGAGAGACAACGAGGAATTTTTAGGTAATATTTTTTTCTTACTTTTACTTAATTCGTTAAGTGTTCCCGAAATAATTGTCCCGAATTAATAAAATCTCATGTAGTGCGGCATGATCCGATATTCATGTACCTCAATTCATGTAATAAAGCAGTTAAAATCAATAAAACAATATTTATTTTATATAAATTGAAAAATTACTTTATTTTACAGATAAATATGTTAACTAGTGTGCGTATCACTAAAACTACCTTTTTTATGCTCGACGTTGCCACAACAACATTTGCATAGCTTCTGCATCCAAATCTCTCTGGTATAAGGCTGTAATAGAATGAAATATATGCAAAGGATCAAGCCGTGGAAAGCTGTAGATATGGAGAATATATACGAAAGGACAATCGAATTAAAGAAGTTGGCCATCAAGCCGAAGATCCACGTGAATCCCATCAAAAAGAACAGGATGATGCAAACGCTCACCCTCTGGAATTCGTTTCTATTCGTCGGAGTCTTCACATTGGCACAGAACAAGGAGTGTAGTATTCTGCCAAATATGACTACGTTGATTAGTACAATTAGAAATATCGGAAGCACCAATGCGAAATAGAAACCGTATCCGGTTAAGAAGCAGGCGTAGTCGCGCAAGTTCACGCCAATCATTATTCCAACAGGAATCATGGGGAGCAGCCAGACTGATATGCAAATAGTCACGAGAAAATCCTTGAGGTGTCTCCCGAAAACCACAACCAATCTTAAATACTGGGTGTAGCTTATAATTAAAATCCAAGAGAATTGGACTAGGATCACGTAGTGGCTGAATATCCCGATGAGTTTGCAGCATACCCCTTGGATATCAGGGCTAATCTCGAAGAGGAACAACAGGACGTGCTGAAGCAAAACGGACACGGAATAATTTATCAGGACTACAATGCCGGATTGCTCCCTCCATTTGGGAAACACCAATGCAGTGACCACGATCAAACACGTGCCGATTATCGAAGCGATGGAAGCCACGCGATTCAAAATATTTAAGGCCTCCGTGGTTGGAGCGTTCACCAATAAGTAAATGGGTCGTGTGTTCGAAATGACAAAACGTGCCGTTTGCATCCAGAGCCTCGTAGCGACGCTCCCAGCTTCCGAAGATGCTGCGCAATTGGTAATCGATTCCGTACCGCCAGAGGGCGCACGTTCGATTTTCCCCTGTAACGTTGAAATACATTGGGATCATCAAATCAGGATGAGGAGGAGAATGTAGATTCGGCACGAATAAACTCACAGCGTAGTCGGCTATAGTTTCATGGGCTTTCGGATCGAATAAGGCGTCATTTAAGAAGAACGCAGTGACTAAATGAGCATCGGGGTGACTGAGTCGAATAAACGACAAGAATTTTTTGGGTAAAAACGTGGCAAAAGTTAAGTTGGTAAAATCCACCTGGTCGAAGGATGAAATTTTTCTTAAACTCTCCATGACGTAATTACCGTTCCTCCTATAGATGGCGACACCGTTTATTTCGCTGGCCCGAATATTAGCTACTTGTGCTAAGATTAAATCGCTTCGAATGTGCAAAGGGATTTCGCTGGGACCCGTTGATTTTTCATTAGCGATTCTCCCCAAAGCCAAATCGAAACTGTATAGGATGGTGTCTGTCGCGTTCAGAGTTTGCTGTGATTTCGATAGAATCCTTTTCGGGAAGCGCATTACGCTGTCTACATTCTCTGTGAACGTCGATATGTTGAAGGTTTCGCCTGACGATACGATCTGCTGTAATATTTGCGAGATCAAATAGATGTCGTAAGGTATGACAACGTCTTGGGCGTCGTGGATGATTTCAAAAAGATTCGTGTTCCTCTCTTCGGCGGTTACATTCTTAGATAAGAGCAGGAGCAAATCTTCAGTCATTGAGGACAATTGCCCAAAATTTATGTTCGTATTTAACTCGCCCCAAAAAGCGCCGTCGCCGTACGACCCGAAACAACGTCTCGTGATCGGTAGACCATTTTCGTCGACTATCAACGTGTTGATGGGCACAGCAACGCCACCTATCCTGGCGGTGAGGAACGTTAAATATGGTTCAGAATCTGTAGAGAATTTCAGACACCTGTCTGCTGGTGCTAAAGAAATAATGAAATCGGTAAGCGATAGCGCAAGCTGAAGTTCGTCGCGGATAAGCAAAACATCCTCCTCAGATCTATCGCCTAAATTTATGCGATAAGTGAAATCGGCGGTCAGTTCGCTGTAACGTATCGGATGGATCCTCACGAGGAACACATCTTCTATGTCTATTTGCGCATAGAATAGCACAAAATTTATCTCGTCCAGAGTTGCCCAAGGAATGTCGTACGGCAAGAAGGAATTGCCAAACGATGGATCCATGTCCAACGTCACAGTGACGTTAACGATGAAAGATACGACGCCTTCATGTTCGAAGAAAAAATCGTCGGTCCTCATCACCTCCATGTTTGGGTAAGTAAAGTATTCGCACCAAAATAATCCGCCGTGATCCACATTGAGCGCATAGCCCACGTCGAACCATCGTTCAAGCAGACAAGGGGTACTTTCTCCATAATGTCTCGCTACTCTCATCTTTAGTTTCAGAAAAACAGTGCAACTCAGGGTTTAGAAAGTGCTCTCCCGCCAATTTTAATGGATTATTTATCGTCACGTGAATATGATAATAATAATCTGATCGTTTCAAGGTCACCTGCGGTGAAGGATAAGATTCGAATTTCTCTACGCATTCGTTGCAGTTATCATCAGTACAACCCTCTGTTTCACAGGAAAAACGGTTCTCGTACTCGACGCAGGTGCAAACCGCACCGCATATACTCATAAAATTTGAGCAGAAATTATATTCGAAACCGTCGTAAAAGCAGGGCCCGTACACTTCTTCGCCGGCGCAATTTGCCACGCTGACGTCCAACATGCTCTCGCAACCAGACGCCTGGCCTTTTACACACTCTAGCCATTCATCTGGTGGCAAAAATTCCATATCAGGATGACTAGCCACTAATGTTCGGTAAAACGGTCCGGGCTGTTTTATCGCATAGTACCCATATAAGGGATCCCTTTTGGCTAGATAAAACGGCTCCCAATCCGAACTAGGAAATTTCTCCGTGATTTGTGCGTAATCGAAATATTCACACTGGAATGGGAAGTCGACGTGTTGAGTTTGGTAGCATATTGTCGTTACTTCGGCCAGGCAATCGACTATATCGTAATAAGTGAAAGCGGGAGGACACTCCATCTGTAAATTGATTTAAATTATAAAACTGTTTACATGTGAGCGCACAGTAAGAAAAAAAAACGTTGTTAATTGAAAATATTTGTTGCAATTTTTTATGTTGAAGTAACATACAATAATGGTTAATTTAACAAACCTCTGTCTATTTAGCAAAATTGTTCAGAAAATTAATCATGTATTGTCAAGAAAAATGTACTGTGAATAGTTCCCTAATATGTAGACAACACAAATTACAGCGAACGTAGGGAAATCACAAACTAAATAGATACGTCGGTATCTAGGATATTATTCGCCAATTTTTGAACTTCGGTGACACGTGAGCCGTTAAGTATGCAACTTAATATGCTGCTGAACAATCTAATAAGTCTATATACAGGGTTTTCCACGGAACTGGCTGGTTAGAAGTTTTCCGGCTTAACGAAATTCCTCAGTTTTAAAAAATTGCGGTTTGCAACAATTTGGCACTTACTTTCTTTCTAAAATATTTTCACCTTTTTTTGCACTTCCGGTTAACCGGAAGTCGCCACGAACTTTGTTATTTTAAATGGAACACCCTATATATTATTATATTTTTGAATTTACCATAAAATTCTATGACAATTACCATTAGAGTATCTTATACCTATCTTCAACTGTTTCTAAGATATTACGATTTTTGTTAAAATTTTGACATTTACATTGTTGTATGTAATTGATTAATTCTCACTTAAAATGTCAGAAATCTCCGACTTTGAACTCGACAAATACTAACATTGTTTTACCAAAACGTAGAAAAAAAATTCAGTGACATTATACAGGCTGTTTAAAAATTAGTGACATATCCAAGAATTTTGAATGTTGCAAAACTTATTTTTTTCAAATAGAACACCCTGTACATTTTTCTATTTTTTGGATGTACAATTAAATTTTATGCCGATTTGCTGTAGCGTTCCCTATACCCACCTCCAGTAGTTTTCTTTTAAATTACTCGTTTTGTTTATTACCGCTTTCAAATGGCCGAATAATTTCTATCTGGTGAGCCATGACATTAACATTACAACAATTTATTATTATTAGTAGGCATTATTGTTATAATCATTGTTTGTTACACGTCGCGTGTTCAGATCGATGAATATTATTGTGGAACTTATGAATTAGATAATGAAAAATATTGAAGGAGCTTATTCTAACCTAGATACTTTAAATTTATTTTACATTCACTGAGAATGCAGGATGAACTTATAGAGAATTTACGGTAATTATAGGAATTTATTTTCGGCTAATATATCTAATAAAATTCAGAAAACTTTGAAATAATACATTACACAGATTACACACTGTACGCAACTTTCGGTACTACCAAGCAAGATTTAATGATTCGTATATGACGAGAACGTTTGATGAATTAGACCCAGTTGAAGTGAGAAGAAGTATAAGGCGACACATTAAGACGTCGAATAATAAAATGCTTGGACGTAAACGGGAATTCACATTGAGCATTTTTTTTTGATGCTCTATGTCATGGTTCAAGTTTATGCTGCTTGTAAATTGCATTTGTTAAAAATGCATGTATCTAAATATTCTTCATAAAAACCTTTATAATTTTGAAAATACTTTAATATATCAAAAACTTTAAAACATTTGTCTGACAAGCACACTACGTTTTAGTGAAACAATTTTTGTTATGTTGTCGTCGTTATCGTTTATGCCATTTCCCTTAATTTGAAACCAAGCTATTAAGAGAAATCATTTCAAAATTTTCTGGATTCCGTTAGATATATTAACAACCAATAAATTCCTTTAATTACATTGAATTCTCCATAAGTTCTTCCTGCATTCTCAGTGAATCTAAAATAAATTTATAGTATCTAGGTTAGAATAAGCTCGTCCAATATTTTTCATTATCTAATTCATAAATTCCACAATAATATTCATGGATCTGAACACGCGACGTGTAACAAACAATGATTATAACAATAATGCCTACTAATAATAATAAATTGTTGTAATGTTAATGTCATGGCTCACCAGATAGAAATTATTCGGCCATTTGAAAGCGGTAATAAACAAAACGAGTAATTTAAAAGAAAACTACTGAAGGTGGGTATAGGGAATGCTACAGCAAGTTGGTATAGAATTTAATTCTACATCCAAAAATAGAAAAATGTACAGGGTGTTCTATTTAAAAAAATTAAGTTTTGCAACATTCAAAATTCTTGGATATGTCACTAATTTTTAAACACCCTGTATAATGTCACTGAATTTCTTTTTCTACGTTTTGGTAAAACAATGTTAGTACTTGTTGATTTCAAAGTCGGAGATTTCTGACACTTAAATCAAGTGAAAATTAATCAATTACATACAACAATGTAAATGTCAAAATTTTAACAAAAATTGTAATATCTTAGAAACAGATGAAGATAGGTATAAGATATCCTAATGGTAATCGTCATAGAATTTAATGGTAAATTCAAAAATATAAATAATATATAGGGTGCTCCATTTAAAATAACAAAGTTTGTGGCGACTTCCGGTTAACCGGAAGTGCAAAAAAGGTGAAAATATTTTAGAAAGAAAGTAAGTGCCAAATTGTTGCAAACCCCAATTTTTTAAAACTGAGGAATTTCGTTAAGCACGAAAACTTCTAACCGGCCAGTTCCGTGGAAAACCCTGTATACCCTACACCAGCGGTTCTTAACCTGTTGCCCGCGGACCCCCAGGGGTCCGCCACTCCCTTTTAGGGACCCGTGAAAGAATGTTTTTCGTGATCAGTATACACATAGTCAGGTAAAGTACATTTAGGAAACATTATGCAAGAAACAAAAACAATAAAACCTATTCTGTTAGAATATTATGCCATGATATAGGCATTAGGCAATTAACACCCAGGAGTGAGCGATAGCTAAAGTAAATAACAGAGAAAAAGGGCAAATATGGCTTCTGTTTGCTAGAACAGGAAATGAGTACACGCATTATTCAACTGTGCCAGTGTTAACGAACTTTCTCGCTTGCTGTATCTTTATTTTACACATGGGTATGAAATCTTCGACGATATTCTTCTCCGACACATTAGATTCCCTATCGTTCCAACAATCGCAAGTTGCATGAACATTTCTCTCGAAAAATAATATCTAATAAATAAAAATAATATCAGTATGTAATAAACACACGACAACGATTACATTTTTTAGAATGTGCGCATGCGCAATCGTCGGTAGAATTTTAATTCCCTTGGTTACGTCGAAATTTTGTTCACACGTAATTATTAGGGGCGGAGCCATCTATCTACCATTACTATTTGTTATAGTTACACATAACGGTGAATAAGTATCCATCTCTTTTTTAATTTTACCTATTTAAACATCTATTTCATTTGATAGTGTGAGAATCGTGTGCAATATTTTTAAATCCTTAACATGGATCGCTGGCTAAATTTAAAACGCAAAAATACTGAAAGTGATAGTGTCGTTACATCTTGCTCAAAGTTGAGTGAAACTTTGTTCAGTGATCATAAGTAATGTCGCCGTTATAGTAAAGAATACCTTTCTATCGGTTTCACCTACACAGGTTCGGAAGACAAGCAAATGCCTCAATGTGTGTTATGTTATGAAATTTTGTCGAACGAGGCAATGAAGCCGTTGAAGCTTCGAAGATATCTTGAGACTAAACATAAAGATCATGTTACAAAGAGCATCGATTTTTTCAAAAGTAAGGAACGTGAACTACATGGAAGTAAAAAAATTATAAAAATGACTGCAGGCATTTGTAGCAACGAAAATTCATTTGAAGTTTCTCAACTAATAGCGAAAACTGGGAAACCGCACACAATAGCTGAAGAACTTATATTGCCTGCTACAAAAATAATGGTTTCTGCATTGGTCGGTGAAAAAGCTGCCAGGGATTTGTCTTTAATACCATTGTCAAATGATACAGTAAAGAAGCGAATTCACAGCTTGTCAATTAATGTGAAAGAACAATTGTTGGAGAAAGTTCGTATGTCGCCTTATTATGGGCTACAACTAGACGAAAGTACAGATGTAACAAATAAGGCAACCTTGATGTGTTACGTTAGGTATGAAAATGCGAAAAATATTGTCAATGATTTGCTCTTCATCTCCACATAGTCACACTACAGAGAAAGATATTTAGTAGCATAAACGACTTTTTAACATCTCATAATGTTGACTGGTTGAAATGCATTGGAATCAACACTGATGGGGCGCGACCTATGTTAGGAAAGATTACAGGACTTATAGCACGAATTAAAGAAGTTGCACCATCGGTGGCTTGGTTTCATTGCTGCCTGCATAGAGAGACCTTAGTTGCTAAAAAATCCCAGAGAAACTACAATTGACCTTAAACGAATCAGTAAAAATTGTCAATTTTATAAAAAGCAAAGCATTAAATTCAAGGCTTTTTGAACAACTTTGCAAAGGAATGGACAGTGAGTACTATCATCTCTTGTTGCATTCTGACGTTCGTTGGTTATCACGAGGTAAAGTGTTATCTCGCTTATGGGAACTGAAGGACGAAGTGAAGCTATTTCTCATCGATAAACAGTTTTACCTTAGTAATCGCATGTGTGATTTTTCATGGCTAATAAAGTTAGCGTATTTATCAGACATTTTCACCCACTTAAATGTGCTTAATTTAAATCTTCAAGGACAGCAAGGTACACTGACAATTTTCCAAGTGAATGACAAGATCGAAGCAATAATTAAGAAGCTGGCTTTGTGGCATCATCGACTCTCCAATAAAAACTATGAAGCATTTTCAAACTTAAAGAACTTTCTTGAATCTATTGACGAAGAGTTGTATAGAGAGGACATGTTAGTTATTGCACAGCATCTAAATGATTTGCAACACAATTTTCGTGAATATTTTCCAACTCCTGATTCAAGTAATGAGTGTATTAGGGATCCGTTTTCAGTGAACATCTACGAGCTACAAGGACTAACAGCAATAGAAGACGAAAAACTCATTGAAATATCCACCAATGGGGCTTTAAAATTAGAGTATATGAAAATACTGCTTCCAAAGTTTTGGGTGCAGTTAAAAGAGGATTATCCAGAGTTATCTATGAAAGCTCTAAAAGTTCGACTTGTAGACTACCTACTTATGTGAGAAAACCTTATCTGCTCTTATTTACCTCAAAAATAAATATAGGAACCGTTTAACAATGTAGAATCAGAATTGANATTCTCAGTTAAAAATTGGGTTTGCAACAAGTGCACTTACTTCTTCTAAAATATTTTCACCTTTTTGGCACTTCCGGTTAAACCGAACGGCCGCGAACTTTGTTATTTTAAATAGAAACACCCTATGTATTAATTATATTTTTGAAATTTGCCATAAAATTTTATGACGATTACCAATAGGGTATCTTATACCTATCTTCAAACTGTTTCTAAGATATTACGATTTTGTTAAAATTTGATAATTTACATCGTTGTATGTAATTGATAAATTCTCACTTATTTAAGTGTCAGAAATCTCCGACTGTTGAAATCAAACAAGTACTAACATTGTTTAAACAAAACGTAGAAAAAAAATTCAAGTGACATTATACAGGATGTTTAAAAATTAGTGACATATCCAAGATTTTGAATGTTGCAAAACTTATTTTTTTCAAATAGAACACCCCGTACATTTTTCTATTTTTGGGTGCTACAATTAAATTCGTATACCGATTGCTTAGCATTCCTATACCCATTTTCAGTAGTTTCTTTTAATTACTGTTTTGTTTATTACCGCTTTCAAATGGCCGAATAATTTCTATCTGGTGGGCCATGACATTAACATCACAACAATTATATTATTAGTAAGTATTATTGTTTATAACATTGTTTGTTACACGTCGCGTGTTCAGATAATGCATATTATTATGGAACTTATGAATTAGGTAATAAAAATATTGAAGGAGCTTATTTTACCCCGATACTTTAAATTTATTTTTACATTCACTGAGAATGCAGGATGAACTTATTAGAGAATTTACGGTAATTATAGGATTTTATTTTCGGCTAATATATCTAATAAAATCAGAAAACTTCGAAATAATACATTACACAGATTACACACTGTACGCAAACTTTCGGTACTACCAAGCAAGATTTAATGGATTCGTGTGACGAGAACGTTTGGTGAATTAGACCCAGTTGAAGTGAAAAGAAGTATAAGGCGACACATTAAGACGTCGAATAATAAATGCTTGGACGTAAACCGAATTCACATTGAGCATTTTTTTTGATGCTCTATTGTCATGGGTTCAAGTTTATGCTAGCTTGTAAATTGCATTTGTTAAGTATGCATGTATCTAAATATTCTTCATAAAAACCTTTATCATTTTGAAAATACTTTAATATATCAAAAACTTTTAAAAACGTTTGTCTGACAAGCACACTACGTTTTAGTGAAACAATTTTTGTTAATGTTGTCGTCGTTATCGTTTTATGCCATTTCCCTTAATTTGTAAACCAAGCTATTAAGAGAAATCATTTCAAAATTTTCTGGATTCCGTTAGATATATTAACAACCAATAAATTCCTTTAATTACATTGAATTCTCTATAAGTTCTTCCTGCATTCTCAGTGAATCTAAAATAAATTTTAGTATCCTAGGTTTAGAATAAGCTCCTCCAATACTTTTCATTATCTAATTCATAAGTCCATAATAATATGCATTTATCTGAACACGCGACGTGTAACAAACAATGATTATAACAATAATACTTACTAATAACAATAAATTGTTGTGATGTTAATGTCATGCCCACCAGATGGAAAATTATTCGGCCATTTGAAAGCGGTAATAAACAAACGAGTAATTTAAAAGAAAACTACTGAAGATGGGTATAGGGAATGCTACAGCAAAATCGGTATAGAATTTAATTGTACATCCAAAAATAGAAAAATGTACAGGGTGTCTATTTGAAAAAAATTAAGTTTTGCAACATTCAAAATTCTTGGATATGTCACTAATTTTAAACATCCTGTTATAATGTCACTGAATTTTTGTCTACGTTTGGTAAAAACAATGTTAGTACTTTGTTGATTTCAAAGTCTGGAGATTTCTGACACTTTAAATCAAGTGAGAATTAATCAATTACATACAACAATGTAAATGTCAAAATTTTAACAAAAATCGTAATATCTTAGAACAGTTGAAGATAGGTATAAGATACCCTAATGGTAATCGTCATAGAATTTTATGGCAAATTCAAAAAAATATATTAATATATATAGGGTGTTCCATTTTAAATAACAAAGTTCGTGGCGACTTTCCGGTTAACCGGAAGTGCAAAAAAGGTGAAAAATATTTTAGAAAGAAAGTAAGTGCCAAATTGTTTCAAAACCCAATTTTTTAAAACTGAAGAATTTCGTTAAGCCGGAAAACTTCTAACTAGCCAGTTCCGTGGAAAACCCTGTATATTTTTGACAGTATTTTAAACCTTGATAGAAGTTTTTATGCAATTATTGTATTAAGGAAACAAAATTTAAATAAACAATACAAAACATGTATATAATCATTGTACTACTTTAAAAAGGATTCGTCTCATTCTCGTTGTTTCATCCGTCTCTCATTTTTACTACAAAAAACTTCTTGTTAATGTACTGCATCGTGTAACTATTCCTCTTACCATTAATTGCTGTTTTTGCTATATTTTGCAATATCCCCAGTATTTTCACCGATATTTTGATATTTATTATGCATATCTCCATTTTGTAAGCTGCTAATTTCATATTTTTTAAGTGTGTGTTTGACTAAATGATACTTATGACAATTTGGAGTTGGACGACATACCTCTAACTTGCAATATTATTTTTGTAAACATGCAATAGCACCTGCATTGTAACAGTTTTTAACCTATTAATTTTATAATTACGACACTTACCAGTTGCCGATTATAACCAGTGCAATGTTTATTCACTTCTTTTCTTATAACCCACTATCATGGACCACAAAACTGCGCAAAACTACACAAAACTTTTGAATTTCAACATTCCTTCGTTTTTTTTTTACGCTTCTCATCTACCACGGCCATGACTCCACTCACGTGATGCACACGTGCTTGTCGCTTGTTTACGATATGACATATGCACTAACTCACGTGACTCAAAGCAGCAAGTAGGATTGGACAACCGCAGATGATTTTTGAGAAATTTGTAAAGCCTAAAGCCAGTAGTTTAATAGTTCAAATTTAAGTTAAAATAATAAGAGAAAGATATTAATTTTTGTTAAAATAGAGTATATTTTGTACATGCGTTATTCTACTTAAAAATATATTACTAAGCCTTTCAATATTACGAACACAAATATATACATAATATGTTTTAATACATTTAATTATGCATTTTATTTTGTTAATTCAAGATAAAATTAACTTTTATTTTTATAACCACGTTTAGATTATGTTTAAGATAGTCGATTAAAATATTGTTTTTAGAAGCCATGAATTTACATTTTCAATAAATAACCGAAATTATGACCAACCCAATCTGTGCTTTATTTTTACATGAATATCCTAAAGTGTAACAAAACACAATTTTTGTTGGTTAAGTAAAACCTGATAATATTTCTCATGTATATAGATATGGTAGTTGTTAAATATTAAATTCATGTTGTATAAATATTATGTGCTGTACATGGGAATATTTCCCATATTATTGGTAACCAATATATTTCTTTCAAAACTAATTAATATTTGGGGTATTCCTTTTTATACTAAAACAATATATTTGAAAACTTAATATGTGCTTAATATGTATAAAATATACATTTAATAAATATAGGTGTTAGACCCATAAAATAATATTAAATAAATATTTTCGTAAAACCAAAGATATTGGAAAACGATTATAAATATTCAAAAAATATTTTGTAATCAATATTAAATTCGCAATATTCTATAAATATTACTTATATGTTGAATGTTAATTTTGGGTTTGGAATGTGTGATATAAATATTGTTTCTATGTATAATAAATATGATTTTTAAATATATATGCACAGTTATAAACAAACACATTTATATAATAATGTGTTGTTTATGTTGGAAATATTTCCCATACATATATTTGTAAAATACGAAATACATATTTTATAAATATTGTGTGCTACCTGGGACCTCACATGCTACACTGCTCGAGTTCATTCTTCGCTTGGGTTGGTTCAAGTAGGCTGTGGGTGAGTGATCCCGCCTAGGGAATCTCGAATCCAGAATCCTGAACGCAAATCTTGAAGACAACCCTTAGTAATTTTCTTTGTAATACGAATATCTGGCTTCTCAACTATTGCGACTCTATCAGAGAAATATCCACTAGGGATTCTAACTAAATTACCTGGGCAACTTTTACGCTTTAATTGTACTATACTTTTTGGCCAGCAGGCATTGTCAAAAGCACCTTTAATATCAACAATATAAACGTACTATAAACTTTTTCTAAGCTGCAGTTTTTTTTTTTTTGGTTAAGTAAAGATATAACAATATTTTATTGCATTATTATATTTTCTACATTTCCAATCAGCTAAAAATATTATATCTAGTTTGCTGCGCATCGCTTATCACTTTTATTTTGTTAAGACCGTCTCACTTTTTCGTAACTATAATATTCTAATTTCACATTGTTGTGAAATGTCTTTTAAAAACTCAATATTATAGACTTCTTGGAGCCACTAAGCTAAATAAAATAAGAAATAATTCATAGAAAATCTAAATATACAATAACAACAAAGACCTGCAGAATTTTCGTATAATTTGCCGAATCGATCGCAATTAACAAACCCATGGACAACCAACAATTATTCGGGATTGCATCAGATTCATTCTCACGTGCTGTTCGCAAATCTCTGACGTCGACCAATCCAAACGCGGCATTCCTCTACGTATCAAAGGCGGTCCCCGAACATCGTTTTATTTATCCAAAGTTCCAAGTCATTGCAGGCGCTTAACATTCGGTCAGACGCTCAGTTTTACTTGCAAACGTGTAATAATAGCGTCGATAGAATATTTAGATAACTTCGTCTCTTTATTCATAAATCTTTGCTATCAAATAGTACGAATATTTAATTTACTACGCATAAGTAACAGTAGTAGTATCGATTTAGAAGCGTTTTAGTGACTCATAACCACATATTTTACATATTACAAATATTGTAATTGCAATTAATCGCGCACATACAAAAACAAAGAGAACTAGTCTGAAATTAGCGGAATACTATGATCGGTGTTTCTACGCGTGCTATGATCTTTGATTATCAACCTGCCTCGCAAGTAGCAGTCACAGTTCCGGTCGCGATCAGAACAATTTGTGCTCGGCGCTGTAATAAAAAAGTCTTTTGTTGTTGTTGTTGTTGTTGGAACTCTAAATTGATCAATTACATTCATATTATTGGCTTGTTTGTGGACAAAACGATGATGATGCGTGGCTTTGGCAAGATGTAAGTACAGTTTTTGTTGTTATTCTAGTTACTTCTGTTTGTTTTTTTTTTGTGCGTCAAAATTCATAAAAAAGGGTATCCACCAACAGATATATTTAATAGCATCTATTTAATTAAATAACATAATACATTATAGTATTTCCTTGATCTGGACTGTTGTAAGGCGTTTAGTTTTACACTATAAAAGATATTTGACAAAGAACTTTATTTGTGTAACAGCTTAGCTTTAAAAAAAATGAAAGTTTTTTATACAAGTTTTGTAAATGTTTTTATAAAAGTACTTTCTTTAAAAAAACATGGACAAAAAACGAAGAAAAAAACTGGCGGTTAACTTGAGCAAACAACTAAAAGAATTTCTTATATATAAAAAAAAAATTATTAAACATTCTAAATAACAAATAAATTTATTTGCATGTCTCTAGAAAAAGTTAATAAAAAATATTAGAGTTAAGTGGAAATATTTATTTTTAAGATTTCAAATAAGTAAATATAAAAAAATATTCACGGTGGAATTTTGTCAACGTGGCACGTAGTAAAATATTAGAACAAATTGTGTTCCAAACAATAAATTAATTACAAAATTTGCTATATTAAAATTTGATGAGTGTAGTGTTATATTGAAATTTATTTTAAAAAAAGTTTCTAATTTCCTACTCAAAAAAAAAAGAAGCTAAAATTGAAATTTGCCAACGTGGCAGCAATATGGCGTATGAGCAACGTAATATTGCCAACGTGGCATAATGGGTTACATAACAAATTATAATTGGGTAACCAGGGAAACTTGAGTAATATTACCAGGAATTTATTATAAAAAAAAAATTGTTGAGAACGATAAGTAATAAAGAAAAAAATCAAGGTTACAATTTGTTGTGATGGTTTTGAAATCAATAATTAGTAGGTACTCCTTATAAGGTAGTCGAATATACTGCTTTAACTAAAGTTGTAATTAAAGTAATTATAAAACTATTAAATTTGAAAAAGAGTGAAGATACTTTGAATTGAAAAACATTATTACCTTTTTCAAAAATACAAAGGAAATAAGTCTATTTATAACAATTCGAAAAGTATTCATATACTACGTTACCATATTGAAAATACCATGTGATTCAAAATGATTGTCGTAAGAAAAAAACTGTTTTCCGGAAAAATTTATCTATACTTATTACCAATTTAATGAGCGAAGTTAGCTACATACAAATTTCATACATTAAATGAATTTTCTTGACATTGG
The DNA here is from genome assembly GCA_004143645.1 of Protaetia brevitarsis. Taxonomy (NCBI): domain Eukaryota; kingdom Metazoa; phylum Arthropoda; class Insecta; order Coleoptera; family Scarabaeidae; genus Protaetia; species Protaetia brevitarsis. The sequence continues at coordinate 275,361 of RXPK01000030.1, read as the reverse complement.
CGTGCGTGTTGTAGTATCTTTCGATTATTTATCTTATAATTTTTTTCAAATCGTTTATATTTACATCTAATATCACCAACAATAGTATTTCTGAATACTGTAAGAAAATAAGGGAATTTATCTGTGGTAATAGCTCAACAAACAGGTAAAGAATCAATATTAACATTAAGTGAAATAGTTTATTACATTTTATAGTTTTATAGGCTTATCATACACTTCAGCGCAATGAGCTGTCAAAAGAAAGTTACATTTTCATCCCTATAAAGTTTCTACGGTACAGGAATTATTACCATTAGATCACGATAGGCGATTGGAATATTGACATTGATTTAATAACAATTTAAGGGATGATGACTTGCTAAACAAATCATTTTTCTCGGATGAAGCCTGGTTTTATCTAGCAGGCTATATCAATTTACAAAACTATTGTATCTGGTCTGCAGACAATCCACATAAATTTCGAGAAACGCAATTGCATCCCGTAAAAGTTGGAGTTTGGTTAGCTATGTCCAGGCAACGAATAATAGGGCCAATTTTCTTCGAGGAAACTGTAACAGCCCAACGTTACCAACAGATGTTGGAATTGTTTATTATAGAGTTACAAGAAAATGAGCTTGATGCTGGTTATTTTCAGCACGATAATGCTCCAGCACATACTGCTCGACAAACCTGCCAATATCTTCAACAGTTTTTTGCTGACAGGGTCGTTAGAGCCCAAAGATGGCCACCAAGATCGCTTGATTTAACCTCATTAGATTACTTCATGTTCGGCTATCTAAAAAATAGGATCTATAGAAACTGCATGCATACCATAGAAGAACTGAGAAATGCAGTTTTGTCACTTAATAATTATACTAATTGTATGTTATAATTTAAAGTAATAAATAAATTTAGTTAGTACTGAATTGTAAAATCATAGTTTAGTAAAGTTAAATTAATTACATTTCATTTTTACAAGCAGAAACACCAATCCATAGTCGTTTATATAATGCGAGTTCAAATATAGGTTACGTTTTCCTTATTTATGACAGATCCGTTTACTTTCTTATGTTCCAACACTGACTTAGTTCAAACCTTCATTACAAACACGCGGCATATACCTACACCCTGTTACTATCTATAGGAGTGGATTTGACAATCATTTTGAATCTCTGTGTATAATATCTACGGATGCAAGGATATTAGAAAGTAAAACTGTCTAAAATGAAAGACCTTGAGACCTTGAGACCTTGACAGTAACATGTAGCCTGTATACACACTGCTGAGAGTACAGTGCTTGATAGGCATTATTTTCAGTACAGTATACGACATTGGCACAGTATACAGGTGTCTCACGACGTACTGCATCGATCGACATATGAAAGAACATACATTGGAAAACACTGAAAATTTCGCAGTATACTAAAACTGACCTGCGCTACTGAACTAAAATATTTTTAATAATTTAGCGCATCCGGTTGTACCGGAAGTGGCTGACAACTTTGTTATTTTAAATGGAACACCCTATATGTATTATTATCTTTTTTTTTAATTCCTCGTTCAAATCTAAAGTAAGTTTGTTAAAACAACTATATTGTTATTTTCAACCTTGAATTATTTGCATTTTTTGAAATTTTTGACAGATGGACGAGTGCATCTGAACTTCTACAACTGCAAAGGTATTTAAATTGGAAAATTGGAAATTTGTAGGGCAGTTTGATGAGAAAGAGAAAAGTATGTAGTTGTATTTAAAAAAAAAAAGTTTTATACTTTTTCAATTTGAAAGTAATTTTCGGACACGCTGTATAATGTTTTCGAAAAATTCATTCGGTTTCGCATGCTACCCTATACGGTCAACAATTCTAAATAAAATCATGATTGCCTGCTTCTCTTTTTATCGTGTATTTTTTCTAGACGTAACAATCACGTTTTTTTGCGATTACAGCGCAATCTGTTACGAATCGAAAGAAAGGGGTCGAGTACGGCACCATTCAGTGAGCCCTCTACTTCTTAATAACAAATGTTATTAAGATCTTTTTTTGATTTGATGCAGTGTTTTAGAGATATTTCGTTGTCTCAAGATAAAAAAACTCACCTGTGTATGAAGCAGAATTTTGTTGCAGTTGACTGACTATACGAGATGTATAATTATTTTAAATACTAGGCTACATCATCAAGAATCGATATCTTCTCTCTTGCTCGCATCTTTCTAAACTTTTTCCTCAAACTTGTACAGACAGGTTTACACATATCTAGACGCTGATTCATAAATGACAAGATTTCCCAGATTACCTGACCATTAGTCACGATTATCTTCAAAATAAGTAGAACAGATAAGAGCAATAAAACTGTACACATTAATCAAATCAAAAAAGAAATTCAACTCCACATTTGGGTGCATCCTAATTAATCAAAAATGAAATGTTTTTAAAAAGTTTTTTTTTCTTAAACAATCATAAAAGTTTTCTTATTTGCCACATGTTGAAGTGAGCACAGGGAATTCCTCTATAACTCGTAAACAGTGACAGATAGGGACAAGTTTTTCTTATAAATGGTTGTAAGATTATATTTTTTGTGTAAGGCAAAATTATCGCGATTTGTACCACACTACCCTTTCAAAAAATCGAGGATTCGCAATTAATTTTGTTTGTGCCCAATCGACAACAACAACAAAAAAATAACGCGTAACAATAAAGCAAACAACAACAAAGAACCACTAATAATGAAAATTCGACTATAATAAGGAGTTGTCGAAAAACCCCATGTCTGTAATGAGAGGAAGGGAAGTACTCTGGTACAACGTTGTCCCTCGATCCTAACGTTGTACCAGAGTACTATAATAGGGAGACTAGCAAAGACAAGTTTGATACTTCTGGATCTGAAACTGACATGGCAACACTATTGCTTTGATAACTGTGAAACTTTTACAGCCCGCTGCAAAAAATGTACTAAAATTTTCATAGTCGAGTAAATAATGGTTGACATCTTGAAAACGACTAGGAATAGGTATATGCATCCTTTATACCTATCGACGGAGAATTTATTTCTGCATTGAATGGTATAATTAGGAATATAATGTTACATTTGAAAAAAATGAATTTCCTAAGGTTAAATGTATCCAAATTGACAATCGATTTATGAACACTCTATTTAGAATTTAGTGGTTCTTTTGACAGAATTTGGTACGGACAACTACTTTTCTTGGGTACTACAAAAGTGACATCAGTATCTCTAATGGTTTGCAAAATATGGTACGTTTTCGAAACAGATGAAAACGTCAAAATTTTAATAAAATCGTAAATATCTCAAAAAACGGTTGAATTTAGGGATGGAGAACTTTAGTGAAAAATGTATTCAAATAATCTATAGAATTCATTGAGGTAAGAAAAAATATATGATTCCATTTAAAATAAGGAAATTGCTATCCATTTCCGGTGTAATGGAACGTCTGTATATTAAGTTAAAAATATTTTCGCATGATTCTTTAGGTGGGGTTTTGTTATTAATTGTTTTATCGCATTAGTCTAGCTGCAATAGATCGCGAGAAAAAGATAGTGGACGAGTGATCTGAAACACCCTGTATATATAATTTGAACATTAGAATAAATCATGATTTATATGTATTTTATTTCACTCTTTTAATTTATGCATAACCAAAACAACATGACTACTGCGATTATTTTGTTGATTTTACAAAATTTTTTCGCGAATATCTTTATAAATAGATACTGTAGAGCTTTGGTAAAACATACGGGTCTTCTAATTTTGCACACAGACTTCAAATTTAAAATATAAAAAGAATCCAAAACATAAATTTTTTTAGGTGTTCCAGTTGATAGCCCCATGACCCATAACTAAAATCACATCAGTGGTGCTAACGGGATATACGTCAAATTGACACATTCAAAAAAACACCAGCTACGTAGATTAAATTAAGGTAAAATAATAATAATTTACTTAGACCACTTAGAAAACCTGAATAACTTTAAACCAGTATTAGGACTCTCTCCATTAGTTTTTAAGACAATAAAAATTTTTGTCTAACAACGTGAAGATATACTGGGTATTACATTTAAAATAAAGTTACGCACAAGTAAAATTCACAAAGTTTGCTCTAGGCGCTAGGAATATCCTAATTGTAGTCGTTATAGAATTTTAAACTGATTTTGAAAATGTAATAATAGATAAGATGTTTCATTCAAAATAACCAAATTCATGGCGATTCCCGATTAACCGGAAATATATGAAATATAAAAATATTTTAAAAAGAAAGTAAGTACCAAACTGTTGCAAACACCAAAGTTTTAAAACTGAAAGTTTGCATTTGGGGACGGAAAATTCTAATTACTCAGCTCTGTGGAAAGCCCTGTATAATGGCTTCTATCATGTGCACATATTTATTTTACATTAAACAAAATATTATCGCTCACACTTTGTGTGATCGTACCTGGGAATGAATAAATACATATTTTAAATGATGGAAATATCAGTTGATTGTTCGATAATACCGATTTATATTTTTCAGGCGTGCATAGATAAACAGTACAATAATTACATTGTGATAATAACTGAGTCAATATTTGATATGCGTGCTTAAGCTTTATAAATTTATAATGCTTAATGTAACTATAAATAATTGTAGATACCAGCAAAAAACAATGTTTCTACGTAGGTAGTTTATCCAAATAAGTATAATAATAAAACATAGAGGCAGTATAACACTATTTACTTTAACTATATTCAGAGACATCTAGCTTGATGAGGAACAAACCTAGCGACGCTACCGCTTGAGCTTCTTGACGAGATCGTTCCGCTACCCTCGTCAAAAAATTATTGTCATTTTTTTTAACATTGCGTGCTCTCTCTCTCTCTCTATATAAATATATACAAACTCCTAGCCAGTGTTCGTATATACCTTGATCGGCAATTCCCGGTGCCGACACGAAAAATTTTGTTTTGACACTACAATTCCCTTTTTTTGGCGGCAAATACAAACTTATTAACTTTTTTTAATAAATTACTTACTATTTTAAAATAAATGTACCGATATAATGACAGATTCATTTTAACTAAACCAAATGGAAAACAAAATACAAAAATAGTAAAAATTTAAATTTATTTTTATGGATGCAATAATATTATGATATTTTATCCAATAATTCCCTCTAAAACAAAACTTTTTCCCCTCTAACTTTCAAAATTCCCTCTAAAAAGGGAATTTCCCTCTCATATACGAACACTGCTCCTAAGGTTTGTTCGTTGGTGCTACACTTTCTACACTGGCTTGTGATTAAAATAAGATAGAAGATTTACTCTGTAGGTACCTAAGAAAGATAAAATATGCACCAGTGTAATTGGTGTAGCACCAACGAACAAACCTCTAGTTCCTAGCTACCAACTGACAACAAACACTCTCTATCTCCGCTGCTAATCGATTTGCGCGCCATCTCTTGTAGCGTAACTCAACTTACTAGTTCCCATTTCTAACACCGTCTAAAAAAGCGATTTATTTACCATGTATCATGGTAATTTATTTTAAATTATTTGTTTTTTTTACGAATTCCTAGATCGCCCAAGCCTACTTATACGTAACATACACACTATTTAGATATAAAACGTCCTTCGTAACCATTTTCGCTGAATCACGGTTATATAATACGCATTATTGTTGGTCATGTTTATTTATGGCGAAAGATAATCTTCGGCGCCCGGTTCTCAGTCAATCTTTTCATTTTGCGATTCCTAGAAAACATGCCCCGGTGTGCCTCGTCATAGTATAAAGCTTATAAAGTTTATACTGTGGCCTCGTGCTATCATAATCGGGCTCGTAGAATGCTCGTTTTTGTCAATATATATAGATAGATACTTCGCGTGCTATTAGGAAATTAAACATGGCGCTAATTGTATTTGAATAGTATACAATGCAAACGGACTGCTCACTTTGCAGGTGTAATTAGTATTTGCTTGATTGTAATTGCGTTCGTAATAATATCTATAATATTTTTTTATGTACATACGTATCTGTCAACGAGATAAGCCCTATAAATAAAATCGCAACTGATAACAACGTTGTTTTATCATTTCGAAACTATGATATGACTTTATAATTTGACAATATTCACTTTTGTAAGTTTTATTTTTTTTTTTGCACAGAAAATCAGTATGTAAGTGATTCAATTTGAGATTCGTAATTGGGAAATGGAAAATTGAGTAATCTGGAAACAAATACATATAAAAACGACTACAGTTCTTGAACATTTATTTTAAATATGAGTATAGATATCCACGTAACTGGTTCATTAAAAGTTTATGATGTTCTATTATTTACTTATATTTGAGATTTTGGCACCAGTATCTGTTCGATTGGAACTATAAATGCAAAATACCTTAACCAAAATATCACTTCCGGTTGACCGGAAATGGATGTCAACTTTGTTATTTTAAATAGAATGATATAATTTTTTATTCATTTTTGGATTCTACAACTATAAATACGTCAGTTTTCATTAGCTATTCCTATAGCTACATGTTGCCGTTTTTGAGTTATTTAAGTTTTTCTTTATTTTAGTCATAATCATTGCATCATTGAGAAATTAATATCTCGGTTAATACTGCAAGTAGAGACTCCAAATTTGCTATGTTATGAATGTAGATATAACTCTAAGAAACGGTAAGCACACTTTACATTCTAACATACAGGGTGTTCAAAACTGAGGAACAAGTGACATATTTTCAAATGCAGAACAGAAAACTCATTTTTTTTAAATAGAACACCCTGTATTTTAATCGGAATTAGAAGTAAATATCATCCCCTATCACTTTATATCAGCATTCCCTATACCTATCGTTAATATATTTTGAGATATGAACGACTTTTTGTTAAACAGACTAAGTAGCCCTATCTTTAAACTAAAAAATATAAACGGTTTGAAAAAGAATATAAGATAAATAAACGGAAAATTACAACACGAACGCCAATGCCACTAAATGTCAAGAAAATTGATTTATTGTATGAAATTTGTATGTAGCTAACTTCACTCATTAAAACGGCAATAAGTATAGATAAATTTTTCCGCAAAACAGTTTTTTTATAACGACAATCATTTTGAATCTCGCAGTATATCTGCAAGTGTTTTACAATAATTAAGTTCACGTTCTTTCCTTTTTGTAAAACTAAATCTTTATTATTTTATGGTATAAAATATTCTTCCCGAAATAAATATGTTGTGGTTCTTTTGCAGTTATTAGAAGCTGATTTATGGTATCCTATAAAAATACAATCAGTGCTACGTAAAAGTTGGTAAGTGTGGTCATTAATAGAGGCATGGGAAGCATTTAAGAAAACCCAACCTGACTTAACCTAAAAATTAAAACTTTTCTAAAGAGGAATAACTGTTGATCTGGTTTTCTCAAAAAAAGACTGTATTGAAAACCTTTGGAAGACTGCAATTTAGTTTTTTGTTAGAAATCTAAATTCAAAATCTTTTCTTTTCTTAAATGTTTATAAGAAAAGGAAAAACCTTGAAAAAAAAACTTGAATCAACTGTCAATATCTTTCACATAAAAGAATAAATTGTTTCAACGAAAAATGTATTATTTTCGAAAAAATGCGTGCATTTAAAATTATATTCCTTTTCAAGGACACACCAAATCATGTTGGCCGTATAGAAAACACACATTCCTGGTATGTTATCGGAACGTTCTGGTGCTATTTGAGTTCGCATCCAAATTTATCTTGCAAAAGCGAATGGCACAATTGCAGGGTGCCCATTGGCGTCTTGTTTCACGGTTATTTCACTCAAACATAATGTAATATATAACAAAGTATGTAAATGTTACGCCCACTAACCTTACGTTTTACACAAACAATGCACCTTTCAAGGTTCATTAATTGTTTTTTCAAACTGCAGGGATAATTTAAAACTAATAAAATACGTAAAATAAATAAATAAAACAAGTAATCATGTAGATTACACGGATGAGTAAACTAATCTAAGTAGGTACCAATGTAAACAATAACAAACTGCCATTTTGGAAAGCTGTTGTTTGAAGTAAAGTGAAGGGGTGCCAAGGCATGAATTATTATTATACTGTGCATAACTGCATATGTATGTTTAACGTAGTAAATGACGAATAGTCGCCATTTTGAGGTCAGATCACACTTCCTTCTCTAAAGCCTGTATGACGCGATCAAAATACCTAAATTTTTGGTGTCAAGGTGGTTCAAAATCACTTCAAACTCGTCGTGTTTGATGACGTCACATCAAATTTTACTTTGACATAATAAAAAACAGTTGTTGCAACAAATTTTATTATTATAAGCATTGGCGGCCGACACAAACTACTTTGTAAAAGGTTTAAATTTAATTAAAATAGAAGAATTAAGACTAGCTGTGTCTGTAATTGATACAAACACTTCACTGCTCTACAAAACTCCTTCTCGAAAACAATCTTAACTCTTAACCTCAAACTCCAAAATAAACAACCGTGAAGCTAGTATGTTAAGGCCTCTGAAATATCTATTTAAATCTTTGCCTGTCAAAGTTAAACTTTGCAATGTAACTTTGGTAATAAAGTTTGGATATTTCCAAAAAAAAAAAATCTTTGATACACTTTGATCGTGTCATACAGGCTTAACACACATTTTGCTTATGATTGATGTAAATTAAAGAAGAAACCCGAGGTATCTGCTGCTAAAATAATAAAGTAGGGTAGTCATTTTTTTGGCAATATAACATTAAAGACGCTGACAATAAGTAACTTTCTTCCTTTACCTCTTCGCTGGATATTGTGCCAAAAACTCAATTAATTCAACAATAAAACTGGAAATTAATCTTAAAATGTCTGATCTTTATGTAATGGTGACATTAAAGTATAATAGACGATTACATTATACATTATTACATTTTATTATGCAATCCGTCAAGATAATTGTTACGTAGGAAACAGTAGATAAACGCAAAAATGTATTTTAACAGCTCCATCTAACAAAACGATGGACAATTCATCGCGTAAAATTATAATTTAAAAGATTTGCATCAACTAAACATTGATTTTTCGCATATATTATAAATTTGGGTTAAGTAATCCTCGCTTTCACCAAAAATTAATGAAGAAAACATGTCACACACTCAACGGTAAATCGTGAGAAGTTTTTTTTTCTGCCGTACGCCTTTCTATCGAGCGAAACTCGAGTATTTCTCGGAAAATACCCCGTTTCCAGTGAATCAGCGCGCGTCATGTGATTTAGCGTCATTCCATTGGCCGAACGTGACATGGCCGCGGCCAACTGCGACCGATATTATCTCCGACTCCTTTTAATGGCCCCGAACGGGACAAGGACAGGTAGATGGACGTGGGGGGAAGGATGACGTAGCCGACTTCGATTCTGAGCGAGCCAGGTTTCGTCATTTGCGATAGAAACGATATTGTGTGTGAATGTGCGCGTCGGTCGTGTACAAAATAGAATTTATAGTGTAAAAATTAGTTGTATGTGAAAATAAATAATTCGTTTTGCGATAGACGGGCGAATTACAAGCAGAAACAGTCGATATATCGTATTTTTTTCGATTGTGTTAAGACTTTTTTGTGCATAGAGGGCGTTTCAAAAAATATATTTAGAGTAAGTTTTAATATTTTTCAGCGAATCGATTTAATTAGAATTAAAATTCGTATTGAAACGACTTTACGATATTTATTTTATCGATTGATGGAATTCGAATCGAAATCATTCTAAATATAGTCAATTCGGCTTAGCAACCGTTACGCACTATTGTGAAATACTTAAAAAAATCGTCTAAATTACATAAATCTTTTCTAATTACCTAACTTAGATAATCGCATTTACGAATGCATAATTTTGGTTTTCCTTCCATCGCGTATTTCTTTGTATTTTGCTCGAAATTGGAAAATCCATAAGTCAACTTCCCGTGTGACGGTGTGACGTATGCACTAACCTTTGGATTCCCCATCGAACAAGTACAGACTTGCTTTGTAACTAACCTTGAGCGTCTATTATTAAAGTCATTTTTTTTACTTTGTATTGTATTCGGTTTCATATTGGCGCGTCTGTTAACGATGATTGTTTTAACAATGTAAATGGTTTGTTTGATTAAGGCGGGTGCTTGTTTGTAGTTTCGATAAAGTAAATTGTTTGATAAAGATAAATATTCGCGTCGAGTAAAATTTAGGAATTCTGTTAACTAGCCTCTGAGGTTTCTAAACATATTCTACATACTTAATTCACTTAGCAATTGGTATTCCACAGTATTTTAGTTCTGAATCAGTTTTTTTTTTTTTATAACATATCAACTTTTATGTAACAGCGGGGAATTCTAAGTATTTATTATGTTACCACAAACATGATATGTTTTCATTATCGGTGATGACATTACGATTCTTGGTAATGCTTCTACATTTTTACTCTTTACCCTTTTGTTATATATTTTGATATTTTTCTGTAATTCTTCAAGGTTAACTCGTAACATGTAGCCATTAGTATTTTATTAATTAAAAGCGAGTTTGTGAAATTCTGGAGCTAGTTTCAATTCCTTTAACATAATTTTTCTATAATGTTTGGTTGAAGCATATTTAAGTTCAAGCAAAGTTTTTGACAATTATTATACAGCTTTTATGAGTTTTTCTAATTGCAATTGAATTATTTTTCTTATTTTGGCGTCTAAATGGATTTATTTATATGAATTTAATATTTGAGAAGTTTATATTTACAACCAAATTCGAACTAATTAACCTAAAAATATTGGGCATATAATTTAAGATTTGAACAAGAAGAAACTGTTTTTATTGAGGTTATATCATTTTTCATTAAAAAGGAATGGGGGTTTGTTATAGATTTTTGGAAAATTTGGCATATTTGAAATTCGGAAGATACTTTTTTTTTTGGAAATCTTCAATTTTCATTTTTATGTAGCAGAATATATATAATATATTTTTATGGTCTAATTAGAATAAGTCATTGTATAATGAATATGAATATCGAATCGAAAAATCATTTTCTTCTTTTTTACATTTACATATGGGTTATGGGCTGATTTAGTAAAAAAAATAACAAAAAAAATGTTGCTTCCTAATTATTTCCTTCCTATTTATTTTATTAAAAAAAATTATAACATTTTATTATACAGCTTGCATGACTTTTCATAATTAAAATTATTTTAAAATTTCCAGATTTTATTTAAATCTGGACGAAAGAAATTGACAATGAAACAGCCCAGCCATCTGAGGGGCCCTCAGATTAGCAATATTTTACAGATATACAGCAAGAGGCCCCAAACAAAATTCTACGGGGGGCCCAAAGATTTTGCACTACGCCACTGAATTTAATGCTATGGTATTTACATATATAAGAATTAAATGAAAAGTACCCTATTTTTCCGACTATAAGACGCATCAAATGATAAGACGTATTTTTCGGACTATAAGACGCACCTCAAATTTAGAGACGATTTATTGAAAAAAAAAAATTTAATGTAAACCTTCGGACCATAAGACGCACCCAAAATTTGAATCCATTTTTCTATGTAAAAAAGCGCGTCTTATAATCCGAAAAATACGAAAATAATAAATAATGTTTTGAGACGAATTGGCAAACATTTTTTTTAGTGGAAATATGAAAATATTTATATATAACAGAATTTATGTATCACAGAAATTTTAGGAATCTCAATTTTTATATTTATTATTACAGTCAACATTGTTTTTTTTTTTAGACTCATGCATTTTCCTCTTCCTAATTACAGAATTCAATTTTTTTACATTTAATTTTTTTTTTTAACTGATTTTTATTTTCTTACGTTAAATAAAAGTTTGACATACTTCTGCATTAAAACTTGATGGGTTGTTTATTTGAATATGAAACTTGAAAATTTTAACTATGACATCGGGATCCAGATAACCACAGTTTCCCGTACAGCATTTTACACTTCAAATACATAGCAGATACATAAAACTTGAAATATTGCTACATAGCAGACACATAGCTGTTCATATCGATTATGTATTAAATACGTATTTAATACCGATAAATGTCCGCGATTGGTACGTATCTGAAACGTAATTTACCTTACATACCAGATACGTGTTCAATACGTAAATTATATATTTAATACGTATCTCTAACATTGCAAATACGTATCTAAACTGTATACAGAATGTCCCACATTTACTTTCCCACGTATTTACTCGAAAACTAATGGAGATAAAGAGTTGCAGTAAAATCCAATGGAAATTGGGACGATATAGTACATAAACTTCTGTCATTAGAACTCTCCTCGTATAAATAGCCGTTTTCCCTCTCTTCCACTTTGTTTTTTTTTAAATTGTACCCCAATTTTTCCAGCAAGTAACAGGCTATTTATACGAAGGGTGTTATAATGGCAGAATTTTACATACAATATCGTCCCAGTTCCAATTAATGGATTTTATTGCAACTTTTTGTGTCCATTAGGTTCCGAGTAAATACGTGGGAAAATAAATGTGGAACACTCTGTATGTAGGTTATTTATTCAAACACATGCAGAGCGTTTTCCTGTAGGCTATCCAAACATAGTATTACAACAGAGTATCTTTTTTCAACACCAATTAAAAACAAAGATAAGTATGATTCTCTGTGTTGGTTGCTGGAAAAAATATATATCCAAAAGTAAACAAGATATAAACTTATTATTTTCTTATTAACTTATATATTTTTAATATATTTAATAGATTTTATAAAAAATATATATAACATGTATATTTTTTATAAAACATATTTCGATATAACATTTTTAACGGTACACATATTATAGTTATATTTTATAGTGGTATTTTAATATCACTTCATCACTCTTGATATTGAACAGTATGATTAGTTTGGTTTTTCTCTTTGTCTCTGAAACAATCAAGAAATCGGATGTTTAATATATGTAATATTATTAATTATAGAAATATAAAAGGTAAAAAAGGAAGACGTTTATATTAATATATTATCACAAGGAATCTTTCAAATCTTTTAACATTTGTTGAAATATTATTTGGATAAAAAACAATGCAATTAATCCAATGAAGAACTGTTTTATAAAAATTACATTTAAAAAAGCACGTCATAATTCGATTTTTATAATATTAATATTTAGATAAATAAATATAGTAATTTACTCACGCAATTCTGTGAAGACGTGTAGGAACTAGAGCAATCCAATTAATCATGAGTTTTGTAATCATTTCTTCGGTTGAATTTATATCATGCAATCGAGCAACAGCTACAAATATAGAAAAGTATTTATAATACTATACATAGAATACTATAAACATTTTACAACTTACCTAATATAATCAAATTAAGGGTTTTAAAATTTCGAAATGTTTTTTTTCCCTTGAGCTCCTTTCCAACTATGTCATCCTTCATCAATGCTTTGAAAATGTTTTTTATTGCATCCTGTAGATTTGTCCCACCTTTCAATTTCAAAAAGTCTCTCTACAATAGTTTGAGATATGTAAATTATTAATATAAAATGAAATCTGCAAATGTGTGAATATGAAAAATTAACCTAAAAAAAACACATTCACAATCAAATACGCATTAATATTGTACAGTTACAATCGTATGGAAATTCTAATCATTACAAATCCAAAATTAACCTTTGACTCACATAAATTATTTTTCACATATATAATAACTATTTTAATATCTGATCACCGGCGATTATAACTATCAAGTTGTTTTAGGTTAATGATGCCACTGGATACTACTTGATATATACTACGGTGACTACGCTAAATGCACCAAACACCAACGGATGATGGCGGATTAATACATTTTGTCCAATATGTATCAACTACATGTTTGATCTTTAATATATTTATATAATATGCGCAATATACCTGCTATGTATTATATATGTATTTTCACTTGAATACATCAAACATATTACATTAATTACATATTTAACACGTTATATTTCATACGTAATAAAATGAAATGTAAATGCAATATTGTTACGTATTTAATATGTAATTGCAATGAAAGGTGCTGTATGGGTTTATTAGCTATGCTAATTCAGAATTAGTAAAACTTTTTTGTAAGCAATTCATTTTCCTTTAAGTTTGAGGTCTACTCCTTTCAGAAATTTGATTTTCCCTACAAATTTGATAAAAAATATTTTATGTTATCTAGTAGTAATTTATATATGTTTTCAATATTCTACAGTTGTTTTAAAAATCGTCTTCTAATTGGAACTTGTACGAAAAAATATTTTTTAATCAGTAATTCAAAGTAAGTAAAAACTGTATATCTGTTCCTGTTTATTATTTTAAACGATTTATTTTCTGCGATTTTTTTTAAGATCCCGAGTGTGTGTATTTGATTTGTATTTCGCTTGGAAATTGATTTATCAAAAGCAGGGACTTAAATAGATTAATAAATTTATACCACGTTCATAAAAAAAATATATAATACCGGTATTAAAAGAGGCTTTTTTTTAACAATTGTGGATTTTTTTGTTGCAAAATACTTAACAGGATTAATTATTAACGATTAGTGGAATTCACTTAAGTACATAAATTACTATTTTTCGTACAAACAAAAAATTAACACTATCAGGCTTACAGTTAGAGCAAATAGTATAAGAGAAGCCATACACTTTCTGAATTTCCAAATAACTAAAAGCACTTTATTGTTGACGATGTTATATTATCAATAAAATCTGATATTTTATCAATGCAAATTGTAATCATATAATAAGAGAAATGTTTGAATATTGCATGAAATTTGAGATAAATGAATTTATTCCCTGAAAAAAAAAAACATGAAAAAAAGTTTTTATAGAAATTTACTGTTTCAAAGTTAAAAACAAAAATATTGATTTTTTTTGTTTTATTTTAAATTTTGACGATTATCCCTTAAATTTATTTTTTTCCTCTTAAACTTGAACTCATTTATTTACACAAGTGCGTGTATTATATACAAAATACAAATACTGTGCATAAATTCCCTGTAAAAAAAAACAATTTGACAATTTTGAAAAATTTACATGGAGGCCACTGAAACTGATACAAAATTTGTCCAATTTTTTTCTGGTTTTGATACATACATATATGCGATTTATTTTATGATAATAGTAGTGCGTGTCGTTCCTCTCTCTTACAGCATGTTAATGAAGGAAAAAATATATATTGAAGATTTTGGTAAAAAAAAAACTGCATTGCTTCCTAGCCAATTATTTATAATTTCAAATCTTTGCTTAATGGATTAAGGAATCAAAGCATATATACTTTAATATCTACCTATCTGGTAATTTTCTGCTGTTTAACAGAGTGAAGTGCGTGTAATTATTTATCTTTAATCCTTATTAATAAACGTAAATTGCAAAAATTTACCAAAAGTTAATTGACATGATAAAAGATGTCCAAATGTCAAGCAAAATTGATAAGTTTTTTATCTCTGATGTCCGCAATGTTGGTAGTTAATGAATTGGATATTCATTATAGAAAAGTGAGCACATGATAGTACAAGATACTATACTGGATTAGATAAAGTAGTATGATGGCCACTACCTCAAGATTCTTATTTAAAAAATTATATTGACGGTTTATACCTCGTTAAAATTACAATAAAATATTCCTTTTTAAAAATATATTTGGGTTTATAAACCCTAAGGAGAAAATTATTTCACCTAAAAACCTTTATAGGAAAAAAAAAATAATTCCAGAATTTAATATTCAATTACAAAAAAAAAAATTCGAATGAAATGTAAAATTTTGATTTCTGTAAATTTATACCAGAAATTGGAAGCATAATAAGATCACCTTCTATTTATATAGTAAAATTTTGGAAAGAAATTTGCAGCGTATGAATATTTTTTTTTAATTTTTGACTTTATTAGCTGTGTTTAAACACATAAGAAGAAATCTATTTTATAACGCGTTTTAAATAGTTTAATTGCTCAAAATCTAATGATTTCGACCATCAGCTTAAGGAAATATTTCATATAATCAGATTTTGATGCAGATATTTGCTCGTTGGATGCTTCTTGATATCGAGTTAGATTTATTGTCCTGGCAGAAAAAGTTGAATTGGCGACAGAAAAGGCGTTTGAAACGCTAATAAAATGTGCTATCAAAGACAAAAGTCTTGACTGAAGTTTGACATAAATAGAGATAGAATAATTGCAGTTTTTTCAGTATCTCAATATTTATCTCTTTCATTTTGAGTCAAAACTTTTGTCTTAGGTAGTACATGTATAGAACTATATAAAAATCTTTTACACGATAAAGAAAAAAATCTATTTAAACGATGTTTTCACACGACAAAATAAGATAATACATGATGCAATTGTTTATTGTCCCGAGAGGGGAAAGTAAAGGTAGCGACAAAAAAAAAGTGTTTGAAAGGCTACAAAATGTATACAGAAAGTTATAAAAATATTTACACGACAAAAAAAAGAAAATGCCCATCAGAATTATTTTTGTCTTATTACCACTGAATTTTTTTGTCTATCCTACATTGCCTTATTTTGTCGTGCGTTTTCTTATTTTGTCGTTCATTGTCTTATTTGACTTTCGTTGTCTTATTTTGACGTTCGTTGTCTTATTTTGACGTTCGTTGTCTTATTTTGTCGTTCGTTGTGTTATTTTGTCATTCGTTGTCTTATTTTGATCGTTCGTTGTCTTATTTTATCGTTCGTTGTCTTATTTTATCGTTCGTTGTCTTATTTTATCGTGTGAACGCTGCACAGTGGTCCTGTTCGCATTCGTAGGCCGAAATAATTGCGATTTAATAAATGAAGTTGTATAATAATGATCTGTAAATCGCATAATTTGCAAACTATATATGTTGAAGTATAATTATCAACTCAGAAATTTTGGGAATATCAAGCCTTTTGTGGCTAGCATAAATCAATTTACTTGAAATAAGCGTTTGAGTGTAGTAAAATAGAGACTAATAATTGCAGATAATTGTATCTTACCGAATTTATTAAATGTAGTAAACTTTTTCAAAGGTAAACACGTAATTTAATAATTCGTCATTTATTGAAATATCTTAACGTTATACTTGGTTTAATTCATCATGCTATTACAAAGCTCAACAGCTGTTTGTTCGAGGTGGTTTATAAAAAAATCGCAGACGTCTGCAGGTGTTGAGATTTTATTTTAAAATTATTCATGGTTCAGAGTTATCGTGTCTATTGTTTCTTAGATGAAATGTCCATTGCAATTAAACATAGCATTTTGTTTGTGTAGCACAAATACAAGAATTTAAAAAGATCTACGTATGTAGGTAAGCTTAAGCAGTGTGTATTTAGGAAAGAAATTATAAATGAACAAGAAGCTGATAAATTATTAACTAATGTTATGAAAATGGTATATTTCAAACCAAGGGAGGAAAGTACTCTATTGCAGGCCGCATGCAAATATTAATTGCCCAAGGCCTGCAATAAATAGCACTTTGGTCACCTGGTTTGAAAACTATTTTTTTCCCAGTCAGTCCAATTTTAACTAAATGTTTAAAAATAATAGACATACCTGTGAGTGACATGATAGACAGTAGGCTTAATCTGTCAAATATTTTTTGAAAACTGTCAAGTTAGCGTCGTTTTAAAAGTGTTTAATAATAGTTTAATTGAAATTTAACACTTAATAATTTATAAATGGGCTTAGACTTAGGTCGAATGTACTAATGTCATTTATCAATAATGTCACATATTATAAGATGTACCTACAGTTTCATCATGTCAATGTCACTTACATTTCCTCCCTAGGGAAGAGGAAAAGTACAACTGTCCTCTCTCAAATGAGGACGAAAGTGTCTACTTTCCTCCAGAGAAAAAAAGAGATTGAATTTCTGTGGAAAGCAAATTCTCGCAACGTAAAGCATTTATAACAAGAAATAAAGAGTGGTTAGATTAGGAAGTAGAACTTGCTGGTGCTACTGTTAGTACAGTCCAAAAAAAAGTCAATCTACAACAAAACAATTTGGTAGGCCAAAAAAAAAGCGCTTGCTGATTGTAGCATACGCGAAAAAAGGTATGATGCAATATCAACGTCAGAATTAAGTTTTTACAATTGATTCTCGTTTAAGAAAGAGTGGTAATCGTTCGGCACAAGTGTTGCATGATGTTACCTGCACCAGTCCAAAATGTGCCAAAAATGCAAACTGGTTTACTTACAATCTTCTAAGAAAAGTGGCATCATCAGTACCACGAAATACATCGAAGAAGAAGCGTTATCGTTAATTATTAACGCTAAACTGAGCCGACAGCAATACCAACAAATACAAAAATAGTATAAAAGTATTTATTTCAAATGTCTTGATCTTTGTAAATATCTTTCTAATTTCCATATTGTTTTATTTCTTTAATATGAATAAAAATCAAAGGTTATATTTTCTCCTTGAGCCGATGTCAATAAATATTGCTAATATCATTGCCTGTATAATAATACTATCGCAACTGCGAAGATTATTATAAATATGTAAGTCTGGATTAGATTCAGATATAAAGAGTAATTATTTGGCGCTATGAACGCAATCGGTGCGCTGGAATAAATAAAATTTTGGTTGTCGTGATTTTATAATTATTTGTGTGTGATTTCTTGTCATGCAGTAGGCCATTCCGATGTGCCAATATACAATAAGAGCAATTAAATTTACTCTCTAGCAAGTCAGGATGTTATTTGCATTATACAGGTTGCTCCTAAATATCATGTACATAAGGAAGGGGGTAATTATTTGGTTTATTTTGTGCCTAAAATTTCATATAAACATAGGTCTGCAAACGCTTCGTTACCAATCTGCAGCGTGTTGAAATTTCAAGATTTTTTCACTTTTTACTGTATAGCCCCTACAGTTTTTGAGATATTTTGCTCAAATTTGGAACGTCGTAGGTTACGCTATAAGGCCTGCATCATTAGCCATGCCAAATGATGATGTAAATCTACAGAGTAATAATTTTTTCGGGGTCATGCCCTCTTTTCTCACCCTGAACTTTTTTTTGCGATGCGCCACTGCTAGATTCTAAAATACGCAATAAATTTTCTGTCTTGTTTAGAAACTTTTTGATCTCTTGTATTTTTTTCTTATCTCTGATCGTTATCGAGAAAAAAAAAATAGAAAACAATTTTCTGTAATTCGCCAGAGAAAATTAATTTTTTTAAAATGGCCTAACAGGCTCTGGCTTTATTCAGATAATCACTTGAGTTTATTAATTTTAAGAGTTAAGGTGCTACTACCTGTTAAAAAATAGGATGACCCGGTTTTCGTAGCATTGTTTTATTACAATAGAAAGTAACATAACTAATAACCAGGCTTGTAATTTCGGTCCCGTTCGATCATATGCCGTACGAAGTTTTATTACTCGGAGTGTCCCTCCACAGTCTCTCGCGTCCCCACCAATATAGCGATGTTACAATGCGACTAGCGACTATCAATGAAAGTGCATTGTGCATACAGAAAGATTGGTTTTCGTTTTCATTTAATAATTCCTGAGTTTCCTTTAGTTATTTTAATTTTTTTACTAGAGATTCCGTTTTTTATTTTATATTCTGAAGGTCGAAATTCTATTTTTGGTTTTCTTTTAGAGAAGTTTCTAGCAATACAAAGCATTACTGCAGGATAATCTGCGAAAATTTCTGTTTGAAAATTTAAGAATGTACCTAATAGTTGCTTAATATTATAATTATTGTTTAATGATTTATTGATATATACTACACTAAGTTTCACACGGTTTTCCCTCTAGAGAACAAAGAAAATGTAATATAACTTGTTTGTGACAAACACTTAATTTTATGCAAAGATTGCACGTTTTTTACAGTAAGAAATTAACAAATTTATTACTTAATTTTATATTTATTCTTATTTTCATTGCATCGATTTTACATGCATGTTTATGCTAACATAATGAGACTGTAGTTCATGGCAGTGTATTATACGTATGGGATGCATAATACTGCTACGAAGTCTGAGAGTAAAGTGAATACGCGCTCCAATACGCACGCTAACCCCGCCCAGCAGTGTGACGCGGCTCCTGGACAGTCACAGCAATAAATTTTCGTAATAGTGCTATTCCAAGGGGACCGAAATATCAACCCTGCTAATAACAATAAAAACCCTAATTAATAACAATGACAAGGAAACTATGCTACAACAATTGTTGAAAGTGTCCTCCTCCAACCCTTATACAGGCGTCCGCTCTTCTTCTCATTGATGCTCGCACTCTCTCAAATACTCCTGGAGTATTTCTTATCGTTTCAAATCCATCGATTATTCGATTTCGTAAGTCATCAACAGTATTCACAGGTGTTGTATACACTAGAGATTTGAGATGTCCCCACAGGAAAAAATCTATACTATTTAAGTCAGGGGACCTAGGGGGCCAAGGCTGAGGTCCACCTCGTCCTATCCACCTATTCTCATATACTTCATTTAAATAATCCCGAGCCAAAATAGAAAAATGTGATGGGCGCCATCGTGCATATACCACATTTGATTTCTAAGTAAAAGGGGCAAGTCTTCAAGTAATAAAGGCAATTCATTCTGCAAAAACAGCCTGTATGACTGACCAGTAAGTCGACCAGGCAAAAAAACAAGGACCAATCAAATTATCTCCAATTATACCACGCCATACATTTAATGAGAACTGTTCTTGAAAATGCGTTTGTACAATTTCATGTGGATTTTCATCTGCCCACGTGTGGTTGTTGTGGAAATTCATAATTGAAGTCCTTGAAAAATTCGCTTCATCGGTAAAAAGGATTTTACAATTAAAAATGCGGTCTGCTGCTAGCTTATTAAGGTACCATTGGCAGAAATCAATCCTTAAAGGGAAGTCTCGGGGAAGAAGAGCCTGCACTCTTTGAATGTGGTAAGGGTATAGCAGAGAAACACGTAGAATACGCCAAACAACTTGATGACTAATATTTAAATGTTCACTGATTTTTCTGGTGCTGGTGCGAGGATGTCTGTCTATTTCATTCAGAACAGCCTCTTCGATCTGTGGTGTTCTAACAGTACGTGGTGTACCTGCATCATTAGTATTCTTTTTAAAAGTTCCAGTTTCTCCAAGACACCTATGAATATTTGAAAATATTCGATGATCGGATATCATTCTATTGGGATAGCGCTCCATGTACAGACGCCTGGCTTCTCTTGCATTTCCATTCGCAAGGCCGTAGATAAAATGCATGTCAGCCATTTCAGAATTAGTGAAATTTGGCATATTTACAAAATTATAACGAGTATTTAAAACACTTTTACACCTTACAGTTTGCAATTTAAAACTTTACTTATACAGACACAAGTTACGATTTCTAATGTCAGTTGTCAAATTAATAAACTCAAGTGATTATCTGAATAAAGCCAGAGCCTGCTAGGCCATTTTAAAAAAATTAATTTTCTCTGGCGAATTACAGAAAATTGTTTTCTATTTTTTTTCTCGATAACGATCAGAGATAAGAAAAAAATACAAGAGATCAAAAAGTTTCTAAACAAGACAGAAAATTTATTGCGTATTTTAGAATCTAGCAGTGGCGCATCGCAAAAAAAAAGTTCAGGGTGAGAAGAGGGCATGGCCCCGAAAAAATTATTACCCTGTAGATTTACATCATCATTTGGCATGGCTAATGATGCAGGCCTTATAGCGTAACCTACCTTCCAAATTTGAGCAAAATATCTCAAAAACTGTAGGAGCTATACGGTAAAAAGTGAAAAAATCTTGAAATTTCAACACCCTGCAGATTGGTAACGAAGCGTTTGCAGACCTATGTTTATATGAAATTTTAGGCACAAAATAAACCAAATAATTACCCCCCATCCTTATGTACATGATATTTAGGAACACCCTGTATATTACATCATGGCTCGCTAAAGAGTAAACTTAATTGATAATATTGTATGTATATTCCCGATAATATATTTACTTTGAAACGTTAAACAATTTCTACATATTTGAACTTACAAACGTCGGCAAGCCAAGGACAATTAGATAAATAATTGAATAAATATAATGTTTATACATGTTTCGGCTCAATGGTGCCATCTTCAGGTTTTTTACAATATCGTTATTATTATTATTTTTGTACTGATTTTCTTTTCTCATCGTTTCAGGTTGGGAGTCCAAGACACTCAACTCTTCCTTTGCTGAGCACACCAACGGTCCACAATTTTTAAAGAAGCCAACGGTATATTCAAGGTTGGTGTCCCGCCAGTCCCCACCATATGTCACTAATCACCACCATAGACATTCTCCTCCTCCAATCGGGCCGGCGCGTCACTAAGAAATCGTCTGATTTATCTTTCCAGAACCGTTCGATATGGAACCTGCGAGCAGGACTCTTGCCCAGAGTGCATCATGGCGAGAAAGCAGCCCACAACGCAACAATGCAATCGTACCAGAACACAGTAAACAACGATCCTACCGAGAGATATTTAGCAGCGGCACCGCTGGACGACACAAATTGGGAAAGTGTCGCGGAAATAGAGGAGCTTTTGTCGGGAAAGTGTACGTCATTAGCGGGAAATTTTCCAAAGAGCATATTCTTACCAAATCTGGTGAGTGGTTTTTTTTTTTTTTTAATTTATTTATTATAGGGTTATTTTTTCTGCTCACTGTACCTATGATCGTTTCAAGTGTAAATAAAAATTGACGTTAATACATGGGGAAACGGAGATAAAGCAGATGATGAAATATTGCTTGATCAAAGCCATTCTCAGCATAATGTGATGAAAAGTAGGCAACTTAATAGTCAATGTGAATATATTAGAAGTTAGGCAACCTAAATAGCATCATTCAAATATTTAACGTAATTAACGATTTTGACATTTAGAATTTGTATGTACCAGATAAATTATGGTTTAGAATCGATTCGATAATCGTATTATTGCTCTATTATTTTGCGTATCCACTAAAAAAATTATCCATATTCGATGTTAGTCACATTTTTCGATAAATCGAACGATATATTGTAGTTTTTATATCAGATATTTTGCAAGATAAGATAATGTGAAACACAACTCACTTAATCGCAAATCATCTCTTTTCCTGAAGTTGCGCACATTTCAAGTCCTTTCACACAAGAAACATTGGTAAGAATGCTATCTAAATTTAATACATTAATTAGAATACAATAATCGCCGAAATTATCGGAATAAAATCGTATAAATCCTAACCTAAAAAATAATGTAACTCTTTATAACAACATGATTTATTTTTATATACGATGAATGATATTTTCATGCAGAAAATAAAATGTTTTAAGACGCAATTTCATTATAACATAAATAAACTTCAATATCAATAGCTTTACTTAAAATTAAAAATAATCTATCAGAATACAGGTAGATAAATAGACAACTTGTAAAAACACTTTTACGATTTACTGCAGATTTAGAGTTTTAAGTCTTCGTTTATATTCTTAATCAGTGTTGCCAACTTGGGGAATTTTCCCCTAAATTTAGGGTAAATTTTTAAGGTGAAGGGACACTTTAGAGGATTTATTTCTTGAGGGGAATTTTTAGGAGATCTTTTTTTAGTTATTATATTTGTTAAAATGGAGTTTTGCAAAATGAATAGCAAATTTAATCCAGTCTTTTTTTACAAATAAATTTATATTTTCTTTAATTTTTATAATTTTTCAACCTCCAGCATGGCCAAATAGCCAATTTTAAATTTTCCACAATTATTTTCAATAATTTCAATGTTCAAACATAAAATGACTATTTTGTACTACATCCATAGCTATTGTAATACTTTTACCCTGAATTCACTAAAAATAATAACAGGGAATTTAAATTTAGTTACTAGGGAGATTTGTAGTACACTGAATTTGTAGTACACTGTAAATTTCAAACACATTTTTTTTTTTTTGGGGATAAACTGCTCAGTCAAGGGATATTTGGCACATCATCTAGGTGGAAATACTTGCTGGCGGTTGGCAACACTGTTCTTAATAAGAATTATTAAAAAAACGTGCGATGCGATTCAAAATTAAGTTGACTTAAGGACGTGCGAAAAAGCAATATGGCAGTCACGTAATCAATGCAGTTTACAGCACAATTTATTCTGTAGCTTTTATGCAAAATTGAGGCAGTAAACTTTGGCTTTTGCTAATCGCGTTTTGAAGTATGCATGTATACCTTCAATTTGACTATTTCATTTTTTTTTTTAATTTGCTTTTGCATTAATCGATGGTTCCGTGATGTAAGCAGATAAGTCATTATGACAAGTCTTATTTATTTTACCACAAATAACATAACTATATTACAAAATTTGCCGTTAATTAAATAATAATTCTAAGCTGATATAACCAAAAATGATTTATTTCATATTATAATACGCATATTTATCATACTTCCTGTCAGATACTTTCATTTTTCTTGAAAAATTACCAAAATGATTTGAAAATGATCATCCATTTGTCATAATTCCTTTTCTGTTACTGAGCGAAAAGAGAAAAAAATAAATTTTGCCAAATATAGGAGTTAATAAAAAAAAATCGAGTTAGTCAAATTGAAGGTACACATGTATACTTCAAAACGCAATACGCAAAATCAAAGTTTATTATCTTAATTTGGCAAAAAGCTACCATCGCCATATTGCTTTGTCCTACGCTCTTAATGACTGTTGTTAGCTGCTGTTAGAGAATAATTCATTTAATAACTGAAAACATAATTAAATGATTTAATTTTTATAGAAACTAAGGAAATGAAAAATCTACCTCCCACCAAATTGAGCGCAGGCTTAAGTAAATATGTTATGATTAATCAATTCTTGGTATTCATAAATAGCCTTGATTTATGATTATATAAATAGTCTTGATTTATGATAGAGTTATACATATGTATAGGTAAGCAATAATGTATCCAAAACATAACACTTTATGAGGTGTTATGTTGTTAAGACATGCATTGTTTTTAAAGTGTAATAAGTAATTAGAATGTACTAAAGGATTTTTGAAATTTCATAGCTATAAATTTGTTTACGATTTGCTTATTATAACTCATTTAAATTTAAAACAAAATAGCAATTTCTCCTTATGAAATGTTGTGTAATTATTCAGATAAAGAATTTTATAAATAGAAAATAATAATATGATAATTTGACTTTAAATTTGTGTGTTTTATCAGGTGTAACAAACTACCAGTATGATTTATTTGTTTTGTTTTTTTTACTTATGGGTAAAAATAATTTACTTGATTAACATTTTCGTTATTCAAATAATTTTAAACGTTATAATCTTATCACACTTGTTTATACAAGCAGTGTCAACTGGAGCAATCGTTAAAATAAAAATACCTAATAATAGTAAATATTAATGAACCAGTTTTTAATGGGAATTTTTATTTATGAATGAGTCTAGAAAGGCCTTATAAAATTAGTTCTAAAGAATTAAATTTTATAAATATATAGGCCGCTTTACAGTTCGCAAATGTTTCGTATTGCGCGCAATGCAAATAGCGCATGCTCATTCAATGGATTTCGATCAGCTGTGTGCAATCTTATTGGTGTTGCACGGATTAGAACATGTTCTAATATTTCATTGCGCGCAATTCTATTGCACGCAAAACGAAAAATTGCGAACTGTAAAGCGGCCTTAATACTATAAATAGTATTTTTATCTAATTTGCTGAAATCGTTCTGAAAAAGAAGTACTGACTGTACATTTTTTCATCTCATTACAGGTGGGTTTTTTTTCAATTAATGGTCCTTTTTTGATTTGAGATATTCTGATAAAAATCCTTATCTATATAACTATAAACTCCGTCTAATGTGTTTTATAGTTTTATTTTAACACCAAATTAAAAAAAATATTATTTATTTTTGTCGTTGTTTTTGAAATCTTTCCAAATGCAATGCAGATACACTATTCAAAATAACTTCTTTTTATGCGAATTTTGACACGGAAGGAAATTTGATAATCTTTTATGATTTTTCATTTTCATTAAGGTGATAACGAAAATTATAATCAATATTATATTACTTTCAAAATAATAATAAACATGAAAAAAAGATACAGTATCAAAATGGAAGGCGGATAACAAAATGGCCGCCTTTTGCAAGTCAAGATTTATATGTTTATCAGGTGTAATAAATATAGAGTGCTGGGCATGTTAGGAGAAGCCATTAAATTTCTACAGCGGTTTGACATACTCGTGTTTTCTTGGCTCTCGGAAAACAGCTAGCTAACACTACTCCCCACTCATGACGCGAGTAAACACGATTGTATCTAGTCCCTGTAGAAATTTAATCTCTTCTCCTATCTTGCTCAACACTGTCATCAATTAAAATGTGATTCATTTATTCTTTGCATAAGATTATAAAAGGAATTTGTTTAATTAACATCAAATTGCGCTTTTTACATTTAAATATTCGTAATTATAAATTTATGGATACAATGATAATCTTAACACAAATAGTCTTTTGTTTTAGGTATAAAAATAACGGAATTTAATTAGTTGTTAGTAATTGTTACAATTTTTATAAATCGTATCTAAGTTAAATAACACTGGCCATTACATATTTTGCAAATAAAAATAATCAAGAGTAAATTAAATATTGACTGACATCTTTTCTTTAATAAATAATTAAACAGAGTTGTAAGCCAAATCATGATTTAAATCATTTTTACGTTTTTAATAATTTATGAGATTCAAATCGTTTGCTCTTAAATATTTTTTTATTTTATTTAAGATTTATAATATAAATCCATGTTCTCTAGTCATCATTGATTTAAATCTCGTGAAAAGTTTTAAATTTAGTAAAATACAAAAATAAAAATGAAACTGCTATATTAAACAAATCACTAGTTGAAGTTGCCTTAAATATACTTGGATTGACTTCCGGTATTATTTCAAGAGCACTAAACAATTTCAATAATAGCTTTATAATGCTAGGTTTGTTCGTTGGTGTTACACCAATAACACTGGTGCATATTTTATCTTCCTTAGGTACCTACAGAGTAAATCTTCTATCTTATTTTAATCACAAGCCAGTGTAGAAAGTGTAACACCAGCGAACAAACCTGCTGATTCCAAAATTTAAATTCAGGTGTATTTTCTGATTTAAAAATATGATTAATTCTCCAGGAATGTAATGTAAAACAAATGATCTTAACAGCTACCCATGAATTTATAGACATATACTCACATAATGTTACTAAAACCAATACTAACGGCAGTGATAACGATTTTGTATTTAGTTTAAACATAAATATTCACTTGAATCAGTTCAAATTATTTAACAAAGATCATTTTAGTTTGAAAAATATTCAGTATTTAAATACATTTTAACACACGAAGGAAAGTATCTCTGATTTAAATCATTATGAAATATGAATGTATCTTTTGTGTTTTATACTACCTCATAATAGGCCGCAACAAATTCAATTTTTTCATAAAAAAAGCGATTTTTCTTTAAGCTTTCTGACCTAATCTGAAAGAGACTTTTTGGTAGCTTTAATGATAATACCTATATTAAATACTTGGTATGAGGGAGCGACAGATATGTTTTAACTATTTTTTCTGTTGAAGTTGGCTGCTCTGAAACAATGGTAAATTTGTAGTTTTTAGAGATTGGTAAAAAAACAGTTAATGTAGTTTGAGTAGTAGTAGACGTATGTTGTAATACATACTTGTATTTTTTTTTACCGTTTCAATTAAAACTAGAAATAAAAGGCACAAAACAACGTGTTCTTACGTGCTTCCGCTAACCTACAATCATCATTTTCAATTGAATGGAGAAGAGTGTTGAAATGTCTTAAGTGATAAATTGTTATTTTTATTGCAAGATTTTTCTTTATTATTAAATTATTTCATTCTCATATAACACCGGAAAAAGCGGAATCATTCAAAATACTTTAAACTGTAAACAAATGTTGTTCATACCATTGTGATTTATTATTATTTATATAGAGCTACATGTTTCAGTCGAAACTGGTTATCTTCAGGCTTTTATGGCGTCAATATAAAAAACAAATTAAAATGCTGTTATTAATTAAAAAGATAAATAAGCTGCAGAGAAAAGTGTCATAAAATATAAAAGTAGGTACTGTTGTTTATCAATTTCAACAAAGGAATGTTTATAAGAGTTTAAAGATTTCGGCCGAAACATGTAGCTGCCTATAGATAGTAATAACTCAGAATGGAATGAACACTATTTCATTGCATTTTAATGTTTATTCATTCAAGTAGAAGACATCTAATTTTAAACTGTGTTCAATCTCTCCCCCCCCCCCCAAGCTGAGGAGATTGAAAAAGAAATAAAAAATTATTCCGAAACGTCAGATGTAAAATTTTATTTGAATTTAATTAGGAAAAAAGTCGGAATTACCCCCAAAAAAAATATATATATCTTAAGAAAATATATATTATGAATGTGAGAGAAATTTCGAAAATACACAACTCCAAAAGTACTCTCTAAAATTAGTAGTTTTAAGAGAGCAAATAAGTTTTGTTTTTCAACAAAACGTACTGCTGTATATTAATTGAAATAAATAAAAAGTATTTCTATTCACTCAAACGAGGTGATAGAAAAATAAAATGATACAGCAAAATAGATTAACAGAAAATTAACTCTTACAAAATATAAATGAGAGAAAAAACTAAAATAAATCTTCTTCAACAAAAAAAAAATAATCGATGTTATATCTACCAAGTGTACACTTCATTACATTAACAATTATTACAATAATGATTCCTTGATTGACTACAATACAGAAGAATGTTAAATTTTCCATAACAAAATGGTAACAATTATTTTAAGAAAAACGTCTACTTACATCAACAGTCGAACATGGAAGTCTTTAACAATTCTTTTACCTACAAAAATTCCACTCTCAAAATTCGTATAATGCAGACGTAGAACATTACAATGACAATATTAAATAGAATACGCATAAAATCAGCACAAGCGAACAAATAGACATGTGAATGACTGGATTAATTAAAAATCTTAACACTACATAATTAAAATCATACCATAAACTCTTAAACTAAACTTATACAAAACAAAACAAAATTGTGAAAATTCTCGGTAAATTAAAAATCAGCTAAACGGAGAGAGAAATCACAACAACCATAATATGCAACTTAAAATACACCTCAGCGATAAAAGGGTTGTATGGGTTACGTAGTCCAAAACCATAGCAGTACGTACTCTGACTAAAATATTTCATTTGCAACATATTATACGAAAATTCTAATAACTCACATAACGTCAATAAATAAAAGCTTAGCACCAAAATACCACCAACTAAAGAATTAATTACTAACAAAAACAGTAGTAAAATTAGTGCAGTAAATACTATCAGTGCTGAATCTCAATTACGCCGCCATTTTCTAATCTACATGCCATATCAAATGATTTGTATTAACAGAAAACCAACTCTCAGTGATCTATTGATGGTGGATTCCCTTTGCATAACACCAATGATAACACCATTCAAACGACATCCCCGTATTGATTTCTTTAATCCCATAAATTCCAATTTTAACAAATCGAGAAAAAATAATTAAACATGTTTCGCGTTAAAAATAAATGCACATTTTATATTGTGGAGAAACGTCAACTAGTTTGTCTCAATAATTCACCTGTTTTATATGCATATTTTCCAATTTCTGAAACACATAATTTATAAAATAAAAAATCTCGCTTTGTCATTCGATTCTAATTTTTTCTCACATTCCTTCTTATCACTAGTCGTCGCCGCCATACAATTATCAACCTTTTTGTATAGGCGCGAAAACAAGTGCGTGAAGAAGACTCGAACTACACATAAGACCGTGCAACGAATCAACCTGAATTCTCCATCCGGGGAATTATCGCTATGATGAATCATCCATCTTGGAGCGCTATATAAACACGCGAACCTGCTCCGACTCGTTCTGTTCAAATCTGACCGCCGCG
This sequence comes from Protaetia brevitarsis, assembly GCA_004143645.1. Classification (NCBI taxonomy): domain Eukaryota; kingdom Metazoa; phylum Arthropoda; class Insecta; order Coleoptera; family Scarabaeidae; genus Protaetia; species Protaetia brevitarsis. The sequence continues at coordinate 245,491 of RXPK01000030.1, read as the reverse complement.
GCTGATGTGCGTTTGAAGTTGTCTAGTGCTGCTACCGCATTACACGCTAGTAAATTGGAACCTCATTTATAGGAATGTGCAACCTCCTCCGATTCGTATCAATGCTAATAATGACGGAATAAACGGAACATTGACAAGTTATAAATTAATCATAACAATACAACAATAAAATAGAATCAAAATAATTGATAATTTTTTTTAAAAAATATGGTGCTAATGGATTGGATACATGAAGATGCTACAGTCTCACCACTGAATGAACATGCCTCGATATTCGATGACAATAATGAGGAGGTTTGTTACACACATCTTTCACTTTAATTATTTAGGAGTATGAACATGCAATTTGTGCATTTACTTTTTTTTGTCATCCCATCAATCAAATTATAATTATAGGGAATCTGTAATTAATAAGATTATCTTTGATAAATCATTAAATTTAATCAAAATATTTTAAATTTTTTGACTCATATAATCATTACTTAAGACATGATAAAAAGTGGCCATATTGTCTTAACTTTAATATCGTTATTAAGGTAATTTAATATCATTATTATCATCATCAACTTAGACATATTAATATTTTTTACTTCTCTTTTATATTACTGCAGTTTTATTTACTTTACTTTAAGATTATTTAAATATATTGATCACCTATTGATTATTGCACAATATTATGATAATGAAATAATTATCTAGAAGATTATCAGTTAACACCATGCTGTAGATTATTATAAACCGTCCTTGGTATTTGATTTTAATGTTTTTTCTTTTCTTTTGACATTCTATTAAAACGATTTTGATTTATTGAGAGATCAATTGAGTTAAACACTCACTTCGTCATATCAGAGAGGAGGTTCCAAAATATGAGCATTACTGTCATCATTGATTACCTAAATAACTGCATTGTATAATAAATTTTATTGAATGCATAACTGCTTCATTCAATATTTAACATTTTTCTTTGTACATAATAGTATAGTTTGATCACAATATATATTATTTATACAGATTATATAAATATATTTTGGATTTAATTATAATCTACATATCTTTTCGATGATAATTACAATAAATAAACACTTATAAGAATATTAAAGCAATAACTTAACTGAAATCATTATTTACAAATTATTTTTTTTTTAATTTTCTTTTCCCATATATGAGGGGTCAACATTGCTTCTGATTTGGTGATAAATTTCAAAATTTACTCCATATATATTTACGTCAACCTCCATAAATTATTTTTTTTTTATTCAAAGGCTCAATCTGTTATTTTTTGAAATGCAATAATTTATCACTAAATTCAAACCGCAATTGCCATATGTTCGTCTTATGACTGTAGTATTTAATAGATGTATCGGCGTCAATACTTTTTTATATTTCATTATTTAATTTCTAATCCAATTGATGAAACGCAATGAATGTGTGTAAAACACCAACCGTTTAAATCTTTTTTTTTCAATTTAATATTATTGTCGATTTCTACATTTTATTAATTTTCAATGTTTTTTTTTTTTAATATTCATTTAGTATACCATATTTTTACTAGTATTTTTATTTCAGTTTGTCCATTTCTATGTTAATACGTTCATTTTGATTTCTGTAATCAATATATTTTATATAAAAATTTGACGACTGTTACTGTGAGACAAGAAGTGGCCATATTGAATTAATGTAATTTAGACTTGAATATTTTTCCTTTTCTTTTTATTTACTTATTTAATCTTACTTGAATATGTTCATCATCTTATTATTGCACAATATTATGATAATGAAATAATCTAAAAGATTATGAGTTGACATCATGTTGTAGATTAAGAGCCGTTTTTTTTTTTTTTTTTTTTGATATTGTATTAAAACGATTTTGATTTATTGAGAGACTAATTGATTGTAAAAATCTCAGAGAGGAACTCGTAAAATATGAACATTATTTTAAATAAATGCATTTTGTAATATATTTCATTGAATGCATAATTAATTGCTGGATTCAATATTAAATGGTTTCTTTAGTGTGGTTGAAAATTCAAAGCAAAATTAGGAATGGTTATATAACTAAATATGAAAAGTTGCATGAATGTGAAATAAATGCTTACTTATTAAAAATAAATACCTTCTTTTTTTTAAATCAAGCGTTTTAATATATCTATATTAACGATATATTAATTATTTTTATTAACCCAACACCAATTAGTAACAATGAATGTGAGGAAAACACCAAACACTAACAGAATAAATTTTAATGTTTCTTTAGTCTATTTACCTTATTGTCGATTTTTACATTTAATTAATGTTTTAGATTTTTTTTTATATTCATTTAATACATCATATCGTATCTAATATTTTTATTTCAAGTATAGCTACATTTATTCAGTACGCTTCATCATGCATTAATATGTTAAAATGTACACTTTATATCTATTAAGGTTTTTAGAACATTTAGCTTCAAGAGTCAACATTTATTGTCCTTTATTCTCTAAATAAACATTTCTGGTAAATAATGAAGGCTCTGACAAACTTAGCTACAATTATTGGAATTTTATTGGACTTATTAAATACACTGAGAGAAATATCCTTTTCATTTGAAAAGAATTGCATTAAACCAAAAGTTTTTGCGTTTTCTATATAGTCAACATGATTTAGTGTTTTCTTGAAAAGGAATATAATTTTAAACTCAGGCATTTCTTCGGAAATAAAATATATTTTTCGTTGAAACAATTTATTCTTTTAAGTGAAAGATATTGATAGTTGATTCAAGTCCTCTTTATTTTGAACTTGAAAACTATACAGATTGGCAGAAAACCGTAAGCATTTTGAGTCAAGAGGTTTTTCCTTTTCTTATAACATTTATTCATTTTAGACTTCAGCGTAAACACGACAAAATGCCGTTATCATTTTTAATCAAAATGAAAATAAATTATTTTCAAAAACCCGTGCCCTAAGGGGGGATTTTCCGTTAGAATGTTGTAAATCCTAGTAGTATTGGGAGTTGGTCGCAGTGATCATCCTAGCACTCTAGTGTGCCGTTAAAGAAATCGTCCTTTCAATGGCGAGATACTCCTCTCAGGTGTTGTTCTGATAAATATACCAGATTAGTATGTTACGATCGTAGTGTCCAGCCTATTTTGTGGGAAATATGATCTGTTCCTGGAATGAAATAGGAGATGTGCCATCTATGCGACAATTTCTCTACTACACATAAGTATATCTGCTCATCTGCTGTACTATATGGGGAGAAAACGGTTATACGAAAATAAAATGCGATATTTATTTTTACTTCTATGTAAATATTTAATTAAATTAATAGATACTGCGCTAGCTTTAAATAAATCTACTGACCACATTATTTGTTTGATTGAATACAGGAATATTTTTAATATTCCTAAATCAAGTAAGAATTTAGTAACTGTAACCAAATGCATGAAAAATGGTTGAAAACAACAAGATCGTTTTTCCCGTGTATAACAGTTTTAAAACCTTCAAACACTATATACTGCTGTAAAGTTCCTTGGCTTATAAGTAAATCAGCATTAACTAAAAAGATTCCAATTATCTCTGAAATATAGCATAGGAATATTCACTTTTGTTCATTATTGTTTGTGTATCTGAAACTTATGCACGTGGGAATATGAATAAAACTAAAATACTTTCGCGTAAAAAAAGCACTCAGCTTGAATACAGGTGCTTGCAATTTCCGTTAAAACGCAAAAGTTTTAAATCAATGTATGTATTGCATGTCCACACAAATAAACCAAAACGTCCAACTTTTTTTTATTTAAAATACTGTTTATACTTCAATAATATGATAACGTACTTAAAAGGAACTGTAATATGTTGTTAAATATCTACATAATAATAACAATATAATATGTAATATGTATTGTCTTACTTAAACAGAAGTTATATAGATATAAAATATTAATCAAAACTAAGGTGCATTCCATTTAATTACGGTAACTTTTCGTCGAAAAGCATGTACTTAAGAAGAAAACAGTCAAAACAGCACGCTACTTTCAATTAAAATAAACACTTTTCTGAGAAAAGGTATTCTTTTCGTTGAACATGATAAAAACCAAAAGTTATAAAACTTTTTACTTAATGCAATCTCTTTTCTCAGTGTACAAATTAATTGTGATTAAAATGTAATACCGATCCTTTTTTTAAATGTATCTTCTTATTTTTTTTTAATATTAATAATTCAATACGCAAAGTATACAGGTGCTAAAGAATCAACATTTTTTCTTTTGTTTATTTTTTTTTTGTAGGTGTGAAATAAACTTTAATTCATACAATGGAACAATGCAAATGTGTTAAATAAATTCTGTTTAACTTACAAATTATTTAACAAATAGGTAAATATGTAGTAAACAAATATTCTACTGGATTTATATGAAGTCTGTACCAGAATTTATATTTGAAGTTTATGTTTAATTTTATTTGTATATATTTTTTAATTTCTGAATGGATCAGAAATTTATTATTTGTATTTTTTTTTAAATGTCGCGATTATTTACGTTATTTAAAACACAAATTAATTATTAAATTAGAAATATAATGTTACCTTTTCACTGATTAATTTTTTTTTTTTTTAGTTATTATAATTTTATATTTTTTTATTTATAATTTAAATCTTATTTAAATGAATTGCATACATAATACAAAGAATATGCATTTACATTTCGGAATTCATTTCTTGTTTTATTTTCAAAACAATATTTTTTTTTATTTTTTAGAAGAAAATATAGAAGTATATAACAAAATATTTTTTAAATAAATTAAACAAAAAAATATAAACAATTTTAACATTTATTTTTTTTATTTTTATGTCTTAGAAGAAAATATAGAAGTATATAACAAAATATCTTTTTTAATAAATTAAACAAAAAAAATATATGTAAACAATTTTAACGTTTCATTTTTTTTATTTTTATGTCTTTTAGAAGAATATATAGAAGTATATAACAAAATATTTTTTAAATAAATTAAACAAAAAAATATAAACAATTTTAACGTTTAATTTTTTTTATTTTTATGTCTTTTAGAAGAAAATATAGAAGTATATAACAAAATATTTTTTTAAAAAATTAAACAAAAAAAATATAAACAATTTTAACGTTTAATTTTTTTTTATTTTTATGTCTTTTAGAAGAAAATATAGAAGTATATAACAAAATATTTTTTAAATAAATTAAACAAAAAAATATAAACAATTTTAACGTTTAATTTTTTTTATTTTTATGTCTTTTAGAAGAAAATATAGAAGTATATAACAAAATATATTTTTTTAATAAATTAAACAAAAAAAAAATATAAATAATTTTAACGTTTAATTTTTTTTTATTTTTATGTCTTTTAGAAGAAAATATAGAAGTATATAACAAAATATTTTTTAAATAAATTAAACAAAAAAATATAAACAATTTTAACGTTTAATTTTTTTTTATTTTTATGTCTTTTAGAAGAAAATATAGAAGTATATAACAAAATATATTTTTTTAATAAATTAAACAAAAAAAAATATAAATAATTTTAACGTTTAATTTTTTTTATTTTTATGTCTTTTAGAAGAAAATATAGAAGTATATAACAAAATATTTTTTAAAATAAATTAAACAAAAAAATATAAACAATCTTAACAATCACAAATAAATATTTATATAAAGTAATATAAAAAAGTATGTTATATATAATTACAATATTTAATTATAATATATTATATATATTATAATAATATTTTTTTTTATATTTTTCACAAATCAATCTTAAAGTAGCTTTAAATAGTAGATTTGAGTGTGGGGTGGCAACGTAGAAAGTAGAAGAACGCGCGGCCCAAGAAATTATATTTTATATAGTATACGGGGACTTAAAAATTAAACCATGAACAACACGAAATAAAAACTTGAGCCCCTGTATAGACTGTCTCTATAGCTTGTGTGTCGAATATTGCTAACACCGAGGTTTGGGGGAAACCACGTTCAGGGTGCACACCCCCGTTCGAAACTAAATATAGTTAAAAAAAAGTATTCTTTAATATCTTTCGATCTGATCAATTTCTTCTGTTAAAAGAGTGAAGTGGGTATAATTAATCATCTTTGTACTTATTATTAAACGTAAATTGTAAAGATTTATCAAAAGGCAATTGATGTGATAAGGGTGTACAAATCTCAAGCAAGTTTTTATCTCTATTGTCGCAATGTTGGTAGTTAATGAATTGGTTATTCATCATAGGGAAGTGAGCAGATTATAGCATTAGTTGATTTAGTTATATTCGCTGTCTAATCGTTTTGGTTTATCTTTTTTTGTGTAGGTAATCGGCAGCGACAGATCTGCGAAGTGCTCAGGGACCGCGCCAAGAAGTGGCGGGTTTTACGACATAATAGCTCCCCGATCGGACGAACAAATCAAAAGCGAAGAGTGTGTCGATCTCGACCTCTTGCTCAACTGCGACAATTTGGATGAGCGCATCGCCACGCAACAACACGGTACAGCGAATAAAGCGACCGTCGCGGACGATTTTGACCTATACAGCAATAATTTCGGCCACCAACCACACCATCGCATTGAAGAAGTTCAAGCGGTACCATTGGCCGTGGTAACACCACCACCGGCAAACACAACAACAACAACAAAAAATACATTTAATAGTATGGATAAGAGCTACAACAATATTAGCGATAAGAGCGATTGTAATAAAAACGAATACACCACTAATAAGGAATATTTTAGTTATAATAATAATCCGGTAGGCGACGGGTACGGTTCGAACAGCACCTCGGCCTGCCAGTCGCCCACTAACGTGATGAGCATGGAGTCCAGTCCCGTGCACCACGACTATTATTACCTGCACGCCACCGAGGTTTCGCCGGAAGCCGCTCTGGCGGGTGGCGATCTATTCGACGCCATCGATTCCGTCTTGACGAACGATAAACTGCTCTTGTACACCCCAGATAATAGCAGCGGCCCGTTCACGGACTTCCCCGACAACAAAGTCGTGGGACGGAAACAACAGCAACCGGCTTTGACCCTGAATCTGAAGGGCACTTTTATCAACAATGATGAGATCAACACTCCGAATATCATCGACACCATCATGCAAGCCAGCGAACAGCCCATGTTCCTGACGAAAGAGGAACCTTTTAATGAGGTAATTATGAGTTAATAATAACCATTGTGTCTTGCAAGTAGCAACCGTACACAAAATGTCGTTAATTTACGTATGAATATTATATTTTTTGTTGGATGCCGTAAGATTGGTAAATAAAAATATCTATTAATTAATTGAAATACAATAAAAACTAGCGTGAGAATCTTTGATCAATTAAAATAACCGCTCCCAAGTCGGCTGCGGTGTTATGAGTATTTAAAATATAGTACGACCCTGTATACTAAGAAATAAAATAAAATAATAAAAGAAATTGTTTTCACCTTTACAATATTTTACTAGAAAACAAGGAAGGCGAAAAATATGCAAATAAAATCATTACACTTAAATAACCATTATTTGGATGTAAAGAAATAATGAAATTAAAATGTTAAATAAAATGGAAAGTAAATTATGATTTCGAATTTATAAACTAATAAACATGCGATGCGCTTTGAATAATATATAAAATTATAAGGATAATGCGGTCTATTCAGTAATAAAAATTTGGATATAATCATATATCCAAATATCGAAATGTTGAATAATCAAAAAAACATAATCAATAAGGTAGTTACTAGATATTATGTAACTGTGTTGTGGCCAGCGCCTAATGGCGGGTCCTTCTACAACCGATCTCCAGCCGAACGGCACGTCCGCTCGCTTTGGACGCTTGCTGACGATTTCTTTTGCTGGCTTGCGCACCTACGCTCTCCCACGTGCTTCCCTCGGCTGTCCGCTAATCAGGGACGTTGCGTATATATTCTGTTATACAAAATCGATGTAAGTATCTTTAGTATGGTATTTGTCATGACAATTCCTCGATAATTAGATGGATCTTCATTATTTCCGGTTTTATATATTATTACCATTCCATACTTTTACGGAAGCTTGAGCACTATGGAGTGAGAGGTAACGCTTTAGCTTGGTTTTCATCGTACTTAAACGAGCGTGTTAAAATTAAAAATGAGGCTGCTCTTTCAGATAACATGACCATAATAAAAGGTGTGCCACAAGGTAGCATACTAGGTCCATTCCTATTTATCGTTTACTTTAATGATATTTATAATCTCAAGCCCACCTCTCTTGTAAGTAACTTTTCAACTGTAAATTATGCGGACGATACTACTTTTTTAATCACTGGTAGTACACTAGATGAAGTTATCAATCTAGGCAGCACTTATCTAAATACAATTGAGGAGTGGTTAACTATCAACCAGCTTAAAATTAACCACGATAAATAAAATGTCATCTTCTTCAAATGTAACAAATTTCAAACTCTTCCAGAAGCTGTGAATATTAATAACTGCGAATATCCTGTCCGCACTTATGTTAAGCTGCTGGGTCTTACAGTCGACGAAACCTTAAAATGGAAAGATCACGTCAATGTACTTTGTAAAAAACTATGTAGCTATTGCTTTGCGATTCGTCGGCTTAGAGATATAGTAAGTTCTCATGTGCTTCGTATTATGTATTATGGATGCTGCTACTCAAACATAAAATATGGAATCGTTGTTTGGGGTGGTGGTAGTGACTTAAACAGAGTTTTTTTGATGCAGAAAAAGATTTTACGTGTGATTAACAAACTCGAGTACTCTCAGTCTTGCAGAGGATTCTTCAAACAAACTAACATTTTAACTATATATGGTATTTACATTTTTGAATTGCTAATCTTCTTATTTAAAAACAAATACTTATTCGAAGATAATGAATTACAACATGAGTATTCTACAAGGTTTAAAAATGATTATCGCTACCCCAAGCATCGACTCACGCTAAGTGAGAACAATTTAGAATATAATTGCCTGAGGTTCTATAACAAATTGCCATCGCATATTAAAACTGTAAAAAAATTGTCAACATTTAAAAATTATGTATACAAATTATTACTAGAAATAGAGCCATACAATATACAGGAATTTCTAACCTCAAATATACATTTATAAATTTTTGTTCTTGACGTGACGTTTGCATTGTTCTATTTGTATTGAAACACTGCAATAATAAAACTATTCTATTCTATTCTATTCTATAAGGATAATGCGGTCGATTCAGTAATAAAAATTTGAATATAATCATATAAATTAAATTATTTGAATTTAGAAATGTTGAATAATCAAAAAAACATTTGTCAATAAGGTAGTTACTAGATATTATGTAAAATATTACAATACTATGTAACTGTGCTGTGGCCAGCGCCTAATGGCGGGTCCTTCTACAGCCGCTCTCCAGCCGAACTGCACGTCCGCTCGCTTTGGTCGCTTGCTAACAATTTCTTTTGCTAGCTTGCGCGCCTACGCTCTCCCGCGTGCTTCCCTCGGCTATCCGCTAATCAGGGACGTTGCGTATATATTCTGTTATACAAAATCGATGTAAATATCTTTAGTATAGTATTTGTCATGGCAATTCCTCGATAATTAGATGGATCTTCCTTATTTCCTCTTTTATATATCATCTGTAAGTTGATTTCGTAAAAAAATTGCGACAATATGTAAAATTTTTACATAAAATAAATAAGAGCAGAAATTTAAACATTAACTTTATTGCACAAACTTTTTTCACAACATATTTCTAATAAAATCTATAATTAAATGTTTTTCAAAATTGTGTAAAAGAAAGTTTTGTCTTCTATCAGAATACATATGTTTCGAAATAGAAAAGCTTCTTTCAACATCCACGATTGAACCCATGAGCTAAAGAAGTGGTATGAATAATGTTACTATAAAAAAAATTTACAATACATTAGTAAAATTTTTTCACAAGGTATACTTCCAGGTAAAAAGAAATTTGATAAACCTTCTTGAACGAATTGGGCAATTGTCAACATTATTTGTTATTTGAAGTTCTTTACAATAAATTAAATATGATTTATTTACAATATCTTCATGAAAAAATCCTATTAACAAATGGGCAATATAACGGCCACACTTATCCGTACTTTCATCTACCATGATATAAATAAAATTATTCTCTACCAATTGTTGAATTTCTGCTATTGTTTGCTGGTAACAAGATGTGACATAATTTTTTCGTCAGGTATATTATGTTTGCAATATTTTTGCAAAAATGATTTCAAATTAACATTGTTTAATCTTGCTAATGGTATGTTAGACGAAATTAATGCGTTACACAGATCCGTATTATATTCTTCTTGTTCAGAGTTTCGTGAAGTTGATGCTACACATTGACGTATCATTGCTGCACACATATGGATCGGTTTAGTTTTTCACATTTTCCAATATGTGATGGAGTTTTAGCGTGTTGATCAATCAGGTATTTTCTCTCAGAAGACACCTACAACAACAACAATTGTCATTTTATATCAAAAGTTAAAGAATTTAAAAACAATTGTAAAGCTTTTAGTAAAATTAAACTTACCAGTTTACTGCAGGCGCGACAAAATATTTTGTCGCCATCCTTCACCAGTTCAGGATATGGCTTAATCCATCCAAGAAATTTTGTTCGCTATACTCATTGTATGTACGCACAGTATTTAAAAACGTATAACACAATTACATGCTGTTTCGCTCAAAGATATTCAATGAATGAATAGTTTATTTGGGAATTAATAATAATAATAAGACGTATTTACCACATCCCTTCTGCTAGGCGAAATTAAACACGTGCAGTTCTTGGAAAAAAAAAAGTATTAGAGAAACCAATGTAAAAGATTTATCGTTCTGAGAATTGTCGGTTGTCGATCTACATTAGGAATCATTAGGCATTTTTACTAATAGAAAGGATAAGAAAAAGCTTGAATATGCAATATATGCAACTTTTGTAAAAAATGCATAGAAATGCCTAAATATGCAATATATACAATCACTAATTAACGCTAATTAACTTCAATTAGTGTAATACATCTACATATAGACTATAATTAAATATATGCAAAAAATAAAATATATGCACTTTGCATATAATCCGGTCTCTAATATTTATTACAATATATGTATCCCACAAAAATTATATATGTTCACGTCAACTTTTTCTTTACTATAGTAAGAAGCACCACGGTTACTTTTTGCTCTTACAGCTCCTAAATTTGTCACATTTGTATAACGATTTATTATTTTCTTTACAGTTGCCATTCTTCACACCGTCAACGCAAGAATTGACTCCCTGCCCCTCAACATCGCCCCCTACAGTCATCACCGACACCACAGACTCCTTCCTAAACACCCTCACGAAACCGTCTTCATCGGCGATCGTCGCCAAGAAGCGCGGAAGACCCAGAAAGCGACGCCGCACCTCGGAAGACTTCGACGACGAAGATGAGGATGAAACATACGTACCTCCGGTCCGCTACAGCGGTAAGAGACAGCGTGAATCGCGAGCGGTGGCCGCCAAGAAAATAATTTACCATGACGACATTTCCGAAGATGAAGAGGAAGAAGACTGCAAACCGCCGCGCAAACTGGCCGCACAGAGTCGCCTGGCAGCGCCATCTTACGAGGAAGAGATGGTACGCGTGGGCCGACGCGGCAGACCTCCGAAGCACGCCAGGTCGATTTCTTCAGACGATTACAGTATGTTGGACCCGGAAGAGGCGAGGTATAGGGAGATGCGTGATAGGAATAACGAAGCGTCCAGGAAGTCTAGGTATAAGAGGAAACAGAAGGAGGGGAAACTATCGGACGAATTGGAAGATCTCGAATTGGAAAATGTCAAATTGAAGGCGCAAGTGGAAGAATTGCAAAAGACTGTGGATCGGTATAGAGACAATCTGATGCAAGTAATGTTGAGTAAAAAGTAACAAAAAAAGAATGATTTACTTACTACAAAATTTAGTGAGACAAAAAGGTACCTTGAAATATATATATTTTAATTTTTAAATAAATTTAATTGAGGAGTGTCGAGTTTTTAAAAAACGATTTTGAAACGATTGATAATTGCAGTTTCTTTATTTTACAAAGAAACTTTCGTTTTAAAATAAAACTTGTTAGATCTTTTTTATTATTATTATTATTATTGATTTTATATAATAAATGTAGTGACAATTATACGATAATTCTTTTGGTGTATTCAATTACCATCTCTTATTTTTCTTATATATTTATACACACAGATACATATAAGTAATTTCCTTTCTTAATCCCTTATTGAATAAATGAAAAAAAAAATGTCTTCGAACAAATCCTTTATTATTTGTTGTACTATTATAGAATGCATATTAGGGCAGGATATTCTTAATTATATTGATTAAATAAAAATTACAAAGAATATATTTACCCCATAACAAATAAGATTAAATAAAAAGGAATCTTTCAGAAAACTAAAAAAAAAATATATTAATTTTTTCTTGAAAGTAAAAAATATATTCTTATGTATCCTATCTGTTTTATTTTTGTTTCTGTACATTTTGCATATGTTATCTCTTTTATAAATAATTATTCTCAGCATGTTTTACTTCTAATTACCTACTACTAATTTGTTCTAATATTCTATTTTAACTTGATTACAGACTTTATATGAATTGGTTTTGTTTATTTGAAGAATGTATACAAACATATGATGTTTTTTTTATTCTCTTCTCGCTGGGAAGTGTTATGTTATGCGATTCAAAGATTATCGCAACACTATAATAAATATACATATATAGTTTTCAAAAGGATATCTGTCGTATTTTATTTTATTACCCTGACATTCGGAAGATTAAAAGAGTGGTGTTATGTGTTTTATTGAAACAAAATAATTGAATTGATGTTTTTATTGTACACAAATAAATGTCATAAACAATGCGTCTGTTTTCAATGAAGTGTACTGTGTCTGACGACTAAATAATAATACAATGTGCCGCTTGGGCATGCGCATAACACGAAACTGAACTGCAATCCAACAAACAGTTCAAAAAATAACATGTATAATAATATCAATTGTAAGGTAAGTATACATTAGTAATGCTAAATCAGTTAATTTGATAATTGTACAACGGACATTGATTATATATAATATAGATAAACCACGTCCATAAGAGGCAATGGCAACGCTTAAATTTGAGCTTTTGGACCACGCCGCTATAAGCCGCCACTGTTTCCTGGTCCAAAATATAAGTAGGATATCTAAGATCTCAACCTATGTTAACTCAATAGCTTGAACAGTGTTACGGTTCTAAATAACAGATGGTGCTGTTTACCACGCATATACATTGCCCGCGCCTTATATGAAATATTTAAATTGTAAATAATTGTAAGAAAATGCAGACAAACTATCGATACATTCAGTCCGCAATTGCTATTATTATTATTATATTGTTATCATGTTACCATGCTTACCAGTGTAAAGCAAATAGCTCTATCCATCTGCAATATAAAATAAATCGTACAGGACGTACAATCGTAAGGTGAAAATCGGTATATTAAGTCTATAGTCTATAAGTAAGTTTGAATAAATAGTATTAGTAAACGTTTATTTGCATAACATTATTAAGTTCTCACTTCGGTTTTTCTCCGAAAAAAGTATGAAACAACCACAAAAACATTTTTCCTCTTAAAAGAGTCTGTGTAGATTTTAAGACATAATAACTTATTGAACCAAGAACATGTGTTTTCATAACTTCTACTTTTTCCGGGGTGACGATATTCCGCATGTTGTGATAACGTAGGCATATGTAAAAAATATTTTTTTTCTATTTGTTCGAAGTAAGGAGAGGGGTGAATGTCTTTTCTCCTCACTCGATCTAAGATCTAAGGGTCTGTTATTTATGAAGTAAGCTCTTTATAATTTTAATTAGATATTATTATTTTGTTTCATTTGAAAGCAAGACATTATTTTGAAGTTTTACTTTTCAAAGCTGTAACATTTTTGAAACTAACTAATTTTGATATAGTACGCATATGATTTCCTCTCAGAAAGTATACACAGAATAGGATATAACAGCTGTATGATCAGCATCAATTTTGTATACAGGTAATTCCGAAAAAAACGATTAAAATTCTTTTTTTTTGCTCAAATTAAACGAATCTTCATAATTGCACATAGCGTTAAATTTGAAACAACATTTTCTAATAAAAGAATCTTCTAAATCCAAAAAATTAAATATTTTACTCTTTAGCGTAGTTTCATATTTTTGTCCTTCCCTTGTATACAATTAAATTTTAAGCAGATTTGATGAGGGTTATTTTAGTTTCTAGGCATGCAGAGGCAATTTGTAAGAAGAAAGATTTACTAAATTCAAAGACAAACAAATTTTACAAATGATGCGCACGTTCTACCGATCACTGTATGTTATATATTCCTTTTTTTTTTTTTTTCTTTTATATTATTATGTTATATATTTATTATATTATATTTATTTATAAAAGTTATGTAAAATAATTAGTACTTCAACTTTTATCCACAACTTTTTCTTTTACTAATAAAAGCTCCAGCATAAATGACCTTTACTTGCGCTCACGCTATGTATATTATAAAGTGTTTAGTAAGACACAATTTAAACACGATATACAGGGTATTCCACGTAACTGGTTCACTAAAAGTTTATGATGTTCTATTATTTACTTATATTTGAGATTTTGGCACCAGTATCTGTTCGATTGGAACTATAAATGCAAAATACCTTAACCAAAATATCATTTCCGGTTGACTGGAAATGGATGTCAACTTTCTTATTTTAAATAGCATGATATTATTTTTTATTCATTTTTGGATTCTACAACTATAAATACGTCAGTTTTCATTAGATGTTCCTATAGCTACATGTTGCCGTTTTTGAGTTATTTAAGTTTTTCTTTTTTTTTTAGTCATAATCATTGCATCATTGAGAAATTAATATCTCGGTTAATACTGCAAGTAGAGACTCCAAATTTGCTATGTTATGAATGTAGATATTACTCTAAGAAACGGTAAGCACACTTTACATTCTAACATACAGGGTGTTCAAAACTGAGGAACAAAGTGACATATTTTCAAATGCAGAAAACTCATTTTTTTTAAATAGAACACCTTATATTTTAATTCAGAATTAGGAAGTAAATATCATCGCCTATCGCTTTATATGAGCATTCCCTATACCTATCTTTAATAGATTTTGAGATATGAGCGACTTTTTGTTAGCTTGA
The DNA here is from genome assembly GCA_004143645.1 of Protaetia brevitarsis. Taxonomy (NCBI): domain Eukaryota; kingdom Metazoa; phylum Arthropoda; class Insecta; order Coleoptera; family Scarabaeidae; genus Protaetia; species Protaetia brevitarsis. The sequence goes on along the minus strand of RXPK01000030.1, from coordinate 230,290 downwards.
CACGCTGTTGTCCAGCGAACAAACCTTAGATATACAAGTTGTATCCGCTAGAGTACGCATATCTAGTTAGGTTTTCATAAATGCTAAAATAAATCTGACGAAAAATTTAATTCGAATATGTAGATATAGGCGACATCTAGTGACACTTTAATTGACTATTTTGATAAAGTGGCTGTTGGTGTATCTATATTATATATAATTAATGCGTTCGGTGCGTGCAACTCTGTGCAACTATAATGCTCCGAGCTTTACAAAAATTGAATAATTGAAATTACAATCATATTACTACATTTAATTAACATATGGAATATGGAATGTGTGCTGGAAAATCACTTATTATATCTTTGCAATTATGACAATATCGCCATCTCTGGGTCAGCTAATATTGCGATAGCTACTTCACGTCATCAATCACAGCAGATTGCTGTATAGTGACATTCAAAGCTAAAATCTGAAAAAAAAACTAACTGACAATATCTCGTATTTCGACGATTATTCGTCAGAAGAAATCAATACGGAAATTGGCAGCGCTAATGCTTGGATTAAAGAATCTTTTAGGGGTAAATTGCATTATAGATCGCTTCATATTTTAGTTAACAAAATATATGTCTAGGTGGCAGCGCATGGGTATTGTTTGGTAATATTTGGTAATATCAAATAATATAATGCTTGAAAAAACATGCTCATATTTGCTTCCAAAATTACTGTTTACTGTTTTTATAGGATAAGCTTTTGTTATATCTAGGGAAGATTTTCATTTCGTTTTCGTTCGCTGCTTTTAGGAAATCTCCAGATATTACTTTTCGAAATGAGACATGATGCTAGAAAATTTTATAGGTATACAACCAAGTGCAAATACAGACTATTTTTAATATCACAAATTTGAACTTTTTATAAATCATCGGTTATAGTGTATCTCTGTTTAGTATGTTAATTAAATAGCGATAAAGTATAATCGATGGATTCACAGAAGAACAACTCTCCAAACATACATTCATTCTGTAAAGTAACTTGAAGAAATATAAACCACAGAATTAACACCTAACATGCGATCCTCAGACCATCCACTTATTTATATGCCAGCGGTAGAATTCAAATTTGCCGCGTTTATTTATAGTTACTGAAAATGTCAAGATCATATTAAATGTAATACAAAATCGTTGGTAATTCAGTCTTGAATGTTTTAAGTTACCAAAAGCAAAAAGTTATGGTGGAAAATTTGAATTCTGTCAATAGGAATAGATTTCTTAATTAGTCACAGCTTCCTTATCAAGTATTTTTGTCCGTTGCTCCGCTGCGTTTTAACTCCCACCTCAGAGAAACTACAGTGGCGGAGTGGCGCCACTTTAGATTACGCCAGCGAAATTACAACATTTTTGACCATACTAAGAGATTCAAAATGATTGTCAATTCCGCTCCTATAGATAGTAACAGGGAGTAGGTATATGCCGCGTGTTTGTAATGAAGGTTTGAACTAAGTCAGTGTTGGAACATAAGAAAGTAAACGGATCTGTCATAAATAAGGAAAACGTAACCTATATTTGAACTCGCATTATATAAACGACTATGGATTGGCGTTTCTGCTTGTAAAAATGAAATGTAATTAATTTAACTTTACTAAACTATGATTTTATAATTCAGTACTAACTGGTGTTTAACTAAATTTATTTATTACTTTAAATTATAACATACAATTAGTATAATTATGAAGTGACAAAACTGCATCTCTCAGTTCTTCTATGGTATGCATGTGTTTTCTATAGATCCTATTTTTTAGATAGCCGAACATGAAGTAATCTTAATGGGGTTAGATCAGGCGATCTTGGTGGCCATCTTTGTGCTCTAACGAACCTGTCAGCAAAAAACGGTTGAAGATATTGGCAGGTTTGTCGAGCAGTATGTGCTGGAGCATTATCGTGCTGAAAATAACCTGCTTCAAGCTGATTTTCTTGTAACTCTGCAATAAACAATTCCAACATCTGTTGGTAATGTTGGGCTGTTACAGTTTCCTCGAAGAAAATTGGCTCTATTATTCGTTGCCTGGACATAGCTAACCAAATTCCAACTTTTACCGGATGCAATTGCGTTTCTCGAAATTCGTGTGGATTTTCTGCAGACCAGATACAATAGTTTTGTAAATTGATATAGCCTGTTAGATAAAACCAGGCTTCATCCGAGAAAAATGATTTGTTTAGCAACTCATCGTCCCTTAAATTGTTATTAAACCAATGACAATATTCCAATCGCCTATCGTGATCTAATGGTAATAATTCCTGTACCGTAGAAACTTTATAGGGATGAAAATGTAACAGCCCTTTCTTTTGACAGCTCATTGCGCTGAAGTGTATGATAAGCCTTTAAAATTATAAAATGTAATAAACTATTTCACTTAATGTTAATATTGATTTTTTACTTGTTTGTTGAGCTAATTACCGCAGATAAATTCCCTTATTTTCTTACAGTATTCAGAAATACAATTGTTGGTGATATTAGATGTAAATATAAACGATTTGAAAAAAAATTATAAGATAAATAATCGAAAGATACTACAACACGCACGCCAATGTCGCTAAATGTCAAGGAAATTCATTTAATGTATGAAATTTGTATGTAGCTAACTTCGTTCATTAAATTGGTAATAAGTATAGATAATTTTTTCCGGAAAACAGTTTTTTTCTTACGACAATCATTTTGAATCACATAGTATAAACATAAAAGAAAAATAAAATACTATTTAAGAAAATTGACCAGCAACTATATATTTTTACACTTCACATTTTTTACCGTATTTTACCAATAATTCAACATTTATGTATTTACAAATATAAATACAATTTATTTCAGAATATCCTACTTGTATAATATAACTTCTCTTTCTATTTGCAGGTCAAACGCGTAGATAAAAATGGAAATAATCATTTCGCTAGGACGGAACAGGCAACTGCAGACTTGATGACTGAACCAAAAGTCATTCTGGATCTTCGAGAGCGTGTGGAAGACTCTAAAATTGGTGCAAAATATAATACGTTGAATGGTTCATTAATTCATCAATGGTTTTGGCATCATTTGTATTTTAAAGTAGAAATAAAACCAGACAATTAACATTAAGTTTTATTTATTTAATCTTCCAAATACATCACCAATAATAATAATCACAATATAATAATTATTTTAAAATATCTAATCATCAACAAACAATCGAACAAATTAGAAGTTATCAACTGGTTAAACATATATGAATTGCATCCGAGGTAAATGCAGATTAAAACTACTATTATATTATAAACTCTTTAACTTGTAACAAAATTTGTAATAACAATATTGTTCGTTCTTGTGTTTTATTTAATATTCACCTGGATGTTTTGGTGTTGTTTACAACATCAACGTGTCGATGTATGTAAATATATCGATAAGTTGTTCATAAGTATGTTTAATAGGATGAAATATAAAATGAAATAATGATAAATTTATAGAGATAATATACAAAATCAGGTTTTTCGAAATTTTTAAACTCTCAAAGGTAGGCAACCGAAAGTGTTTGCTAGTGTAAAATAAATTGCATAATTTCCATTTATATTCATATTTATTTGTGCTTGTTAACACTAATTATTGCGGATAATTTTGTCTCTGTAAACACATTATTACTTCGTTAAATATTTATTATAGAAACACTTTACACGTATTGAATATTCATAATTACTTATCAAATTTCTTGTTTTATTTTGTTTATTAATTTCGTATATATTACTATATCCCAACTATAAATAGTATATATTATTATAAGCAAGTTTATTTAATTTTTATATGATGTTTTTATTTTTAATTTTAGCTATTATATGTGATATATATATCTGTAAAAATGAATTTCGTTGAACACATTTACTTCAGTAATAATTAACAAAAAAAAAATCATATTTATGGGATAATCTATTTTGCTTACAGTTTAAACGTAAAATATAGGGTATATACAGTGCCGTCAATTAACACAGGAAATTATTTTTTTTACGACATTGTATATAAAACTAAAAATAGCGTTGTGTGAAGAGGGATACAAAATTTTGACTCCATTTTGAAACAGTAAAGTGCAGAGTTCTAGCAATATCTCTAGATTTCGTCAAACAAAGTTAAAATAGTCCGACTTCAAAATATATTCAGCAGGTGGGAGTAAATACTATTCCATAGATATGAGGATTAGATATGGGAACAGATACCAATTAATATTATGCAGCAGTAATAATTGCAAGGTATGCTTTGATTTCTTCCAGATGTTTCCAGCTGGTTTTAGAAGGAAGTCTTGCCGAAAATGTAATTGCCTGGCTCAGCTGGGTCTTCGGACATGAAAAATTGCTTCCACAGTTCCTCGAATTGAGGGTAGGTCACTTCTTTCTTGCCCTGGAAAGGTGACGAAGTGTTTATATAAAGGATTTTTAATTATTAATTGTTTTACCGAAGACATCTTCTGGAATGCTTCCCTACATTCGGACACTTGGAGTCCGTAACATGAGCAAACGCTTGTGAACTCGTCCACGTCAATGCCTCCGTCCCCGCTGGCGTCTTCCAGCTCGAACATGAACCTCAAGTACTGTTTCTGCCACTCGAGTGGATTTTCCGGATTTTTGGCGTAGTCGTCCCACATCGAAGACCATTCGTCGACACTCACCTAAACAAAATATTGATTGATAATTATGATTGCTATTTATTAGAAATGCTTTGAAAATCACTGATTTGATTAAGAAGGGCGCACTGCTTTTAAAATGTTGGTGTACCTACACAGTCTGCTTTCAAGCTTTTTAATGATGTATGACATAGGAAAAATGTTATTTTTGGCAGTGATATTGACAAAAATATAAATTAATCTCCAAGCTAATAAAAGATCTTCTGATCCTGATGAAGTCTCTATAACTTTACTTAAAGAATGTAGTAATGAATTATCTGAATTTCTTGGGTGTGCTATCAACGAATCAATGAAATATTTATAAAATATGTATTTCATATTTTACAAATACTATATGTATGAGAAATATTTCCAACATAAACAACACATTTATATAATATTTGATTATAACTGTGCATATATATATATTTAAAAATCATATTTATTATACATAGAAACAATATTTATATCACACATTCCAAACCCAAAATTAACATTCAACATATAAGCAATATTCATAAAATTTTGGGCAGTTTAATATTGATTGCAAAATATTTTTTGAATATTTATTTTATAATCGTTTTCCAATATCTTATTTTGGTTTTACGAAAATATTTATTTAATATTATTTTATGAGTCTAACACCTATATTTGTAAATGTATATTTTATACATATTAAGCACATATTAAGTTTTCAAATATATTGTTTTAGTATAAAAACGAATATACCCCAAATATTCATTAGTTTTGAAGGAAATGTTACGAAATATATAGAAAATATCCCATGTATAGCACACAATATTTATACAACATAAATTTAATATTTAACAACTACTATATCTACATACATGAGAAATATTATCAGGTTTTACTTAACCAACGAAAGTTGTGTTTTGTTACACTTTAGGATATTCATGTAAAAACAAAGCACAGATTGGCGGTTGGTCATAATTTCGGTTATCTATTGAAAATGTAAATTCATGGCTTCTAAAAACAACATTTTAATCGAATATCTTAAACATAATCTAAATGTGGTTATAAAAATAAAAGTTAATTTTATCCTGAATTAACAAAATAAAATGCATAATTAAATGTATTAAAACATATTATGTATATATTCGTGTTCGTAATATTGAAAGGATTAATAATATATTTTTAAGTAGAATAATGCATGTATAATATATACTCTATTTTAACAAAAATTAATAATATCTTTCTCTTATTATTTTAATTTGAATGTGAACTATTAAACTACTGGCTTTAGGCTTTACAAATTTTTCATCTGCGGTTGTCCAATCCTACTTGCTGTTTTGAGTCACGTGAGTTAGTGCATAATATCGTATCGTAAACAAGCGACTGAAAGTGACAAGCACGCCTACGTCACGTGAGCGGATTGATGGCCGTGGTAGATGAGAAGCGTGAAAAAGAAACGAAGGAATGTTGAAATTCAAAAGTTTTGTGGTCCATGATTGTGGGTCCTAAGAAAAGAAGTCGTTGTGAATAAACATTGCACTGGTTATAATCGACAACTGGTAAGTGTCGTAATTATAAAATGAATAGGTTCAGAACTATTACAATGCAGGTGTTAGTGCATGTTTACAAAAATAATATTGCAGGTTAGAGGTATGTCGTCCAACTCGAAATTGTCATAAGTATCATTTAGTCAAACACACGCTTAAAAAATATGAAATTAGCAGCTCACAAAATGGAGATATGCATAATAAATATCAAAATATCGGTGAAAATACTGGGGATATTGCAAAATATAGCAAAAACAGCAATTGATGGTAAGAGGAATGGTTACACGATGCAGAATATTAACAAGAATTTTTTTGTAGTAAAGATGAAACAACGAGAATGAGACGAATGAGTTATGACAGCGATGATACGGGTAGGCAAGGCTTTTTAAAAGTAGTACAATAATTATATACATGTTTCGTATTATTTTATTTAAATTTTATTTCCTTAATACAATAATTGCATAATAACGTCCATCAAGGTTTAAAATACTGCCAAAAATATATATTACATGAATATGTCGATTTTAGCTATCAGCGGTCTAAGTTCTACCAGCACCTCAGTTCAAGTGGCAAGTTGTACAGTATATGAGTAGTAAGATGTTTTTTATACAAAAGTTGACGTGTTGCAGATGTCTTGAGGTGGTTGTTGGTATGGAATATTTGCTGATAAACAATGTCCAATTGTTATATAAAATTTATTTCAGCGGCCACAAGGATGAGATTGACATACGAGGGTACCAGATGAATCATTAAAAAGACAGTATCAGTGTACCTAGCGCAATCAAAATCTTGTATATCTAAGTAATGTGCATTTGAATTATTTAATATTTGAAATAAAAAAATTTAGCACGCTTTTTTATCTTGTAGAAGCATGCCGTCCAGCATTAACCCTTTTTTTGTATATGTATGTTGTTAATATGTAGAGTATGTTGAGAATTACTGGTTATCTTGTGTTGCTTAAATATTGCTAATCCATATTTTTTATTTTGCAGTAGAACCTCTCATTACCGGAATTATTTGACAAAACAAGTTCATATGCAATATTTATTATCTCTTCTAGATTATCCGGATTTTTTGTTATCCAGACCATGTTAATCTTCAATTAATCCGGATACTAGAGGTTCTACTGTACATATGGACGGTGTTGTGACAAAATCTCCTATGTAATTTTTCTAAGTTTTACAGCAATAATTAGAAGGTGTTTATTAGCATCAGTATACGAACTGAAATCTCACTCGATGCCAAATTGTTTCCTATTCGAAGCTTTGCTTTATAATGATTGTTGCTAATGCAAAATCATATAGCAGATACTTCCATAGGACCATCCACATGTATATGGATTGGCAACATTAACGCAACATAAGAAAATCAGTATTTCTCAATATGCTCTATATATTAATTACAATATTTACGAAATAAAAAAAATCTGTCACTTCCTATATGAAATATATATTTGAAAGAAATATTATATGTATATAAGAATTATATACCACATATGTATTTGATAATCTGCGAGAAATATTAGTTGGCAATATTTACGAAATAAAAAAAAATCTGTCACTTCCTATATAAAGTATATATTAGAAAAAAAATATTTTATTAATATTTGGTGCTACTTGGGAATATTGGAAAGTTATCAACTTTTGCTAGCATCCATGGGCACTGCCCCGACATAGGACTAATGCTATTTTTATTATTAAACAAATATTGCCACTCTTTTTATAGAAAATCGCCAATGTTTGCAGGTTCATATCTATACAACAAGTTAAAAGCGGACATCAAACACTTGACCTTGAATGAAATTAAATGAAAATTAAAATTTATGTTAATTGAAGGGTGCTTTTATGATTTAAGTGAATTTGAAACCTATTTAGAGTTGATGTAGGAATTTGCTTTTGTGGCGCCTTTTGCGTCGCCATGACATTTTATATTCATATTGTTTGTTAAATTTATTATAATGTGTGTTGTTTTTTTATCATTATGTGTATTTATATTTATTTTTTTTTATTATATTATTACTATATATGTGCTAAATAATATTACAAAATAACAAAAGTTGCAAAAGTAAAAAGGAAAGAAGATGTACTAAAAGTTCACTTAAAGAAAATGTTCACAATAACGAAGATTTTGTTCCACACACTTTTGACACCTTCTAACATAGTTACAAATGTTTGAATGTAAAAAAAAATCCGTCTTGTTGTGGTTGCAAGCTTAGTAGATCAGGTATGGAATACAAAACCTGTACTTTTAGTAAATACTAGAAAAGATTTTAGCCAACGCTGCACATGCTTATCTATGGTATGTACAACAGAAGATGTGGCCTATGTAGCAATAAAGATAATTAATGTAGAACCAGATGGGCATGCATCAGTTGTGGTGTTGCTTTATGCCTTTCGGATAAAAAAATAGGTTTTCAGTTTTTTGACAGTAAATAAATGTTGCCTTGTAAGCAATTGTTGTATTAGATTAACCCAATTCCTTCTAATTTCCGTATCAATTTATTGCTTAGTGTAACAAAAAATACATCTTTTTCTAGTACGGATTATTACTTAGTGTGTTAATATGTATCACCGAGACAAATATCATATCAATCTAATTAATTTCTCAATCGTTGGGTCGCAAAGAGTTAATAGAACACCTTACCTGTCCATCTTTATTAGAATCAGCTCGTTGCCTAAGACCATCCCAGATCTGTATCATGCTATCGTAGGTCTTCTTTGATTGAGGTGTTCCAGAGGGCCAGCCTCGAAGCGTGCAAATTTTCTGGTAATATAAAAAAAGTTTGTTATTACACATGCAAATTTTTACTCTGCTTTAATAGGAGGATACTCTACACACTAAAAAATTTTTGCTAAAATTTCTATACGATTTTGGGGCAATTTTGTGCCCCTAAAACCGTACAGGTATTTTACTTTTAGAAGTAATATTTCTAACTATAAGCAATTTTTCAAAGGTTTTTTTCATGTAAGCTGAAAAGTTCATAGAAAAGTTTCGAAATGTGGGTAACTTTTCCAAGATCTTTTCATGTAGTGTGGAATACTCATAAGTCAAATTTCTAAAGTAATGATAATTTCCATATAAGTTTTATTTGTTTAAAAATGAATTTACAAAGAAATGTGCAGTATTTCTGATTTTTTTTAAGTAAAATATCGTCGATATGAAAATACTCTGCTAGAGTGTATTCAATTAGAATTTAATGCATAAGAGACTAACAAAATTTGAATATTTCTAATGCTTACCCAAAACTCAAAAAAAACCACTGCACATCACTTACCCGTTGCCTCTGCACATTGGCGGTTTATTCGCAAAAATCAAGTCACCATATGCAATCTGGCAACTGTTGTGACATCAGTTCCTAAGAAATATTTATCTGGCAAATAATAGATAAATATTTGATAACTATATCTGCCATGTAAAAAACTTAGATTGAATATGGAAAGTTAGTGTAGTGAATTAGGGGAACCTTGCTATTATATGTTTAGAACACCATGGCGGTATGACATGATGATTTACAATTTTGTACCGACTATGTATAAAATAAATAGTTTCTTTAAGAAAATCCTAAGTATACTTGATATCATATACAGTAAAACCTCTACTTACGGACACTTCTCTAATACGGACACTCCTTATTACGGACACTGTTTTAATGTCCGAAGCACTTGCTACACATTTTGCATGTAAAAAGACCTCTGTAATAAGGACACTCCCTAATACGGACGCGGACAGTATCTTCAGATCCCAGGTAAAATTGCCAACCTCTTAATCCGGACATTAAAACCTCGTTACCAAGATCCATCATAAACACAATTTACCCCATACATTAGGAAGTCGTTAAAATAATCCTTTTGAAAATAGACATAAATGGTATGTACCTAAGTTTAATCTTTTGGTAGTTAAAATGTTTGTACATACTATGTATATAAGACAAAAGTCTTGCATCAGATTTGGAAAGGCATATAAATAAAGAGAGATAGGTATAGACCATCAATGAACTTGTGCGAGCGTAATATAATAAACACGTGCGGCTAGACGGCGGCGCGTACCTTTTGATGATAAGAAAATAGCAAATAACGAAGGAAATAACACGGCAAAAAGCCTATTGAATAGACGGCTTACATTTAGAAATACATATTCGCATATAACGTAATTATAAAATATGGAGTTTGCTTTCTTGACAAGAATGTTTTTTTTTTACTTTTATCTTTAAAATAATCCGTTGTTCATACATTAGCAGTTTACTGCATTGCTGTGCATTATTGTCTAGATGTTATGCCACCTAAGACTTGTTCATATATATAAAAAGGGCTCAAGTTTCTCATAAAATTACAGTCTGTATTTAGTGAGTGGTGAATTAACAATGGCTCCTCATCGAAATGAATTAACACTTAAGCAAAAAGTAGAAGTGATTAATTTTACTAAGAAGAATAAGTGCGGCGTTCGAAAAGTGGCAGAAAACTTTAAAATTTCTAAAACATATGTGGCTACAATACTGAAGTCTCAGAAAGAAATTTTTGAAAATTGGACGGCTAATGGAAACGAACAAAGAAAACGCAATTTTCTAAGTGATGGATCAAAAGTAGATCAAGTGGTTTATGAATGGTTTTGTCGAGCCCGTGCAAAAAATGTTCCTCTTTCTGGACCTATGTTACAGGAAAAGGCTAAAGAAGTTGCTACCGAACTGCATATTGAAAATTTTAAAGCCTCAAATGGATGGCTTGAAAAGTTTCGAACTCGTCATAAAATTTCATTTAAAGCGATTTCTGGTGAAGCTGCGAATGTGGACGAAGAAACAGTTCAAAGTTGGTTTCAAAAACTTCCTGATATTGTTACAAACTATGCTCCAGAAGACATTTGGAACACAGATGAAAGTGGACTTTTCTTCCGAGCCATGCCAAATAAAACAATGTGCCTAAAGAATGAAAAATGTATTGGAGGAAAAGTTTCTAAAGAACGCTTAACCATCCTGTTTTGTGCAAATTTAATGGGTGAAAAATTAAAACCTCTGGTTATTGGCAAATCTGCGAAACCTAGATGTTTCCGTGGGATCAACATTGAACAGCTTCCAGTTACATGGAGATGTAATAAAAAGGCATGGATGACTAGAGAAGTTATGGGAGAATGGCTAGTTGAGCTCGATCACCAAATGAAACGAAAAAATCGAAAAATTCTGTTGTTTTTGGATAATGCTACTTCGCATGTGGATCTGCATTTGGAGAATGTTAAACTTGTTTTTTTTCCTCCAAATTGCACAGCTCTGTGCCAGCCCTTAGATCAAGGCATCATAAAAAATTTCAAACTGAAGTACAGACAACTAGTTTTAACAAAACTGATTGCAAATATGGAATTATGTAAAAATGCCGAAGAAGTGACGAAAACAATTACAGTACTGGATGCAGTGACTTGGATTTCTAAAGCGTGGAATAGTGTGACAGAAAGTACAATTCAGAACTGTTTTAAAAAAGGTGGATTTGATGTGAAACACATCATTGCAAATGATGCTGAGGAAAACATCAGTTTAGCAAATTTGAAGGAATTGTTAAGAAATCTTAATTCCACAATAACGCCAGAAGAATATGTACTTATTGACAACTTAGTTGTTACCGAAAGCGAATCTTTAAATGTGGAAGATGTTATTGAAGATAAAATTAAACCACCCGAAGAAGACGAAATGAGTGATGGTGAGGAAAATATAGATCATAGTATACAACCTATAGACTCTGCGGAAGCGCTCCGCTTATCTCAAATTTTAAAACAATATTGTTTATATAATAACGACTCTAAAGGTTTTAACTTAGCCTCAGATTTCCAAATGCATCTAGAGGAAAATATCGCTATAAAATTTAATAAACAGTCAAAAATTACTGACTTCTTCAAAAATGTTTAAATGTGTATTATATGTGTATTATTTGTACATACATATGTATATTATTGTAAATACTATTGTAATATTGAATATTGGAATATAAACTATGTACTCGACTTTTTTTTTTTTTGAACTTAACTCCCCTAATGCGGACACTCCTTTATACCGGACACTTTTCAAAATCCGGTGAGTGTCCGTAATATAGAGGTTTCACTGTATCCAAAAAATATTTTTTACTGTTAAGGTAATTTATTTGAATAAGATATTATTTTTAACTGTAATTTTCCAAATTGTAAAAAATGTTTTTGCTGAGAGATATTAATATTTTCCTTAGTAATATTACAATGTTAAAAATTTTTCTAAGAAACAAAAACTTCTCCATTAATATTCACGTAATACATTTTGTACATTTACCCCCATTAAATGCGGAAAAATTATCCGAAAAAGTGATTTTTACCAAGAAATATTACCTATTTTTTTTAGTGTGTGGGTGAGTTTTTAACAAATAATGCTGAATTAATTCCAACGTGCATACCAGCTGTTTCGAATATTCCATGTTCAAATTGTAGCGGTACAGTATTCACACTTTCAGAAAGTGTAGTTTTTAATTAGTATTTAATTAATAATAGGCAGTAAAAAACATTTTTAAATTTTAAAAGCATATAAAAAAACCAACTCAGTATGAAAAAATATCCTCATCTCATAGTTCCATACATGCTGCTGCTAAGAAAATAGGCTATGATATTCATCAATACAACGCATTCTAAGCGTACGTAGTGCTGTAGTCTGGCACCCCGGGTTTCGGAAATTTAAATGTGTATTTTTATTTATTCCAAATCAGCCTTGTCAAAACAATGATAGAGTTTCCACAATTCTTATATTTGTTTATTTTGCTAAGAATTTTAATTTAATTGTTAGTATCATTTTTGTTCAGTTGTGTATAGTTAATTTCATTTATTTGTACATTTTGCGTGTACCAGTATTGTATAGTTTATTTGCTAGTTTTTTCTTTGCGATGCGTTGCGCCGTCATCGTTCACAGATGTAAATTTATATATATGCGAATGTTACCTTAGAGGCCGGAGCAGTTACCAGATAGACGAGCGCGTGTATGGTCTTGTTTTGTTGTTTTTGATTACCGTTTCTGGTAATTCCTTTTCATTTCAAGATGTAGTTCGTTGGGTTGTATTTTAAAATCGTCCATCTAGTAATTCGTTTATTAATTAGTGTTAGATAGTTGTGCACAATATGCATGTAAGGCTTTTTAATAATTTTCGTTTTAGAAGTAATCGTGTTTAGAGTTTAAATTTTCCGTTTTTTTGTAGTTTTTCAAATTGATGTTATTTTAATCACCTCGGGGTAGGTGAAGAGAAGCTGCGAGCTTGATTTAAATTTCATTTTTAATTTTGGTTGTTTCTCTACGTTATTTGAATTAAATTTTAGTTTGCTTTGAGTTTTTGAGACCACGTGGTTTTTTGTGGTATAAGAAATTCCTTCTAGAACGAATTCACCATTTTGTTTGCTAAAGGATTTGCATTGTCCTTTTTTTAATTGTAAATTCATGCAGGTTTGTTTTTTGCCAGAATCTTATATTCATGGTTTTAATATTTCCTGTAATATGTATCAAATGTTTTTTTTTCTTTTTTTCTTTTTAAAAAATAAATTAAATGATTGTCAATATCATCTTAAATAGTTCTTTTATTTTTGAATCAGCCATTTCAATTTTTGGGGATTTTAAAGAAAGTCAATTTTGCAAACGCCCACTATTACTTTTTAAGATAGTTACTCTGAGTTGTAAGAATCTCTGGTGCCCTTTTAAATTCATTTTTGCTGAGCTAGCTAAATTAATTTTGTCATTTTTAATTTCTTTAAACTTATATGCTTGGACAATCAGTTCACAGCAGTAGCTTTGATGAATTTCGCTTAATGATGAATAGCAGAACGCGTTTTCAAATTTATAGCACCTTAAACAGTGACATACCGTAATTCTGCGGCAATGCGTAACAGACATTCAGTTGCCTCTGTTTGATAAGTTCAATTTTCTTATGAAGTAGATCGTATACTGAGTACAATGTTTAATGATAGGAAGGTTAGGAATGAAGGTTTTCTGATTTAATGCCCTTTCATTTTTATTTATGGGGATACAAAAAATCGCTGGTGTATTTGGTCAAAATATATACCAAAGTAGAATTAGAGCGCTGAGTAACTAAAGCGTTTGATAGCATAGATCCCGAATAAATAAAACAGGCTACAACAATATGAGTTTACATCAGGATTCTAAAGTTTTTGCAAGCGAATGAAGGTCATATACAACACTTATAATTTGATTATACCTGCATGATATATACAGCATTTCCTTTTTGATTATCTTGTATTCAATAAATTTTATTTTTTCATGCTATGTTTTGTCTTTCCTATATGCTCTTAAAGTTCAAATTATTTTTTCAGCGCCTACTACTAATTAAATACTAATTAAAAATTACATTTTCTGAAAATCCCTAATTCTAAAAGAAGCGTTAGAGATAGGTATAAGAATACCTACAGCTTTTTGATAGAGGATTCAATTCTACATCACATAGTGTGTAAAAATATAATGAGCGTTCCGTTTGAAAAGAAATACTTTTAGTACTAAGAAGTTACCCAAATCAACCCTATATTATGAGGCACCTGTATAATTTTGTTTACTTTTTATTCCCTGGTTAAATAGTAGAGAACCTTTTTCTTTTTCTTTGACTGATTCAATTATTATGTATTAATATTATGAATCAATAAATGTTATTATTATTATTATTAAACCCATACCCTCCACAATCAACATAAAAAACTCTTTATAAACATTTACAGCATCATATTTTTTTGAGCTTTTTTCACATAAACCAAGATAACTCGGAAACGGTAACCGATAGGTAAGTAGATGTTTTATAAAATTTGCTTTAAAATTCCTAGTATAACCTAAGAATGCACTAAAAAATATAGGTTTCTATTTAAAATATCAAAGTTGGCCATGACTTTCCATGTAACCGGAAGTGCGACATAGATGAAATTATTTTTTCTAAAGAGATCATGGCCAACTATGCTTCATCCCAAAGTTTCAAAATCGAGACATCATTGCAAAGTCAAAAACATTTAATGGACAGGTTCCGTGAATCACCCTATATATGGGACGTGCGAATTACAACTGATAGCTTATCTGTATGAGAGGCGTTAAGGAATTTAAAATATTAGACTGATTTGTTATTAGATACTTGAGATATGTTACGCGACGGGGTCTTAAACTTTTTTGACCTAGGGCTCACGCAGATACATCGCTCATTACCGATTGTATCTACGTAAGCCCTAGTCCTATCAAGGGGGGCCAATTAGTGATCGAGGCGGTATCTAGGAGGAATAGCGTGATAGTTAGGCATGAGTAATTACAGAAGCGTTTAGGAATGAACTTGATAGTGATTGACAGATAGGTGAAATATTATTTCAAATAAGAGGTGGACTAGTAAATCTATCGATAATGTTACACGTTATGGGGAAATGAGGGTTAATTTTTCGTGTCAAGCGGTAGAATTAGTAACAGGTAACGGTAATTGTAAATCATATTTATGTAGAATTGGGAGGGTTAATGATTCACATTGTCAATGTGGTGGGATAGATACAGCGGGGCATGTTTTATTTGAATGCCCACTCACTGATGACTGGCGGTCGCGTACAGAAGTTATAGTGCATTAGTTAAGGGGTTAAATTGGCGGCGAAGCGAAATAGATATTAGAGATAGTTAGTCGGTAGAATGGTGGGAACTTTTTTGTAACGCTGGAAAGAATTAGATAGGTTACAACAGGATATTTAGATAGTTATATATAATATATAATATTTAATTCTCTTTAGTGATTTGAATTAGTGTTAAATTACAGCTATTAACATAGTTGTATAAATAAATATTTAAAATATAAATCTCTAATTTAATTACTATTAATTAAAGTAATTAGGGTTAAATTATTATTAAATATTCCAACATGCACTGCTATTGCTTTATTTGTTTTCATTTCTTTACTATAGTTCATCTTTCCACTGACAGAGGAGTCAGCTTCATATTCCGCGAAGAGCCAAAGAGCTAGAGACGGCACAGGTATCGGAAATGAAAGAACGTGAAGGCTGCCCCTTCGAAACCCAGAAGGATAATAATAATAATTTGCTGGCTGTCAGTAACAAGGCCTGGGCCTATTTCCCAGGTCCTGCTACCATGAAGAGTAGGTTTTCCATGGTTTTCCATTATTTCTTCGCGAATGCTGGCAGATAATTAAAGTCCTTCCATATGCGCAAACATAATAACAACCAATAGCTGGCCGATTTATTATATTTTTGTTATTATTATTAGTAATCATAGAGAAATTATTTAGTTATTGCTATGGAATATATATAGGGGAGGGTGGGGCAAGATGGGGCCACGAGGCATGATGGGAACATCGTCTTATCTACAAAACGGCAGTAAGCATCTGTCAAATAATAGCAGTCCTAATATTGACAAACGCTGTTCTATGTTTGTTGTAATGTAGGAAACTTTACTAGTCGTAATAACAAAGTTATTGCTGTTTGTGCGTGAACCTTGCAATTTCCAGAATTTCGTTATTATTTTGATGGTGACTTCAACGGCCAGTATCGAAAGCATAAGTAAATTATTTACAACTACACTTTTTTGTGCTTATTAATATGTTATTATAACATAACCAGAAAATGTCCCAAAGAGGCAAGATGGGGCTATTGGTATGGGGCAACATGGGGACATCACTATCTCACTCTTCAGTCTAGTCCGTTATGCCTGGATATGCCATTATGCTTTCTCGAAGACATAATGCCTATTTCTCATGTTAGGAATAAAGTACAGGTTCGATCAAAGCGTAACAAGGGAAAGACAACAATCCTTACAAGCACTACGTATAAAAATCTACTACAAGAAAATAGAAGTCTGGACAATCCCTAAGGCAACTAGAAGTGCTGAGGGAGAGTTAAAGGAAAAAAATGACAAAGAAGAAAACAGAAGAGATCAAGAAGCCGAATTTTGCAAGGAAAGCAAAGAGATAGATTTTTAGAAAACGTCAAGGAAATAATCAAGTTCTTCTGTTGAGGAAGATGACGCTCAATGTTAGTATTGTAAGGGGAAGTATTGATACAATGCCATGGATGGTGAGATTGGGTACATGGAGGCTGTGCGAATAACGTGGATGACTTCGGCTTCTATTGTCTCAATTGTAAAGATTAAGTTTAATATTCTTATCGTTATTGTAGCTTTTTTCTTATTTTAAGTAGTTCCGCTTTAAAAAGTTTAAGCTTCGTTCCTGCATGTTTTTAAGAATATTTTAAGAAACTATTTTTTTTTTACCTATTACCTAGATTTATGGTGCGACCCATTCTTAACTCACCTGGAACCCCATCTTGCCCCCATGATGGGGCAAGATGGTGTATTTACACATTTCTTTTCAAAATTTTCTCACAACGTCAAGAGTACCCATCGAAAAATTGTAAATTCATCCATCAGCAGATAAATGTTTAAAGATTACAACAAACGTACTGAGAACCTTGTATATCAATTTGCAATCCTGATGCAGTGTTCTAAAGCTTAATGTTCCCATCTTGCCCCACCTTCCCCTAGTAGCTTATATAAAGTGGTTATTTTTCTCCGAAAAATTTAAAAATGGAATACTATAAAGGCTGTTCCATTTAAAATTGGAACGCAAAAAGAAAAAAAATTGTTACACATCGTAAAGTTAAAGTTTATAATTAGGTAATTGTAAATAGAAACAAATTCAATAAGTAATCACTGATAGTCCTTGTTTTTACAGATATTTTAAACAGAAAAGCTATTACAAAGTATAACGAAACGATCGTAGCAGATATAAGAAGAAGAAATAAAATGCATATTAGAACTTAATTTTTTTTATTGAATCTACCCAACCTTAAACTTAAAAGAAAAATAATATAAGAAATTACAGCAAAATAACGGAGTAAATTTGCCTACTTTTGGAACACCTTATATAGTTAAAAATATTTTTATGTTATACAAGATTGAATTCTATAAAACTTTTGTATAAAAGACTTTTTCCTAAAAGCAAAAACGAGTAATCGAGATCCAGTTTTCGGTGGGATACCTGTACACTTCTCACAGGAAAAATCGGGACACCAACAGTCGTTAGTTTTAAAATTTCTTGGGTGTAAATGCAGCTTTCAGAGGATATATGCACTTATCAAAGCCATAAATCACTTTTTTGTGTGTATTATTGCGATCAAAAGTAAAAACTAAAAAATTAAACAGAAATATAAATATATACAGAGAAAAAGGTTTATATATATTACAGTGTAAATGTCAAAAATATCACACATATCATAATACTTTAGAAGCAGTTGAAGATAGGTGTACTTGTGATCGTCATGGAATCTTATGCTGAATCGAAAAATGTAATAATATAAAGGCTATTCCATTTAAAATAACGAAGTTCATGGCGACTTTCGGTTAACCGGAAGTGAAAAAAACTTTACTTTTACTTAAAATATTTTAAAAAGAAAATAAGTATCAAACCATTAAAAACATCCAAATTTCCAGAACTAAAGGTAGCTAAAGGCCGAAAACTTCTAACTAGCCACTTCCGTGAAAAACTCTGCATACATTAGGTGATTACAAAGAAATACCACAAAGTAATTTTGTTTTCACGTGGAAAATCTGCCATAAATAGTATTCGGAATATGTGTAAGTCACGTGATCCGAGATATAACTTTAAATGTCCTTCAGATAACCAATACTGTATCCATCCGCGGGTGATTTGTATTCGGACGGGAGCTTACTTTGGCCCCAAAAGCGGTTGATCGCTTCCAGGAAAACATGGGTTCAAAGTTAACGTGTTTCCCTTGTTGTCGGACGAGCATAAATAGCAGCCGTGAATGACCTTTGTAGTGTTCATTGAAGGTTTGTGTGTGACTGGAATTGATGGTACGGAAGATATTTATGTGTGTATCGATTAGTTATTAAGGGGTAAATAAAAGCCATGTATAAATATCTAAACCAGAGGAAAAATGAGTGTTTAATTTTCATTGAGCTCGTTTGGATATCTTTAGAATCAAAGCGTTCGTCGAATTGGCAAAATTTTATGTTTCCTTTTTTTTAATCAGAAAAGTTGAAATTGTTATCACCAAAGTAGTCTAACAGATGAGGTCCAAAAAAAATTAGTAAATATTAGCTGTTCCAGAAATACTTGAAGAAATGCTGGGTAAGTTATCTTGGACTATAAATAACATATGTAGGGATGCTTATTGCTTATTATACAGAGTGTTATATGACAAACTGCGGCGATTGAATATATGGAAAATCACTTTATTTATGAAAAGCTAAATAATTACAAATTATCCTCAACCCTGTGCTCCACCTAAAGGTTATTACCTTGTATATTTACAAGACTACCAATTCCAAGTACTATATGGATTTCATAACAATTGTAATACTTTTGCTCCAACTAAATAATTTTCCTATAATTGTTAACAAAAATATAACATAGTAGACTGGGAAAAAACAATTCTAAAAGAAGCGAAAATTGGGTTATGCGAACCTGTTACATGGTTGACGAAAGGACAATGTCTCGAAGAATATAAAAGATTTGTTACAGAATTCTTCTGCAGATTTAACCATTTCGCAAAAGAAGCTTTAAGGGAACTACTATTAGAATACGCAGACTTATTCTCCACCGAAGGAAGGAAACATGGAAGGGCAAATCTAGTGAAACATCAAATAACTACAGGGAATCGCCTGCCTATCAAACAACATCCTCGACGTTTTCCTCTGGCAAAACAGGAAGAAATGAAGGAGATCATAGAAGATATGCATGAGGGGTGATGCCTTCGAAGAGTGCAATCGATTGCAATCGATTCTTCCTGCACCACTCAGACATGATGACTAAATCTTTCTGAAGTTTTAAGCAATCCTCATTAGAATTAATTATGTGAAATAATTGAGAATATAGAAATAAGTGAGAACTGATATAGGAGTATATGAGCCTGGAACCAAGTACTTCAAAAGCTTGGGAAAATATCCAAGTATTTTTCAAGCGGAAATACACGCTATTGAAAGATGCGTCCAGTTCAATATTGATAGGAAGTTACCCAAAGCAGGAGATTATCATTATGCCTGATAGTCAAGCAACCATCAAGGCGGCGAGCTCACACGAAATTAGTTCCAAAATGGCCTGGGAATGCCTAGAGAAATTAAACGAGCTAAAAAAAAAGAATAAAGTAACCCTTCTGAGGGTCCCGCTCACACAGCAGAGGAAGGAAACGAGATATCGAATAATCTGCAAAAAAAAAGGGTGAAATACCTTTTGTAGGGCCTGAACCCTTTTGCGGGATAAGTAACAGTAGAATATTGAAGAAACTGAGAAGAGAAATGGAACAGAGAAAAGCTAATTATTGGGAGAATCTCCAGGGCTCATTCCCTGGAGATTCTCCCAATAATTAGCTTTTCTCTGTTCCATTTCTCTTCTCAGTTTCTTCAATATTAGCAAAGTAAAATCCTTCTGGGAACCTACCACCAGAAGAGGTTTACAGAATGCATCAACCTGAGTAAGAACAATGTTTGTATATTAACAGAAATACTTTCAGCTCATTGTAAACTGAAAGGACATCTGAGTAAGCTTGGATTCGCAAAGGAACCTGAATGTAGATTTTGTGGGGAACAGGATGAGACACCCATCCATTTCCTCTCAAATTGCGTAGCACGGTGCAACTGCATCTGGGAGCATGTGAAATCGAAGAGGGAAATTTACCTAATCTGGGGCCTTCTCACATCTTACACTTTTTGAAAGGAATAGAATTGGCAGATCAGCTGTGAAATAGCAAGAATAGGAGACACAATGGATCCCTTAGGTCCTGCGACCTAAGGGATCCATGGATGTAACATTACCCTTCCTACATATATACTGTTACGCTACACAGTAGCATACAGCCCGGATTAAAAAAATTAAAACATTTAATTGTGTGGCTAAAAGTGATTTTATTTAATTAAAAAAAAATTCAAAATGTGACTTGTTTAATATCAGACATAAATCTATGGATAATTATCTCAGGTAAGTCCGTGAGTCCGTTTAATTAATAACACTAAAGTTTCATTAAGTAATTCCACCTTCTGCAATTCAAATTCATAGTTTCGAACGTGAATACGTTTAAGTTAAATTTTAAAAATCCCGCGTTTTCTGACCGTTCAAACGGAGTTAAGCTAAGGCTTAATAGACGTGTGAAACAGAGTAGCCAACCTTGATGGTAAATCACTGGATATTGGTTCGTAACGTAATACAATTAAATACTTATAAACCTAATTACACAAATTTCCTCAAAGTAACCGCGAACTGTTTTTTGCAACGATACAAACAATATCTAACCTCAAATTTTGCAGAACGGATTAAAATAAAATTTCTTATAAGTATTAATAAATTTAGATTAGAATTGAAATAATACGTTTATTTTTGAGGTAGATTTGACGAGAAATACCTTCTGTGAGCATTGGAGTAGTCTGGAATGTTCGAATCGGATTCGGATCAGGGCCCTGGTACATCATAGGTATATCAGATCACGGAGTCTGGCTCAATCAGGACGGGAACATCACAGGAAACTCGGGAAAAATCGTCGTTGAAGAAAAATTACCCAAAAATCGTGTGTAATTTGGAATAAAATTTATGTGATAAACTTTGTTTCACAACAAACAATTATTTTTAGTTGAGTTGAAATAAAATTGGATTTATATAATAGCCGTAAAATTTTTCAGAACAAAATGAAATAGGCTGCCTCTAACACAGTTCGGTTAGTGGATGGTTCGAATTGAAAATGTTTTAACTGACCTGAAAGCGATTGTCTTCGTCAAGGGATCCAACTGTCTGTGAAAATCCGTTATTATAACCGAAATAAGGGGAACATCCATTGTTTTATATATAAGAATGGCCATGTGATCGCCAGAACTATCGGATGTTTCAACGAAGTGAAAATAAATAAAATTACAAAATCTGGAATCACTTTACACTTGTGACATAACAAAGGTATGTGTCTCTGAATTATGAGAAAAATACATTTGAAATTTTTAAACGCTTGTTACTATTTAAAATTAACAATCTTAAAATTTTATTATTGCACCTAAAAGGTAGGCAACCATTTATACACATAGAATTGTTACAGAACTCAATTTCCAGCGATTTCCCCATGTCTTTCTGTTGACATATCAAAGCAATTGGACCGCCAATGCATATCCAAACGTTATTAGAATAAATTTGAACGAAATAAATACACCTTGTAGAATAAATAAAACTGTTCACTTGAATTAAACGTGGATCCAAATTTGATCTGTCAAAATCTATTGTAAAATTATACTATTCAAATTCTAATATTCATTTTCGATGTGTAGGTGTATCACTGCTGATCGTCTTGCTTCCTGAAGGGAAAATTCTAAAGGAAAATGCCTTGAAGGACCTGCCAAATGCAGAGATTATCTACATCACCGGGACATCGTCTGGCTGTCTGCTGCTACATATTATATCCTTTTCTCCTTATATTCTAATAAGTTTTAAAATATAACAAGTAAAATAGTAACATTCCCTTTTTAAAATAATAGTAGAATATCAAGTAATCTCTCCATGACAATACATACAAAGCATACGCTGCTGTATATACCCCACCACATTCATATTGCGAATCATTAACCTTCCCAATTCTACATAAATACGATTTAAAATTACCGTGATCCCCTTAAACTTGTAACGTGATTGATAAATTTTCTAGTTCACTTTCCATTTAAAACAATATCCCACCTAGTCTGCCAATCATATCAAGTTTGTCCCCAAACGCTTTTTTAACTACGCTAGTCGAAATTAACCCTACAGTTAATTAATTACCGCAGTATCTCTACTAGACACCACCTCTTTTGCTAATTGATGCGCCATGTCATTACCGGTTATACCTACGTGAGCCCTAGCCTAAAAAGAAATTACATCCCCCTAACATAACATATCCCGTGTATCTAATAACAAATCGATCGGACTTTTTAAATTCTCTAATGCTTCTATTACAGATAAATAGCCGTTATAATTCGCATGTCTCGTACAAATACAACGTACTGCCTGATTTATTGTAACTAATTCCGTCGGAAAATTATTGCAATGATACCTTAATTTAAAGCCATTCACAGAGTATCTAAGCCTAAAAATTTCATACTAGGAAAAAGTTGCATAGTATGGTTGTAATTTCAAACTTATCGGTTGTGACAACATATACAGGGTGATACATTCAAATAAAAACAAAGTTATCTATTATAACTGATAAACGCGATTTTGAATTGTTTTTTTTTTATCGATTACACGATTGTAATCAGCTACATCTTTGATAATTTAACTAACATCGTAGCCGCAATATTACCAAATTAGCAAAAGTGCGCCGATATTTTAAACAGTACTTACAGACTGCAGTATTATATGAATGTGCAAGGCAACTAACCTGAGTTGTTTTTATAAAGTGTCTCTGCCCTTTAGTTTACTTTTGTATTATTTATTGTCTTTTCCTAGTTTTAACTTTATCTAGTTTGTTATTTTGATATTTTGTACTCATTGGGAGATAAACTAAACCCAACTAAACTTTGTTATGAAAAACGGGATTTAGGCATTTATCTTATATTATTATTTTCGATAAACTTACCTCGATAGCTAATTCGAAATCTTTCCTATCGATAGTGCCGCTTTGATTGACATCTGTAAAAAATAAACAAATCGTCCATATTAAACGTTTTTCATTTCTTGACTGTAACTGAATCGCAAGGCGTCTTTCAAACGAGGCCTTTATTTGAAACCACTAGTTAAAAGGGCCGGTTGTCAAAGGTTCATATCAGGATGCTCCTTGACAACCGCCCGTTCAACTGCACTGTTGAAAATTTTAACACTTTTTTGACTAATTTAATAGTCAGGAGAGGTCCACACTCTTTTCATGTTATTTTGTCGAGAACTATAGAAGTTTAAATTTGACGAGCAAAAATAGTCAATATTGTCTATTGCTAAGAGTTATTTTGTCCAAACTGACACCGTGGAATTATAAAAATACTTCTAGTCACATTTTATTGACCTAGACTAGACAAAATTTACTAGCTGTTTAACTAATGAATGCATCTATGGGGTTTTTAACACCATTTTCTAAACAGAACGTCTTTTAATATGCAACTCCTATTTCTTAGTGCTATAATATTCTCTCTTTTAAGACGTTTCTCAATTATAAATATGCAAAACCACTCATTCACAAGTTGGGTTTCAACTAAACGTACCAATTTTAAAATGATTTTTTGAGAACCATTATAAAATTAAGTGAATGTTTATGCTGTGTTTATATTTGATTCAAGTCTAAACTAATTGCGTAAATAGATGTTCCCAATACATCTACAAGATGTTGAAATTTTTTATGCCCCCTGGAATTAACGTTTAATAACACGAGGTTTCACTTTGCAAGTCAGTCACATTTGGTGGTTTGTTTGGATATGTTAAACGGAGAATCAAACACGAAAACAGATACACGTGCAATGCGGTGGTGCGTATAATGCAATACTGTATTAGAATAGGTGGGTTTCTATATTTCTATCCGAGGGAAAAATTCTGATTGGTTGACGCTTCTGAATGTCTAGAAAAATAGCCAATCCTCATATCTGAACAAGAATTTCACACGAAATTCTAGTAATTTCTGTTCTATTAAATGCGCGTAGTCAACTCGTCTGGCAAAGTTTGGAAAAATCAACGCTAAAATATTTGACTAGCGCAAAATTAACGCCAACACCGTAATATTTTCAACAGTGTAGTGGAATCAACTAATCGCCTCGTCTGAAAGAGGGCTAAATTAGAATTAAACTTTTAGAATCAGCTATTTATTGGGGAACCAATATACCGGTTGTGTTAAGGCGGTTGGCGTCTTAAAAAGACCACATTAATTGGTTAGGGAAATATAAAAGCACAAGTAACAAATTAATGTATTTCTGCTATTAATTGTAATAATTAGGAGGAATTTTTCCCAAGAAAAATTTTTCTCCTCACGTAGGATTCGAACCTACATCCTCTCGTTTACCGGACGAGTGCTTTACCAATTAAGCTAAAAGGAGACATAAGTTCGAGCGTTTAACCGAACATATGTCGATATGAGATCTTGAAAGGCCGGCAAGGCGGCAAATTATGCAAGGATTCCAAGCTTTTTAGAGTGAGGAATTAACAAATTAATGGATGTGCTATCAACTATAATAATTAGAAGACATTACTCAAAGATTGTAGGTAATTTAGATAAAATTAATGTGATAAAGTTTGTTTAACAATTAACAATCATTTTTAGGTTGGATTTTTAGTTGGAATAAAATTGGATTTTAACAAAATAGTCGTTAAATTTACGAAATAAATTGGGACACGTCTGCCTCTGACAAAGGTTGGCTAGTGAATGCTTTCGAATTGAAAAATTCTAACCGACTTGACAGCGATTGTCTTCGACAAGGGGGACAACTGTCTCAGAGAGTCCGTTAAATTCATCGAAGTGAGGGGAATATAAGAAGATTAATACATGAGAATGCCCATGTGACTGAAGGGACTGTCGAATGTTTAAACGAAATTAAAATAAATAATTATTGCAAAATTCTGGAATCACCTTACAATTAAAATATAATGAAGGTAAGTGTCTCTGGATCATGAGAAAAATACATTTAAAAATTTTCAACACTTTTACCATGTAAAATTAACAATCTAAAAAAAAATAATTACTGTACAATAAGTAGGCAACTATTTATACACATAAAATTGTGACGAAATCGAATTTTCAGCAATTTTCCATGTCTTTCTGTTGACATATCAATGCAATTGGAATGCCAATGTATATAAAAACATTATTAGACTAAGTTTAAATAAATAAAATACACTGTAAAAATATATGAAAATGTTCATATGAATTGAACTTGGATCCAACTTTGATCTGTCAATATCTGTTGTAAAAATACACTATTCAAATTCTAATATTCATACTCGATGTGTGTTTTGGTGTTTCACTGCTGATCATCTTACTTCCTGAAGGGAAAATTCTAAAGGTAAATGCCTTGAAGGACTTGCCAAATGCAGAGATCTCCTACATCCCTTGGACATCGTCTGGCTGTTGCTGCTACATTTTATATCCTTTTCTTGTTATATCAAATTATTTTTTAAATATATATAAGCAAAATTAGTAACTTCACACTTAAATAATATCAAATACACATTCCATGACAGTATGTATGGTATTTAAAATGTGAATATCTAAAACAAATGCATATACAAATTACGCCGCCTTAAATCAATGCTTGCAGTAGGGCCTTTTCTTACAAAAGCGTAAATAACACCATTGTTATTAGAGATAGACATATAGGGGAGGTTGGGGCAAGATGGGGCTACGAGGCATGATGGGGACATCGTCTTATCTACAAAACGGCAGCAAGTATCTGTCAAATAATAGCAGTCCTAATATTGACAAGTGCTGTTTTATGTTTGTTGTAATGTAGGAAACTTTACTAGTCGTAATAACAAAGTTATTACTGTTTGTGCATGAACTTTGTAATTTCCAGAATTTCGTTATTATTTTGATGGTGAGTTCAACGGCCAGTATCGGAGGCATAAGTAAATTATTTACAACTACACTTTTTTGTGCTTATTAATTGACATGTATTGCATGTATTTTCTATAGTGCGTTATTTGTTTATTTCAAATATTTAATATGTTATTATAACATAACCAGAAAATGTCCGAAAGGGGCAAGATGGGGCTATTGACATGGGGCAACATGGGAACATCACTATTTCACTCTTCAGTCTGGTCCGTTATGCCTGGATATGCCATTATGCTTTCTCGAAGACATAATGCCTATTTCTCATGTTAGGAATAAAGTACAGGTTTCATCAAAGCGTAACAAGGGAAAGACAACAATCCTTACAAGCA
The DNA here is from genome assembly GCA_004143645.1 of Protaetia brevitarsis. Lineage (NCBI taxonomy): Eukaryota > Metazoa > Arthropoda > Insecta > Coleoptera > Scarabaeidae > Protaetia > Protaetia brevitarsis. The sequence goes on along the minus strand of RXPK01000030.1, from coordinate 203,270 downwards.
CTACGTATAAACATCTGCTACAAGAAAATAGAAGTCTGGAGAATCCCTAAGGCAACTAGAAGTGCTGAGGCAGAGTTAAAGAAAAAAAGGCTGTTCCATTTAAAATTGGAACGCAAAAAGAAAAAAAATTGTTACACATCGTAAAGTTAAAGTTTATAATTAGATAATGTAAATAGAAACAAATTCAATAAGTAATCACTGATAGTCCTTGTTTTTACAGATATTTTAAACAGAAAAGCTATTACAAAGTATAACGAAACGATCGTAGCAGATATAAGAAGAAGAAATAAAATGCATATTAGAACTAATTTTTTTTTATTGAATCTACTCAACCTTAAACCTAAAAGAAAAATAATACAAGAAATTACAGCAAAATAACGGAGTAAATTTGCCTACTTTTGGAACACCTTGTATAGTTAAAAATATTTTTATGTTATACAAGATTGAATTCTGTAAAACTTCTGTATAAAAGGCTTTTTCCTAAAAGCAAAAACGAGTAATCGAGATCCAGTTTTCGGTGGGATACCTGTACACTTCTCACAGGAAAAATCGGGACACCAGCAATCGTGAATTTTAAAATTTCTTGGGTGTAAATGCAGCTTTCAGAGGATATATGCACTTATCAAAGCTATAAATCACTTTTTTCTGTGTATTATTGCGATGAAAAGTAAAAAATAAAAAATTAAACAGAAATATAAATATATATAGAGAAAAAGGTCTATACATTAAATAAACACATTGGAATTTGGGTGGCGGTGTTTCCTTAGAAATGCCGAATACGGAAATATTAATGCAAAAAAAATACATAACATCTAAAAGGCCTTTTGAGTAGACGGCACCATTTAGAAATACACATATATGTATTTAACTTGTTTGATGTTATGTAGGGATAATTCTTTTTTTAAGAAAACATATGGCCATGGGATTTTAAAATTATGTTACCTATTACTATGATATTAGTTACTTAGTTTGATTTATGCCCGCAAGTAATACTTTAGCAATAGACAATATGTCAATCAGCCTCCTGAGTTTTTCAACAATGTGATTTTCACATTGATTAATTACACTATTATTGATGTATTCATTATTGTTGTTGTTTAGTATTTTTAATTATTGTATTACTACAAAATATTTATCTATGTATTAAAAAATTACAAAAAACAGTGTAAGATTATTTACAAAATTTTTAAAGCAATTAATTTCGCAAAGAAATTATTTATTTTATTAACCCTCCGTTTATTGCATTTTCAAGAAATATATCTTAACTATCGCCTGTGTAATCCACTGTCGTTCTATTTTATTGAAATATAGCTAACACTTTTGGTCTGTAACACAGCTTCAGGCAGTAGCAACGAAAAAGTATTAAATGTATCAAATTCAAAAATAAATATTTTAGCATTAACTGAGATTGACGAACAATATGCTTTCTTACAAGGTTTGTTATGTATTATAAATCCAATAATATTGTAAATAATTGTTAATAAACCTGTGCTACATAAAGACAGTTTGTAAAGAGACCAAGTGTTGGCCATATTTCAAGAAAATAGATCAGATTACACAGGCGATAGCTAAGATATATTTCCTGAAAATACAATAAACGAAGGGTTAATAAAATAAATAATTTCTTCGCGAACTTAATTGCTTTAGGAATTTTATAAATAATGTTACACTGTTTTTGGACATTTTTTAATATATAGAAAAATATTTTGTGGTAATACAATATTTAAAAATACTAAACAACAACAATAATGAATACATTAATAATAGTGTAATTAATCAATGTGAAAATCACATTGTTCAAAAACTCAGGAGGTTGATTGACATATTGTTTATTGCTAAAGTATTACTCGCGAGCATAAATCGAAGTAAGTAACTAATATCAAAGCAGCACTAACAAGTAAATAATATTAAATAATAAAATCCATCACCACATGTTTTTAAAAAAGAATTACTCTACATAACATCAAACAAGTTAAATACATATATATTTCTAAATGAAGCCCTCTATTCAAGAGTTCTTTTTGTTGTTATGTATTTTTTTTTCATTGGTATTTCTAAAGGAAACGCCGTCACCAATACTCCCATTTGTTTATTCTATACATAAACCTTTTTCTCTCTATGTATTTATTTTTCTGTTTAAATTTCTAGTCTTACCTTGATCGTAAGTAATATACATAATTAAGATATTATGGCTATGATAAGTGAATACGTCCTCCGAAAGTTGCATTTAAAATCAAGAAATTTTAAAATTCTGGATTGCTGGTGTCCCGATTTTTTCTGTGAGAAGTGTACATCATCTTAAGACAAAGAGGATATAACATGTTATTACGGTGTGTTTCTTAGAATCACATAACCTGTCATCTGCTTATATCAACACTACTGCTCAGTAATACGGCTGGGTTTCAACATTCTCAGTCATAAATTCCAAAGATATGTACGTACGACATCTAAGTAATAGAAAATCCGAAGACATTTCTACCAATATCTCGTCCTCTATTTAAATATTACCGGCTCAGATGTGCCTGTAGCACCATATAAATAGTTAATAAACCTAAATTCTCTGGCCTACGCGTCTATATCACTTCTACCTAATATCGGAACGAAAATTTTATTATCGGCAACCGTTCCTGATATACAAGGAGATATGGATACATCGTAAGGGCGATCTCACCCAAAGGTATAGCGCTACCGCCTTTTACGAGGAGACACGCTGAAGGGTTAGAGGACTCTTGGGATTTACCCCGGCTTAATAATTATTATGTCCTTGCATTATTTACTCTGATACGAGAACGAAATATGTTATGGGTGATAATTCTGCTGGAAATGAGTTTCCAAGTCGTGCTTCGATTTCATTCTTTTGGGTGATTTTGCTTCTACCGGAGAACTGCGCGCTGAGAAAAATGGTCGGGTTAATTTAATACAAAATGTGTTTAAAAAGTAATAACCCTTATTCTTTTTTACTTTCAACCAACAGATACAAATGAACTATCACCAATATCTAAATCCTTAACTGTGATCGCGGGGATTGACATATCCCCAAGTATGTTGTAAATTTACCACTTCATTTACCGGTAATCGTAAAGAAATTAAAATACCGGTAAATTACCGGTAATTTTTTTTCGTGTTTGACATTAATGGGGATTCCCAAGATATAGGTTAGAAGTTAGGCTAAAATAATACAATTTTGCACAATCTTAAGACATAATATTAGAATTTTGTAATAAATATTTGTATTTAATTATGTATTTTAAGGGGGCGTTTACAAACCTCTTTCGCGCCAACATAATGCAGTATATACCATGGGTTACTTTGTTCAAGTATTTTCGCAACATAGGCGGTTTTTTCTGGAAAACCAAGGCATTTACACACTCTCCATGAATATGCGGATGAAAACGATACATTTTCCATTGCATACTTAAAATATATTTTTAATAACAGAAAGTGAACATGCATGAATAGGCGATGTAGAAAATAACAAAAAATTTAAATGTGGAGCTGTAAATGTAGATAAATTGCATGGTTCCCTCGGGAATTGTTGTAGAAATAAATAAACATAAGAGTAGCTAATTAAACAATCTAATTATGATAAACAATTTGAAAAACAAAATTGGGATACACAGAAGAGAAGTTTACAGATATCTGCTACAACAGATATTACTTTAGTTTGGCATTCGTAACATAGATGGCACACCAAAAAGTATGGTTTTAATGTCATTAATTAGAAATATTTCATGCTTTTATATGTTTCCTGTAGCGCAATTCTCTGACGAAATGATTCTATTGTAATAGCTTGTTCATTTCTTCTTATAAACTATGCAAAGGATATTAGATCTTAGAGGAATTACAGTGTAATTATTATTCAATTAAAATAGAAATTGGAATTTTATTGCAAAAAAAATGCGGGGTTTTATTTTATTTTTTGTAATTTTGCAGTGGAAAAAAACAATATTATGTTAAAAAAGTTTATTTTAAAAAATCCTACTATTTCGTCTTGAATCTGAAAGAGTAAAATGTGTATTTCACAGTGTAACAGTAAGGACATAATTGTTGGCACTCTGAGTTTTGTGGACACGCTTTCTGCCTACAAATACAAGTGAACTTAGGGGCATCTTCTAGCGAATAGGGAAATAAATAAGTCTTAAGTTATAATTATATGTATAACATAATAGATATTATTTATTAATGTGATGTTTGCTTTGACGTTGAAATATTTAAAGAATCATGACTAGTAGTGGAAGTTATAAGCAAATAGCTTATAAGTTTTTACAGAGACATAGAAGTTAATGCATAATGTATTATAAATAAAACAAGAAAAAAAGTTTTATTCACTGCTTTAATAATTTAATTTGTTTAATTATACCTTTACTACTTCTAACAAAATTCTCCGTTCAATCTTTTTAGGTGTTCCAATATCTTGATATGTAATACTTGTTGGTACCAAAAAATCATGGAAAAACATTCATTGTTAAATATATTGGCCTTGTCACATTGTTTTGAATAATCATTAAAGCGTTTAAATTGCAAGTTTCGGAATGTATTTTCAGAGTATTCGAGCAGTTTTCCATAAATTTGTCTATATAAATATCCTACTGTTTTACATTTCTCTGTCCACTGTAAGAGCACTATAATACAAAATGGAAAATGAATTATATTTGATGTAGAAAATATATGTAGAGAATTACCACATTTTATTTATTAGAAAGAAAACAAAACTACATCTTGTTTTTTTAGAATTATTGAACATATTCCACAGCACAATGTATTGCAGTCTTTTATCACTTTTTATTCATTGTAAAGTTATTTTTGCACGCTTTAGAGCAAATAAAGCAAAACTGTATGCTACGATGAACAATCTAATGTCTTTCGCAATAAACTATACACACCACACAGAAATACACACGAACTAGTTATCTAATAAACAGTATAACAAAATAAAGAATAAAATAATCTGAAAAAACAAATTTCGTTTTATTTATAAAACATAAACAATAACATTACGCCCATCTTGAAAAGATTTTGTGCACAAAATATTCGATACCACGAAAGTCCGTCAACTGTAACTAGTATAATAATAACAATAAAATCACTAGTATCCCCAGGCATTTCAATTCAAATGCATAAAGAAAGTAATACGCACGCCGCGATGTATTAGGCAAGCGCCCAAACGATAATCATAAATCATCAATTCAAGGAATTCCCAAGAATATGGTTTACCAGATATTTACGGTCGAAACCGCGCACCATCTCTTTTCAGAGACTCCCCATCACTTTCTAAATTGTCACTTATAAACTTTTTTTTGTTAGTGATTGTTATACGCCGCGCAATTTAAATATGAATGTAAATAACGTATAGAATATTTCTATTTCTGGTATATATGATGATTAACGGCCATTCAAAAACATTTTTGACGAAAATCACATATTCATTTATATGATGGAATGAAATACGAACCAGTAGAACAGCCGTAAAACACATATTTTTAGGTTATGTAAGAATTGAACACAAAACAAGATGTACTGAACACTTCAAAAATACATGTACCAGTTCCATCCACCATTTGATCATCTGTTTACCGTAGGAACTCGTAAGACCTTACAATCCAATTTTCGTTAATCCCTAATGTGGTGTATTCAAAATTGCTATTAATTTAAATACGTGAAATGTTGTTCTTATATATGTATTATTATTTTTAAATATTAAAAAAAAATGAGACATTTACTTACTCTTTAAGAAAAACAATTTTAAACTTTTAAAAATCTTCTCGAATCTCAAAGCACCAATCACATATGCTAACTCAACTTTTTTCGAGAGACAAATAAAATCCATACAAAAACCATAAAATGAGAGAATTGAAATTGTATTTGTTGACAAAGAGAGGTTGGAAAAGTGGGATGTTTTGCTTCCTACTGTTCTAGCAACAAATGAAGATTAATCTTGCTTTTCGTTATCCATCTTGCTTGAGACTTTTTTTTGAGAATTTTTTGATTCCTTCTCTTTCTGACTAACTCGGTGGAATGGAGGTTATACGTTTCTAATCAGACATTTTTGTCAGTTTCTTTTCTATATTCTCGATTCTAGGACATTACAAGTGACTCTCAAATTCAAGAAAGTTGAAATTAAAATTAAACAAAAACATCTCCCATATGAATTTAATAATTGGGTATATTGTTACTTACGCTTACCCGTTTTTTTCTTTTATTTTCAATGTCCTTATAGACCTTTAAATATCTATAATCACAATATTTCGTGCAAAAGAATTTCTAGTATGGATTTTTCATTAACGAATTACCAGTAAATTTACCGAACGCTTTTTGTCAAAATGTAAACATACAATCCTTACCCAGTAGTTTCTTAAAAAAATGCTATTCCATTTCGTAGAACCAATAGCACACATTATAAATGATTCTTTTTCAACTGGAACTTTTCCGGATTCACTTAAACAAGCTGTGATATAGACAATTTGGAAAACTACAGACCTTTTAGTCTATTAACAAGTTTTTCTAAATTATTTGAAAGAGTAACATACAACCGATTCTTGGGGTTTCTCAATAAGTTTAACATCATAAATAAATGTCAGCATGGCTTCATTCATGGTAAGAATACGCAAACTGCACTTTTCGAACTAACAAGCGGAATTTTAAATGCCTTGGAGAATAAACAAATAACTTTTGCTTACTTATTAGATCTTATAAAAGCGTTTAATAGCATAGACCATTCCATACTTTTACAGAAGTTTGAGCATTATGGAGTAAGAGGTAACGCTTTAGCTTGGTTTTCATCCTACTTAAACGAGCGTCAACAAAAAGTGCATGTTAGAATTAAAAGTAAGGATGCTCTTTCAGATAACATGACCATAACAAAAGGTGTGCCACAAGGTAGCATACTAAGTCTGATTCGTCACAAATTCTTAGCTATAATTTGGCGACTTAAGATTGTCATTCATTAAAATAAAATTTGACTGTTGTGATTACTTTACTTTTAATTTAAATCTCTACAAAAAAAAAAAATTAAAATCAATATCTTACTGTCTTTATCTATTATGATTTCAAAAACACACTATTAGGTTTTAAAACCTATCACCCTCAATTTACTAGTTTTTAATACGATTTTTCTAGAATAGAATGTTGGAAAATGTTTCAAGAACGTTAAGAATCAAATAGGTACAATCTTTTTAGAGGGTAGTTTATGTAAGTATTCTTCAGGTTGATATCTGAAATCTATTGAACACACTGTTGAAAATTTTAACACTTTTTTGACTAATTTAATAGTCAGGAGAGGTCCACACTCTTTTCGTGTTATTTTGTCGAGAACTATAGAAGTTTAAATTTGACAAGCAAAGATAGTCAAGTATTGTCTATTGCTAAGGGGTTCTTTTGTCCAACTGACACGTGGAATTATAAAATACTTCTAGTCACATTTTATTTGATCTAGACTAGACAAATTTACTAGCTGTTTAACTAAATAAATGCGATCTATTGGGTGTTTTAACACCATTTTCTAAACACAACGTCTTTTTAATATGCAACTGCTATTTCTCAGTGCTTTAATATTCTCTCTTTAAGACGTTTTCTCAATTATAAATATGCAAAACCACTCATTCACAAGTTTTGGTTTCAACTAAACGTACCAATTTTAAATGATTTTTGAGAACCATTATAAAATTAAGTGAATGTTTATGCTATTTGATTCAAGTCTAAACTAATTGCGTAAATAGATGTTCCCAATACATCTTTAAGATGTTGAAATTTTTTATGCCACTGGAATTAACGTTTAATAACACGAGGTTACACTTTGCAAGTCAGTCACATTTGGTGGTTCGTTTGGATATATTAATACGGAGAATCAAACACGAAAACAGATACACGTGCAATGCAGGTGGTGCGTATAATGCAATACTGTATTAGAATAGGTGGGGTTTCTATATTTCTATCCGAGGGAAAAATTCTGATTGGTTGACGCTTCTGAATGTCTAGAAAAGTAGTAATCCTCATATCTGAACAAAGAATTCACACGAAATTCTAGTAATTTCTGTTCTATTAAATACGCGTAGTCAACTCGTCTGGCAAAGTTTGGAAAAATCAACACTAAAATATTTGACTAGCGCAAAATTAACGCCAATACCGTAATATTTTCAACAGTGCAGATTTTATATATGCTTAACAACCGGTATATTTGTTTTACCAAGTAAAGGTTCAACTCAAAGAATAATTAGATCACTTACCAAAAAATACGTTGAAAACGTACAACAGCTTTTTCTGCGGAATTCGGAGATGGGCATGTTGGACGTTAAAATCTGGAAAGAATGGAAAAAAATTTATCATATTTTAATTTTAGGTATATATTTAATTTAAGATATCTGTATACGCCCTTTTTTTCATTTTATGACTTGTTCCATTTGTACGCAATCAACATATAAACGCCGGTATTATAATTATTATATTCTGAATTTGGGGAAAAGAATTTATGGAAAAATTAGAAAAAATATATAGGGTGTATCGCTTTTCATGAGGACATTTAAATAACTTTTTTGTTTTCAAACCAATTAGTATAACATTTTTAACAATTGTATAGGTACGTCACGAAAATGCACCTGTTTGCATGAATAGAGTTGTTATAAAGTCAATATGTAGGCAATTATATATAATTAATATAATAGTTATTTGTATCACTAGGCCAGAAACTACAGTTTTGCGAGTTTGTGGACCGAAGCGGTAGCCGAGGCCCACAAGTACGAATAGGTACTCGCAAAAGAGTTTCTGGCTGTGTGATACACAACTCCTCCCAGAGTAAGGTTTTTGCCATGGTTTTCCCTTACTCCGTGGCCATTGATTTTATATAAGTATATTATATATAATCAGTGTCCTTGGCGAATGCTGGGAGATAACGAAAGTCGTTCCATTGGGCGCATTTAATAATAACTGATAGCTGACTGATTTACAGTAGACTGGCGATTATGTGAACTAATCACATTTCACATTTTTTTATCATTTTTCAAAAGTAATATTCGTATGGTCGCGAGGCTACTGTATTATATTTTTGTTATTAAAAATCATAGGGAAGTTATTTAGTTAGAGTAGGATCATTTCAATTGTTATGGAACCCATATAGTACTTAGAATAGGTAGCCTCGTGTAGTACCTTTTCAGGTGGAGCACGGGGTTAGGATGATTTGTAATAATTTAGTTTTCATAAATAAAGTGTGTGATACACAACGTTTTTTGGGCCGACAAATCTTAATTAATTTTGAATTGAAAGTAGAAAAGAAATTTTGGCACTATGGAGTTGACAGTACAAGTTGGCACACATGTTACATACCTTAGTATTTTGACGTTTGCGAGAATAAATCTTTTTCTGTATTTTTCCTTCTAGTTTAATATTTATTTATCAATAATAAGTGCAATGAAGACACCAGTTCATCTTATTGTTAGTATGATTGAACAGTAGCTTAATGACAATCAATTACACATCTGTCATGTGAATCTAGTGTGGCCAACCTTTAGTGACATTTTTGCCTTTTAAGTACCGCAAAATGAGTGTTTCTGGACGGAGGCGCAAAAAAGTAGTTTTTCAAGTCCTACAATATAACGATTAAGATAGAGCAGAAAAGTATTAAGAAAAGTTGACAAAAATAATCCAAACTGTGGTACTGGTAATGCTGCAAACATTTTCCTAGACCCCTCACCACAAACTGCACTAAACTGGACGTACGTTTCAATAGCAAAGCTATCATCATTAGCAGAAACACTGAACTGAATGTATTCAGTTATCGGCTTATAAGTAGCAATTAAGTCAGTCCTATAACGGCTATTTGCACCGGTTATATTTAAGCTTAACTTAAGACAAGTAGATCCTAAACTATGATTTCGTTTTGCACCACTATTTAAGGACCAGTTAAGTGTTTTTCACAGTTTCTAGTGTCACAACAATTCTGAAAAAGTTATATTATAATGAGTTTATGGATAGTCAAGTACAGTTTAAATTTCCTAAAGATATCTTCAATACTGGAAAAAAAAATACGTTAAGGATTGTCACCCCCATTTTTCCCTTACAATAGGGGGTAGGGATATAAGATTAATTGTATGGCTATTTTAGATGAAGGACAATAACAAGGTAATAACCCTTCATCAGATGCGAGTGCAGTTTTCATATGCTTAACCGGCTAGACCTTTGCCAAGATCAGTCAGATGACGTCACAACGAAGCATGTCAAACAGGATCGATAAAAATTGTTTACTTTGAAAACAAAGTTATTTAGGTGTTTTTATGAAAAATGAAACAGACTGTGTATACAGGCGTCCCATTAAATAATTCAAAATACAATATATTATTTTGATAGTTCTCACAATTTCAATCGATAACTGTAAAACACTACAACTTCTGGTGGATATATTTTTTTGTGTCTGCAATAGAAATGGAAATAATGGTCAAAATAAAATGAAAAATCTGTACGTAAATTTTATACCTGCAAAATATTTTTCAGACGTTAATAATAATCTGACATTTAAAATTAAAGAAATGTTCATTTTGCCATTTTATGATTTCTTTAACAATTTTCTCTCAGAGCACCAATACAATGTCAACTTTTAGTGTGGGACGTAGAAAGAATTCTCTTTTTATAATTATCTTTCAACTATTTTTCCCACCTTCAGCATAATTTATCTACTTATATATATATTTCCCCAAACATGACCTCAACTCGATCCGACTGGAGCAGTATTTATCGACACATCTAAATTACAGGCGTCATCTCCAATTTGCGAATTTGTCGTTTAAGCAGAGTGAATTAACGCTAGAGGGCGTTTCAGCGGGAGATAGTTCGTAGTGCAACTCCCGGGTTATCTGGACTCAGAACTCCGGGAGGTAATAGCGTCGTAACTATAGAGATGTGAAGCTTTTAGTGTCGACTCTAAACTTTATCGAACTATTGGAGGAAGTGTTGATAGCTCTTCGATTAAAAAGAAAAACGATATCGTGTGATGGATGAATGCAGACATTTTAGCACTATGTGACGGTTTAGGTGTTAAAAGCATTTCTTTTCCTCTTTATTTTGAAAACTGTTTAAAATATTACGATCGTTGGGTTATGGTTTATGGCGGAAAACTTCCTGTGTTACATTTTAAAGGCAATAAAGAGACTTGAGACGTGGCTTTATGATATAACTAAGGGGTAGTTCGAAACTCGTTTTCAAGCTTGTAGTCAGTATTGTATGCAAAGTATTCCACGTGGTTCATTAACAATTTATGATGTACTTACAGTCCATTTATATTTGAGATCTTGGCATCATTATTTGTCCGATTAGAACTATAAATGTGAAATATTTTAACCAAAATATCATCTTAGGATTAAGGAAAATTGGGAAATTGAGGTCAACTTTGCACTGGGTGGGCCAATAATGTGGATAAGTAAAATAACACCTTTTCTATACTACATACAATAAAACATTATATACAATAATTGTTACGACTGGGAAGGCCTTTATTTTAAAATTATCTGAATATATAGAGTGTTCAATAGAAGAGTAGTGCTATAAGACCAACCTTTTTTTAATGGAATATTCCATGTGTTTTTAAAGATTTAAATATTGCTTTATGAATATAAATAGTTTTTTTTTTATTTTTGATGGCTGGTATGCCAAGTTATTTATTATTCAAGAAAACCTTTAAAATTTTGGGATCGCATGTAACAAAGCATATCACGGAAGCCGTGGTATTAATTTTCCAGAAACAATGTTTGGTAATTATGCAGACAGGAGATGACCTTACACACATAAACAGAAATGTTCAATTTAAAGAAATTATACTTAAGAATATCATTGTTTCATATACCGCGTGTCCAGCTTAAGATGCAACGGTCCATAGCCGATTTATTATTGTTTTTTTGGAAAGATGTTTCAAATAAATGTTACCCCGAATCATATTCTACACATTTTGAAATTAGTTTCAGTAATGGCGGACTTCCGGTTGTACCGGAAGTAGATACTAACTTTATTATTTTAAATGGAACACCCTGTATATTATTGCACTTTTGGATTCCCTGTTAAATTTAAATAATTTTACATGAAGTTTTTCGAAAAAAATCCGGAAATACGTTAAGTTAGAAGATGCGGTTTTCAGTTTTCGCACACAGCACACGTCTTTTATTTTAAAATTGTTGTGTTTAAATTACAGAATTATTAAATAGGGCTCTGCAATTTTCGAACTCTAAAATCATGGATAACTTGATTTTTTTCAATTGAATGGTATAGCAATTTTTACATAAATGGATGTAAAATTTAATATTCTTTCGATGTTAAACGAGTGTCATTGTGTCTATCTCCAAAGATTTTGGAGATATTCGCGACTTTTCAGTTTTTCACGAGCATTTCACAAGGGTTGCAACTGGCAGCAGGAATACTGGCATGTTTAGAAAGTGGCCAACAGAATACAATAACACCACTGAAAACAAACAAAACTTGAAATTACAAAAAAAAGAAAACACAACACTGCAAACCTTTTCGAGAAAGTGATGTTTTCAGACGAAGCTACCATCCACAAAAATGGATTTGGTGGATGTACAATTGTCGTTATTATGACACACAAGATCCCTATCGATTTATTGCAGCACACAGTCAGTACAGAAGGTCAGTGAAGGTATGGGCAGGTATCGTTGGACAACATATCACACGCCTGATCTTTCATAACCAACGTCTGATGGGTAGGGTTTATATGGATTTTTTTTTAGAATAATTGGGCGTTCTGTCAGAAAATATTCCGTTAGCTACTCGTCAACTGATGTGGTTACAACACGAGGGTGCTCCATTTCCCAATACTGTCGAATTTCGTCAGTATTTGGATGTGTCTTTTTCAGACAGCTGGATTGGGCGTGGAGGATAGATGACAGATGGCCTCCGAGATTGCCAGATTTACAAGCTGTGATTCCTTTTTATGAGGTTTCATTAAAAATGAAGTTGATGAGACGCTACCAACAACACCTGATGATATGCGCTATCGTATTTTAAAATCGTTTGAAGAAGTCACACCAGAAATGTTCAGAAATGTTCAAAAGTGTTTGCAAAAGCGATTTCAATTATTAATTCAATTTGTACAAATTCTGTATAATGACGGCACTAACATTTAAAGTGTAACTTGTTGCGAGCAAGACGTTCGATGTGTATGTACGCCATTCATTGGACAGAGTAATGTAGTTCGAAAAATGTTCTGATTTATCGATATACCAGTAATGTTGTGTTTTCTTTTATCTTCGCTATGTTCATTTCCAACGCGCTTCAGTTAATTCTAAATTATTTTTAATTTCAAGTTTTGTTTGTTTCCGGTGGTCCTATTGTGTTCTGTTAGCCACTTTCTAAGCATGCCAGTATTATTGCAGCCAGTCCCAAACCTGGTGAAATGCGAGGGGAAGATGACCGGCGCTTCGCAATACGTATCATGAAAAACTGAAAAATCGCGAATGTCTCCAAAACCTTTGGAGATAGACAAAATGATACTCTTATAAAATCGAAAGAAAATTGAATTTTACATCCACTTATGTAAAAATTGCTATACCATTCAATTAAAAAAAAATCAAGTTATCCATGATTTTAGAGTTCGAAAATTACAGAGCCCTATTTAATAATACTGTAATTTAAACACAACAATTTTAAAATAAAAGACGTGTGCTGTTTTATGATTAAGCGAAAACTGAAAACCGCATCTTCTTAACTTTCGTATTTCCGAGATATTTCCAACACCGCAGACATTGCAAATGCATTTTTTTTCGAGAAACGTCATGTAATTCGGAAACGGTCAACTTAGCCAATGTATCCTAACGTATTGTTATTTAATTTAACAAGGAATCCAAAGTATAATAATATAACAGGATGTTCCATTTAAAATAATAAGTTAGTATCTACTTCGGTACAAACCGAAGTCACCATAACTGAAACTAATTTTAAAATGTGTAGAATATGATTCGAGGCAACATTTATTTGAAACATTTTCCAAAAACACAATAATAAATCGGTTATGTTGCATCTTAGGCTGGACACCCGGCATACGCAAATAAATATATTCTTGGAACAAAAATAGTGTTTATTTAATTTTTAAGAAAAAAATATCTTAATCCACGAAAATCGTTCTTTGAATTAAATAAAACTTACTATTAGTTGAAACATTGCAGTCTCAGCCTAGGTATGTAGATATCTTAGTACAAGAATTTTATTGAATGAAGCTTTATTTTCTTGCAAACAAATTTGAATTTTACTCTAAAGAAGAAATACACTTTTAATTCAAGAGATTAGCTTTGGTTGGGAAAAGAAGATTTTTACTTGAATTAAATATTTATTATTTTGAAAGAAGATTGTAGTTTTATTTACAACAATATTGCTGTTTTCTAAAATATATTTTTTATATGTATATAAAACCTGCCACTAACATCAAAATGGATACTGGATATATATCTCTATTTAGTATTTTATTTGGTATTAGTGGTAATTTTTTATATATAAAAAACAATTTTAGAAATTAGGCAGCTTGTAATAAAAAATCTTTTTTCAAGATATATTTATTTCAAGTGAAAGTCTTCTTTTCAGATTGTTTTTACATTTCTTTACTTACCATAATAATAATGTTACTACTATTATAATCTCATTTATATTTCGAAAAAAAAGCAAAAAAAGCTATTCGGAACATAAATTTATTTTTTATGTATAATTTTGGCGTTATAGGAAAAAACGTATTACAACACTATAGCACACACCTCACAAGGAGACTATACATTTTCTAATTTTCTGCAATGTGCAATCGAATTTTCGGGATCTTTTAATTAGGCTTTAATCTTCAGCTGTTCTTCCAAATATCGGCAGTCACTTGTTGCTCCTTTATTAACATTTCAAAATATTCGAGTATCTGAAGAGATACATTATTTTACAATGAATACATATACTTCACAATAAATAGTAGATAAGAAGATGTGGTATAATAGTTGGTATATTTTTACTTGTTAGTGCAACTAAGCATTCGAATGTAGAGCCATGCTGTTTTTATTTTTATTTTTCACCTCAATTAAACAACATAATTATAATTATTTATTTATACAGCTTATGGCTAGCAAACATTCTATACTCTTTTAATTATTGCTTTTTAAAGGTTTGTTGTAGACCAAGAAAGCTTAAGAAGCTTCCAAAGCTGGTGTTTCCAATGCTTTTTTTTCGATATTTTGCAGACGCGGCCGTGGAGGCAGTAAATGAAAAGGAATTAAGAATTGGTAGGCAAATTTTAAATCTGTAACTAAATATACTTTAAGTAATTCTATAAATTAGAGAAAGATAATTACCCTTCAAAAACTTCCACTATCAAAAAGCTTAAGTACGGTTCTGCAGTTTAAAAATAAAGTAGTTAAACCTTGATTACTTACCGACTGCCGACTATTATATAGGGCGTATCAGATATAGAGGTACATATAATAATATGTAGCAGCTGTAATCATATACAATCAAAAAGTCTTAATGCACAGGGGGTCTATTTGTAAGCATTAACGAGAAAAAAATATTTACAAATGCCGTGGGCTAGAGCCGCACCTGTGCCCAACCTAAATGCTGTCCCGAGTATACCCCCACATACACTATCATTCAGCCATTACGCTGTATTTTGTGTGGATCGCCGCTTGGAGTGCAAGCCACTTCGAAAATTTTATTTAAATTCTTCCGTCTCGAAAAAACGATCCTTTCAGGGACCATCATGATTTTCATATAAGAAATCGAAGCTTGATGCATTGTAATTCGATTCATTCATTTTGCGTTCTATGATTAAATAAATCAAAATAAATAACTCAGAATTCATGTGGTACCGTTTTTAACAAAACTAACTCTCAGTTCGTAACGCAAAAGGAAAAATATTGGACGTTTTTTGACACTACTTGAAGTCGCATATCCGGTGAAACTCGAACGTCTTATACAGGATATTATTAAAAATAATACTTTGTAGACTTACGTAGAATGCTCTAACAAAAAAGGAATGTTTATTTTATAAAAAGAAGAAATTTAAAATGCCTCAGTTTTGCTATTTTTACAAGGGCCTTTATTCATTCAGAATGACGTTAAATGAACTTACGGCATACCATTAAGAATAATACTAAATGAGTGCAATGTATTTATACATAATACCACGTTTAGCGGGTACTTAACATGACGTTTCCTTGCATCAGGCCCAGATTAACGATTTTTGGCCCTAAATTTTACTTTTTTTTATTCTTTAATGATGAAATCCGGTTTCGGTGGGTTTGTGCTTTATATGTCGTGTAGTTAACACCCAAGCAAAATTTACTTTTTTATTTGATACACCCTGTATATACAATTTAACGTATTTAGCACCACCGCAATTCACATCTCTATCTTGCGATGCATGCACACAACTGCTGCATTATTGGTAATCGTTCGAGTGTCACGTAGCCAAATTCACCCCACCCCAAAAATGACATCATATATGTTAAAACGAATTTTCATCTTTACATAAGTATTTATAAGATTTATCTCAAATATTAAAATCCTTAATAAAAGAATTTATTTCCTTAATTCAAATATCTGATCCACTATTTCGTTGCCTCTTTTATTTCTTAGATCGAAAAATTTATTTCTTGGAGAAAATATATTTTTCTTAAAACAAGCCTTATAACCAAGAATATTATTGATTACAACCAAGTAAAATATTTCTTTCTATACAAGAATAATTTCTTATTTCAAATACAGATATATTTGAAAGAAAGTAAAACTTTTTAAAGAAATATATTTACTTAACTGAAGAAATCCTTTTTATGTGTGTACACTGTAGGTATAATAAAATGTGCTTATAATCTATAGGATGTTTTTTTTATAGAAGGACAAATGTATCAATGTTCAAGTGTTATCTACTTTTAAATGGAACACCATCTATTTTGCTATTTTCTATTAAATATTGCATTTTTATTCCTCTTTAACTTGTGTTAACTGTGTTAAATCAAGTGCGACTTCTTACTATCTTATTTATTAATTGTGAGTTGGTTAGACTTGAAAAAAAAAATGTTAACAAATATGAAATTTACACAATAACACAATAATAATAATTACCTAGTTATCGATGAAAAAATAAAACAAGGGGTTACTGCAAAAACATTGTTGAAAGTATTCGCAGCTCCACAAAGTAATTCATTTCATGTGAATTATTATGGTAATTATCAAAGGATATCCGATACTATCCCTTAGGCATTGCATTTCAATTTTCTGACCGGTCAACCTTAAGCTAACAGAACTTTATCCACCAGAATGTTTTGACGGCATGCCACTCCAACGCTATGTAAATATCACCCATATATAGGAGGATTCTGGTAATTGGGAGTGCCCTGTCGAACCGCCCTGTAATGAAAACAATAACAGTTCTGGACAGAGGATGCCTTAAGTTAATTTGGGTAATGTGTGGAGCTTTTAAACGATATGAGTGTATGAGTCAACACATAAAATTAAATTAAGAGCTAACGTGGTTACTACGTATTCCTGATTTTTATTTTTATAATTATTATAATAAATTGTATCTTTTAATGAGTTATAGGTGTAAACTAAAACCACTTATTTATTTTAATAGCTACGTTTCGTTGAATACTTATCAACATATTCAGGTTCTAGCTATAAATTAATACAGTAAGCGAAGTTTCTATAGTTCCACATAATTTTGTAGTTCTTGTATAAACATTTAGCAACACTTATAGTTGGAAACTACCTAGAATTTCATTATAGAACATAATCAAATGGCAGAGATATTATTTTATCTATATTACAATTCTTAGAAAAATAGAGCAAGTAGCGTAAAAATGACGTATAAGTATGAGCGAAATTTCTATAGTTCCACTGAGCTAGATAGATGGCGCATGAAGTTAAGCATTGTTTGCTAGTGTAAACATTTTCCAAACACTTTACAAACTGTATTTAGTGCTAAATACATACATATAACATTAAAGTATATCAGTTAATAACAATGCGAGAGTAAATTGTTAACTGATGCCGAAAAAACAAAAATAAATTGTTATAAAGAAATGGGCTCATCAAACCGAGCAATAGGTAAGAAAATAGGACGATCCCATCACCTTATCAAAAATTTTGAAAGGTTGGGTAATTTCTACGGCAAAAATCGGGCTAAAGGAGGGAATAAAAAACTAACGCGCAGACAGCACTCGTCGATATTTCGGTTAGCTTCTCTGGTAATGTAACTGCACAACAAATAAAATGTGATTTAATTTACCAGTAACTAAGAGACGTGTACAACAAATTTTGTCCGGAAGTAAACGTTTTCGATGGGTAAAAAAGTCTTCAAAACCACTCTTAAAAGAGACACACAAACAAGCAAGACTGAAATTTGCGCATGATCATATGAATTGGGATCATGAATGGAAGAACGTCATATTTTCGGACGAGAAGAAATTTAATTTGGACGGGCCTGATGGTTTCAAATATTATCGGCACGATTTCCATAAGAAGAACACTGAAGTTGCGATGAGTAGCAATTTTGGTGGCGGTAGTGTAATGGTTTGGGCAGCTTTTACCCATAACAATAAAACTCCTATATGTTTTATAAATACAGGAATGAATTCGAGTTCTTATATAGAACTTCTAGAAATGGTTCTCATAGATTTTGGTGAACAAATGCCGTCGCAAGACTGGATATTTCAGCAAGACAACGCACCTATCCATTCTTCCAGACGAACAAAGGAGTGGTTCCACCAAAAGGAAATCAACTTATTGCATTAAGCCCGCTTGCTCACCTGACCTGAACCCCATCGAGAATCTTTGGGGAATATTGGCTAGGAAGGTATATGAGAATAATAAACAATACAATAGCGTTAAAGAACTGAAATCTGCGATAACGAAGATTTGGAATGAGATTTCTGTGTCAATATTGATGAAGTTGATAAACAGTATGAAGAACAGGATTTTTCAGGTTATTTTGAATAAAGGAGCCAACACTAAGTACTAATTTTAGCAAAAATTATAATTCTTTTATTTCTTTTATCCATTTTGTTAGTGGACCTATAGAAAATTCGCTGTTTTAAATTATCATTATTCTAAGTATTTTCTGTAGAAAGTGTAATAAATTTTTTCATTGATATCTCCTCTTGCGTTTGCCTTTCAGTGCAATTAAGCATTAACTTCAATGCACAGTTTGCCGAAGATTTTAAGAAAAACCACATATTCTGTTCAACAGTTCTTGTGGAACTATAGAAATTTCGCTTACTGTATTTCAGGTTTCTTTCTCTTCAAATATAATAAATCAAATGTCAGAACTTTTATTGATAAAAAGTTGTATGTCACAGAGAGCTGTATTGAGTTCTATATAATTTAATTTATACAGGGCGAATCCCACACAACACACTTACCTCGGCATATACCCAACGGATGCATCAGCCACCAAAACATCCCAAGTAGCCGTGGACAGGGAGAGGCAGACGCCCTTTGGGGTACATCGTTTGGACGAACCCAGAGTCAGTAAGTTAACTCTCAGAACTTTTTTGATAGGGTGCAACCTGACTGAATTGTGAGGGCTAAAATTGATATGAAGGCACAATAGGTCTTTCTGGTCAAGTTTCCTTCTTCGGTTTTTCGACATTTTGTGCTCTATGGGATATCAGTTAGATGTGTTATATAGCATATCCATTAGATGTACTATTTGGATATCTAATAGGCATTTGGAGATCTATGAGACATCCATGGAATGTCTATGACGTCTAATAGAGGTTAATGATATCAATACAGTATATTTAGTGGATGTTTGGTAGACATATTGTGCTGTGTGGGATGTTAGCGATCTATATATGGCAAACTATTCATGAGAAAAATCTGAAAATTTGAATGTATACTAATATGGATTTTGGATAATCGAGAAAAATATGCACACGTCTCTAGCACTTTCGGTTATACAGGCAGTTGACATTAACTTTCTTATTTTAAGCGCAACACCTTTTATTTTTGTATTTTTGAATTGCCTTTAAAATTCTAGTTAAAATTTATGTTTAGGGATCAAATCAATTAATTTTATTGGTCCGTCAGAGTAATCAACAGAAAATTTATTGCCCTTGTATGTATGTACCAGTTTATAATTGTTATTTTTCTTCTGTAGTGTATATTTTAAAAATAATATTACTTAATAGAATCTTCACATTTATATCTTCATTTGCGTGTCAGAATTGACAATTAGCAATTAGCTTGTATGTTGTACAATGTTCTGCAATGCATTGACTTTCTCCTTTTAAAATTGAACATAGGGCAATGTTATCATTATTTATTCAGAGTAAAAAAAAACTCACGCTATATCATATGCATTTTTCATACTATCAAAAATTATTTTCTGAGATAGAAACATGGTGATGTTTAAATTGCAGGCGGTGTATTTGCTTCCAAATATTTCTTGTTACTTTTTCGTTCTTTTTCTTAAATTGTTCCCAGAAATAAATAAATTTAAAGCAAAAAAAGATGTTCAATCTCTCTTATACTCAACTGATGGCAATAATTACATTAAATTGCGATAAATCGAATGGTTGTTCACTAGCTCTTAAATTTGTACAAGTCGCACAGATAAATGGCAAAATTTCAAGACAAATTGGAAGATATTTTTTCTTCAATGCTAGCAATCTGTTACGGAAATAACCCCGCGGCGAATGGCTGTGTAGCTGTGGAGACGCTATTTGTTTTATATAAAAAAAAATAAATAAATGTCATAGTGTACAAATTCAAAACTTCTTTCTTCTTTCTTCTGCCTCATCTTTTTCTGTAGTAAAAATTACATTCCTCTTATTTTGTAGAATATCTAGTTTAATTTTGACAAATACGATCAAAAACTGGTTATACACCGAGAAAAATGGTTGGTTTAATCCAACATAAAATTTTTGTATTATCATTTTTATGTTAACCCAAAACAAAATAATAAGAAGAATAAAGAAATCCGCTATTGTGTTTATCTAAAACATATATGTTGCGTTAACATGTTTGTTTTCAATTAACGATATTTAGTGTTGATTTATGGGTGACCACTTTACTTATATTTTTTTAAAATAAAATACAACGTTAACTCAAGCTTATAAATTTATATATACGAGGTATTCCACGTAAGTGGTTCATTAAAAGTTTATGATGTTCTATTATTTACTTATATTTGAGATTTTGGCACTATTATCTGTTCCATTGGAACTATAAATGTAAAATACTTTATCTACTACTTAACTATTTATAAATATCACTTCCGATTGACCGAAAATGGACGTCAACTTTGTTATTTTAAATAGAATGATCAATTTTTTTGTTAATTTTTGGATTCTACGACCATAAATACGTCAGCTGTCATTAGCTATTCCTATAGCTACATATTGCCGTTTTTGAGTTATTTAAGTTTTTCTTTTTTTTAGTCATAATCATTGCATCATTGAGAAATTAATATCTCGGTTAATACTGCAAGTAGAGACTCCAACTTTGCTATGTTATGAATGTAGATGTAACTCTAAGAAAGAGTAGAGAATGGTGCCAAAATCTCTATACTGTAAATATAAGTAAATAATAGAACATCATAAACTTCTAATGAACCACTTACGTGGAATACCCTATATATAATAATAACTTAGCATACTACAGGCCTTGGAGGCCCTTAGCTTAGAGCCGGAACACACCGAGCCACTGAGAACTGCTGTTCGAATGGTCACCCACCAACAATCGGTACCGCATATTGCTGCTTGGCTCGCAAGATTGGCGAGGTGCACCCTCCCTTCTCAGCCGCACTCCCGGCTACCATTGTACATAATTACATAAATATTTACCTGAAGAACTATATAACAGTTTTTTTATTATAGAAAAATAAATAGAAAGCAAAAATACCAGTAAACGTGGCTCATAAGACTTAGCTAAGGAAAGAACCCTCCACCATTGACAGCAGCTTGTGCAAATAGACATAATTCATTTAAATATTTTTATTACCTTATCCTTCACTTGTTTCCAACGCGACAATGGTTCCAAGTTTTTTATATCCATTAAATCTACAATTAGTAAAAAATGAAATTTAATTTATTGATTTCTCCAATGACCTGAAATAATTTTTATTCCATCAATGAATTTAATACAAGCGTACACTCGTATAATTTGACATTTTAAAGGCATCACATCCGCATTTTAACATTGAAAACTGTGAATTCCGTCGTCTAAAAACTCACTTTGCTTGAAACCAGCGAAAATATTATCGATAACCCTCAGCAAACATTGTTTTGTTTATGGTCGAGTAATTTTAAAGAATCTGGGCGATAAAGGTTTCATATATGTACATGAAGATGGTAAAATCCTAATTAAATGTAAAATGAGACAGAAAAAAAAATGTGTTGTTTTAGATACGAATTCTACTCGTAATATAATAGATCTTTAATGAAATATAAACAATTAATTAGATTGTATTTTTGAGACTGTGTGTATATATATAGTGCTGTGGCCTGGCACCCTGGTTTTCGTAAATTCAGTGATCATATTTTACTACGATCTGTTTTTATCAATGTTTCGAGAAAAGTATCTCAGAAGTTAATGTTTTATTTTTAAACAAGATTTAGTTATTGAGTTGATTGTTTAATTTATTTATTTAAATGTTCAGTTGTTTAAATTAATTTCACTCTTTATTATATTTTTGTTTGCTCATGTAGTTTATGTCCTTCTTAGAAGAATTCTTCTTGTATGATCTTTGCGCGTTGCGTAGCGCACGCAGCTGCAGAATTTTATATGTATGCCATTGTTAAACCCTGTGAGGGGCCAGTTCTTTGAAAGATGCCGTGTAAGTACATGTAATTTTATTTTTATTGCTGCCATTTTGGTATTTCATTTATATTTAAAGATTTGTTTCGTTAATTCTGATTTATATCATCAATCAAGGAACTCGCTTAGTAATAATTGGTATTATATTCCTGTGTGCACAAATTAGATATAGGATCATTTATTATTTAAGTTCTGGAAGATATTTTTAAGCTTAAAGGGTTAATTTTTGTTCGTTTTTTAAGTTTGCTGATTTGTATTTTATAATTAATCACCTCGGGTTGGGTGAATAGAAGCTTTGTGCTTGTATGTAACTTTTCATTTATGTAAATTCACTTGAATTGTCCACGTTTAATTTATTTTATTTTAATTTTGAAACCACGTGGATTGATTGATAAAAAAGGACTATCTTCCTGAAATATTCTACCTTTTTGCTTTGTTAAAGGAATTTGCATTGTCCTTTAGTAAAATTAGAATCCTAATGTAGTTTGGATTTCGGCCAGAGCCCTAAGCTCATGGTTTTTTTTTCTGCAATTTGTAACTAAACGTTTTTTTTTTAAAATAAATTCTTGATTGTTATTAACGTCATTCTAAATTCTGTTGTTTTATTTTTGATTAAACCTTTTCAATTTTTGGAGTAATAAAGAAAGCCAGTTTCCTTTCATCCACATTTTACTTTTCGTTCAAGTTTTAATTTGCGAGGATAACCCTGAGTTTAATTGTTCTTTTGTGTCCTTTAATTTTTTTTATCCGTTGAGCTAGCTAATTTAATTTTTCATTTTTAATTTTCATTTTGCATTTTCTTTGATACCTTCAGTACACAGCAGTATATATGTTTTTCCTGCTTTTTTTTTAGATTTCCAAGTAGCATGTATATCCTGGGAATATAAGTGCAACGGTGTACATTTTAAAGATTTGTTATATCTGATACATATATATTATTTTTTCTGAACTCTACTCGATATCATATAATCATTAAATCAAATACTGCGATGTAATCCTCTCTAAGCGGCCTTTCCAACGAAGGGTCACAAGATGTGTGAAAAAAAGGTCACAAAAATTAGGTTAGTTTTATCTTACCATACCAAAATGTGGCGAAATTTAAACAAATACCAATCTGTCGCCGGAATTCTCATGTGAAAAAAGAATTCATTCAATTTTATCGAATTCAATTAAAATGACCACACTTTGTATAATATATTAACAATTAAAAACCAGGTCACATTAAAAATGTGTGTAACACTAGGTTGATATTAGCATACATATGTTTCACCTTACCAAGCATCATCAGTGCTACTGGTCAAACCTAATGTATTATACGAAAAAAAATATTTTTAATAAGTCGAAGAATAAGATGAATGAGAGTTTAAGATGGAAATCTCATTATTTGCCGTGAAGATTATTTGCTAAATTGTCGTCTGAAACTACAATATGTATCCATATGGGATAACAATAATTGTAGGACGACTTTAAGCCACTATTCATGCGTTAATTAACTAACGCTATTAATAATTAGGTCACATTAAAAAAAAATATATATAAAGTCGTATATATAGGGTGTATCCGATATAGAGGCAAATATAATAATATGTAGCAGCTGTAATCATATACAATCAAAAAGTGTTAATGCACAGGGGGTCTATCTGTAAGCATTAACGGGGAACAAAAATATTTTATAAATGCCGTGGGCTAGAGCCGCACCTATGCCAATTCTTAAATTGCTGCCCGAGTATACCCACATACCAACTATCATTCAGCCATTACCGCTGTTAGTTTTGTGTGGATCGCCGCTTGGAGTGCAAGCCACAGTAGCTGACTATCAAACACTACTCCGAGATCTCTAACCTCACTTTTGCGTAATATCTCAGTGCTGTTTATTACATATCTGACGATGATAGGATCCCTGGCTTTAGTGCACAACAACAAATAAGCATTTATCTATATTTAGGTTTTAATCGGTTCGTATGCACCAGTTCTGTATTAATGTAAGATTATTTTGTAGAGCTGTAAGTGTCAGTCACGTTGGTTATAAGTTTGTAGATTTCAGGTCGTTTGCATATGCCAGCACCTCACAATTCAAGACGTAAATGATCATTTATAAATATATTAAACAGAAGTGGTCCTAAATTGGAGCCTTGCGGTACACCTGAGTAAGCTTTGAATTTGTTGGACGAAAAGCCATTGTAGTATACATTGTATTCTCTATTTTCTAGATAGGAAGTTATCAACTCAGTTAATCCGTTTGGAAATCCAAAATACGCCAACTTTTTAACAATAATGAATGGTTATTTACGTCAAACGCCTTTGACAAATCTGTATAAATAACATCTACCTGCTGGCGGTTATCCAACGCTTCACTTATAAACTGTGTGATGCAGGTCAGATTAGTTGTTGTGGATCTTCCCGTAACAAATCCATGCTGATTCGGAGAAAGAAGCATTTAACGTTTTTAAAATAATCAGCATATAAGAGATATTCAAAATTTTTGCGAAGTTAGATAAAATGCAAATTGGCCTATAATTAACTACATCAACATTATTTCCCTTTTTAAGTGCAGGTGTTATGCGGCCTATTTTGAATAATTGTGGAAAGACGTTGGTCTTCAATGACATATTAAAAATTGCAGTGAGTGGTTTTGCCAAAGCATATGCACATCTATTAATTAAAATAGCTGGAATACCATCATGTCCAGCAGTATTTCTGGATTCGAGATGTTTAATGGATTTCAGAATGTCTGTTTCAGTAAAAGACGTAATGTGAAAGTAATTGCTTAATTTGAATTGTAAATCTTGGTTAATATTCGGCGATGTAGATCGAAAGAGTCTTAGCGAAGTGATCGCAGAAAGCATTCAAATATGTTGGGGATCCTCCAACACATGATTCTCGTACAACATCTTTCCAGGTAACCTTGTCGCGTAACGTTTATTGTTAAAAACTGCAAGAAGGTTCCGTGGTTCATTGATAATGTCGTTCTCAAACTTTTGTTAAGTAGTTAGTGTAAGAATTTTTTAATTCATATTTTAGTGATTTTCGAAGCTGTTTAAATTCATTATAATAATACGGCGAATTAGTCTTTTTCCATTTCATAAAATAATTTTCTTTTAATTTAATCAAAGTTCTTACCTTCGAATTGAACCACAGCGGATATTTACGATTGATGTTTGTTCTTTTAGGCACGCATCTGTCCAGAATGTTGTATAACTGTCGATAGAAACTACTAAGAGCCTCATCTATGTCTACATGACGTTGAATCCAATCCCAATCTGTACATGCCAATTCATTAGAGATCGCACAATAGTCTGCCTTTCGCAAATCCTATCTTTATATTGTTATTGGAAGGAAAAGAGGTAGTCTCCTCATTTCTATTTCCAAAATGATACGTAAGGAAGGATGATATGCATTTTCAGGAACTAAGGGATCATATCACGCCTGAAGATCAACAGTGCAATCAATATTAGTGAAAACCAGATCAAGAATTTTGCCATTATCATTGCATATATTGTTACATTGTCTAAGGTTAAGTATATCTACAAAATTAGTAAGCGCTGTAGCCTTATGATGATTATTACCCTCTACAGAAAATTTAGGTACACTAAAATCTCCTATAATTAAAACACTCTTATCAATTAATTGAATACATAAACAGTCAAGGAAACATTCAAATTCAATAGTATCAATGTCGGGAGGAAACGTACAGTTCACCAAATACACATCATAAGAAGATAACATTAAAATTTTACTATAGTTATGTCTATTAAGCTGGGTAATTGCATTTCTTCAGCCATAGCAAATCGACGCTGTCTTGCAGATGATTGCAAACGCAGTTAAACACCACCTCCAAGTGGTCCTGCCAACATTCCTCGAATCTTCCCTGTCCGCCCGAACAACAACGTTTATGGTTAACTAAATCTCGAGTATATTTAGTATCACAGGACGCGCTATTAAATATTTTCGACGTGATCTACGTTGATTCAGAAAGTCCAATAAAATTTAGGTCCTCCAAATTTTACAATCTCGTGAAAATTTGGTTATCGGAACGATTTATCGAGCAACCCTTCTTGATTATAACCGACTTCTCTCGTACGAGGTCACTACGTAATGAATTAAACATCGCCCGATTTACGGACTACCTAAGCGAGCACTCATAACGGTCACCAGGCTTTTCGAATGCGACACATGGAGTAGGCTCTTCATTGCTCCGGGCACAGATGGCGCAGTAAAGCGTTTATGGGAATGAGCCGACGCCGACGCGACCGGCAATTTTCCAAAAGCCATATAGGTGGCGCTATTACGCTGTGTTTTTCTTTTCCGAAATTCCGCGGCGTTTATAGGCCCTCGCGGCGAGATTTTTATTGCGTCTGGAGACGTGATTTCCTATGATTTATGGTTGGGGGATTGTATTTGCAAAGGTCCAGACGGAAAATATGTAATAAATGCTGCCGTAAATGAGGTAGATGGGCGGTACAAAGGCGTCGCAGTTAATCGGGCGGGCGAGACGACGTGAAGTTTATGTCGAGGTGGTGGAATCGGCACTTTTTCGCGAAATATTATTGCGACAATAATATTTCTCCTCGATATTAATGAATGAAATATTAAAATTACCCCAAATGAAAATGTTTTTTTTTTTTTATTGTCAGATTTTATAATTTCGCAGTGTGATTTGTGTAGTGTGTTCGAGATCGACTGAATGTTTCAGAGCTTGTTGCAACTTTTAATTCCAGACGAAGTACTTAACCTGATAAACGACGAACCCCATACACTATTCATTCATTTTTCATTCATTAAAGTTAGGGTGGGCACTTAATGTCCGGGCACTTGAGCTAGGTAAAATATAGGCTAATAATAATAATAATAATAATAATAATAATAATAATAATAATAATAATAATATTTCGTCCCCTTTGATCATGAACATGATATAGGACAGAGTCGTGTACCATACAAAAATATAAAATACAAGTAAAACTATAATATAACTGTAAAATACTTAATAGTTAAAATAAATTAAAATAAAATAAAACTTAATTCATAATTTTATGGCATAAAGAGATATCGGTATTAGCACCGTAAAACATATAAATCACAAGGTTATGTATTCATCAATACTATAAAAGCTATTGAGAACGAGGTACTCTTTTAGTTTGTATTTGTAAGTTCCAATATTACTTATTTCCTTAATATCACTGGGAAGCCTATTATATAAGTGAATACCGGCGCATGTGGGTTATTTCATATAATACCATTCTATGGCTAGGTATTCGCAGGTCAGTGCCATGTCTGGTGGGGTATGAATGATTAAAGTTATTGCGTGGAAGTTTATCAATATTTGCTTTAGCAGTACATAATATGTACCTGTAAAATATATAGACATGGCACTGTAAGTATTTTGAATTTCCTGCATAAGGGGCGACAAGAGGTTCTAGAGGAAACACCCGCGACATTACGTAGAGCACGTTTTTGAATACGGAAAATTAACTGCTGCTTCGAATCACCTCCCCAGAGAGAAATTGCATATATCACTCTAGATTGGAAGTAAGCATAATAATATGATATTAACACATCTCTATCTACCAAAAACGACAAGCGATATAACGCATAACAAACTGAAGACAACGAGGAACACAAAGCCTGTATATGTGTATCCTAGCCCAGATCACAATCAATATGAAGCCCCAGAAATTTGGTCGATGATTCTTGTTTAATTGATTGTGAGTTGACTCTTAATAGATAGCTACTATCGATATATTTAGTTTTCGGTGTGAAGTTAATAAAAATAGTTTTATCTTGATTCAAACATAACTTATTTGCTGAGAACCAAGTTCTGAACCTAGCCAACATAATGCTGGCTAAATTCAACGTATCCGCAATGTTGTTCTTTGCGCACAAATAAGAAACGTCGTCAGCAAATAGTACTAAACTACCGCTATCATATACGTTTGGCAGATCATTAATAAAAATTAAAAAAAGCAAAGGACCAAGGATCGATCCCTGGGGTACACCCCCACAAAACCTGCAACGGAGAGGACATTGCACCGGCTATCTCCACCACTTGCTGTCGATTATCAAGATACGAGGAGAACCATTTGCGAATGACCCCCCTCATGCCGTAACCAAACAGTTTTTCAAGAAAAAGTGAATGATCTACTAAATCAAAAGCTTTACTAAGGTCCATAAATATCCCAATTGTTTTATTATTTGCATCCAAGTTTTGATAAAGTTGATCAATAAACTGGAGTATAGCAGTATTAGTAGATCGCCCTTTTCGGAAACCATGTTGTTCAAAACAAAGTATTTCGTATTTGCACAAAAAATCATACACCCTATTAAAAACCACTCTTTCAATAATTTTAAATACAGTTGATAAAATTGTAATTGGCCTATAATTATGCGTGCACTCTGTAGTACCCTTCTTATGAATAGGAATAATTCTACCTGTTTTGAGCAAGTTGGAAATATGCCTTGTGGCAGAAATTTATTTATAAGGTGAGAAAGAGGGCCGATAACTTTCAGCGCATGCCTTCAATGCAATACTCCAGATGCCGTCAGTACCTCTGGAATGTGACGATTTTAATGACAAGATGAGATTATAAATTTCTGTACTTGTCACTGGATTAATAAACATTGACGGTATCTGTTTAGTCTCAACAAAAGATTTACGCTACCCATCAGTATCAGTGTCCGGAGAGGAAATATTTTTGAAAAAATTATTAAAAGCAGCTACCATACTAGATGGACTATCCAATACATCACCACAGTAATTGATGTAGGAATTACATTGTGTTTGGGTTGCACGGTGTTGTTAATTACGTTCCACATTGCTTTAGGTTTATTTGTTGCAATTATTAGTTTATTGCCAAGGTATGTCTTCTTTGCTAGACGAACAGAGGCTCTATATTCTCTTTTGAATGACTTATACGACTCCCAATCGTTGGGACTACCAGACTGAACAGCAGTGCGGAACAAACTCTTACTAGTTTCACTAGCAGCGCGGATAGAATCAGTCACCCAACCACTGCGATTACTACATTTATTTATTCGCCGTCGAAATGGAAATGAGATGTTTATATGATACATCAACGTATCAATGAATAGTTGAAAGGCCTCATCGACACCTACAGCAGAATAGATATCATTCCAACTTTCATTAGCAACACTAGTTGCAAATGAATTATAATTTTGATCGGAATAACATCTGTCATATCTAGGTTCATGGCACTCTGAAATGGGCCAAGGAAAAGATAATAATTGAGATGCATGATATGACAAATTATTATGAATTACTGAACAGTTAAATTCGGATGTAATATTAGAACAAATATAATCTATTTGGGTGGCGCAGTTATTCAAGATTCTCGTTGGTTCATTTAATAGACTCTTTATGCCATATGACGTAAATAAATTAAATAACTAATTTTTTTGGTCAGAATTTTTTTTTTGATCAATATTAAAATCACCACACACAATAACTACTGCACTATTGCTTTTACACGTTTTATAAAATACTTCATTTAATCTCTGAAACCTGTACCTTCAGTTCCTCACATGTGCAGATTACATGTAAACTTGTTTCCTCCTGTAGTCCACATCTTCTGCACCACGGTTCGCTTACACGGCCTGTGTTGTATAGATGCTTTTTCAGGGGACAGTGTCCAGTTACCAACCCAGTAATGGTTTTAACTTCTTTCTTACTGCGCCTGAGTGGATTATCAGAGAAACTAACATCCGCATCCTCTATCAGCGCTTTGGTATAGAGTTGACCTTCAGTCGACCTCCATTTCTTTGTACTTTCTTTAACTAACCAGGTCCAGATCTCCCTTCTTGCGGAATCCTTAGTGATCCCACATACGGGCTCTGGACCCATGAAATGTCCCTTAGACCCCCCTTCTTGGGTAGTTCATTGGCTATTACGTTGCCCTTTATATCCTCATGTTCCGGCACCCAAATCAGAGACACCGTGTTGTCTCGTGCCAGTGTATTGAGGGATAGTTTGCAGTCTCTAACTAGCTTTGACCTAGTTAATGGGTTCGAGACTGCCTTAATGACAGCCTGGCTGTCAGTCATTATATTAATTTTCCTCCTCATGCAGCCCCCTTTTGCAATAATTTCTGCACAGGCTGCAAGGGCGGATACCTCTGCCTGGAAGACCGTTGTATGTTTCCCCAGGCTTATGAATATCCTTTGATTAGGACTGGGCCCACAAATACCGGCTGCTGTCCCCTGGCTGGATTTGGATCCATCCGTGTACCAATTTTCGTTAGCAGCGATCCCACTGCGTGCCTGGTCTCTGTTCGGTATGGAGATTTTCACCTTTTCAGTGAAGATAATTTCGGGTGCCACGCTGTTCGTGGGCATTTGCAACAATGGCCCGTCCAGCATCGTGCCCGTAGTACAAGTGTGCCCCCCCACCCTGAAGTTGAGATGCCACAGGTTGTTGGCTTTCAGTCTGAGGATCGCATTCATTGCCTCCGCTCTCACATAAAGCTCCAGCGGGGGGAGGCCCACAATGGTCTCCAGAGAGGCGGTCCCTGTGCTGTTAATTGCACCAGTGACACCCAGCAACGCCTGTCTCTGAACAGACTACGGAGGACACTTCTGTCCTCCTCCACCAGACTACTGCCCCGTATCTTATTGCTGGTCTTATCACGGCAGTATATAGCCAATGGATCACCCTCGGCTTTAATTCCCAGGTTTTGCCAGCAACCCTCCTGCAGGGCCATAATAGTTGCGTAGCCCTGGTCGTGGTTTTGACTAAGTAATTTTTACAGCTCAGTTTCGCATCGAGGGTAACACCCAGATACTTTACTTCCTTAGTTAATTGTAACTCCTGCCCAAACAGTCTAACGCCGCCTAGTTCATCGAGTTTCCTCATGTTGATAAAGGCAAACAACTTTGTTTTTTGTGGATTAACTGAGAGTCCTTGTAAAAGGCACCATTCCTCCACCATTCGCATTAAACTTCCTTTTGATGTAGGCTCCTTTCGAGTCCTTCCACCAAAGTGTGCAGGGCAGCCTCTTCTGATTTGCCCCTTTGGTATGCTCATTGCAGAGGATGCAGAGGATATCTAGCAAGTGCTCCTTCTGTAATGTTTAGGTGTATATTAATCACTATTTGTTTTAAATATTTTTTTCTTCTCAAGGCCTAATAAATATTCTTTTGCTACTATTTAAAAGAATAATTTATTTGAATGTTGCATGTTTATTAACGACAAAGAAATCTTTTTCTCAGTGCACAACAATCATTTTATTTTTCAAGATGATCATGAAATTAAAAATCTATTAGGTACCCATTTTTAAATCCTGGCATAAAAATATGTTGTAATTACTGCAAATTCTATCAATTTCGTCAAAGTATTTGTTCGTGCGCGTGAACATACACAAATCATTATTCCAAGGATACAAGAAAACTTTAAAAGTCGTTTTTTTTTTCTTTACAAAATAAAACTAAATAAAGAAATAACGTTATTGTACTTGTCCAATTTATTCTGAGGGTATACAATATAAATAAATGTGTCTGTCGTGAGCCACACAGTTAATTTAACCTACCGCTGGAGCCTCGTATAGCTGGAGATCTCGTTTGTCTATGTCAATGTAAGACCGTGACCTTAATACAGGAATATCCAGGCAACCACCTTAACCAGAAGTTTTCATTTATTGTAATAAACGACC
Organism: Protaetia brevitarsis; assembly: GCA_004143645.1. Classification (NCBI taxonomy): domain Eukaryota; kingdom Metazoa; phylum Arthropoda; class Insecta; order Coleoptera; family Scarabaeidae; genus Protaetia; species Protaetia brevitarsis. The sequence continues at coordinate 170,835 of RXPK01000030.1, read as the reverse complement.
TGACGGATGCCTTAAATGTGACACGGTACAATAAGTTCTCATCTAATAATAACAATAGATAACTTTGATAATCCATTCTTTCATCACGTTTTTAGTAGCTTCTGTAACTGCTGTCGATAAATAAATTCTTCTTTGTTTCGAAAATATGTACCCGTTTTTTATGCTCATCTTCAATAATTGAAACATAAATATATAAAATAACGGTGAAAGCTGCGAGTGAATACCACATTGCATTTTTATAATCGAAATACAAGAAGTGTATACATATCCCATGCAAAATAAAATAGTGGTTGTAATTGACTTTTGTTTTATTGGGAAAATTATGTACTTTTTTATACCTAGAATAGCAACTCACACTATTTCTAACTAAGCATAGATTTATGGACTTGAAAATACAGTATGCGGCAAAATAAACAGTACTGAAATTATGAAATGTTTATTATTTATTATTTATGTACTTACTTTAATTACATAGTGTTGCAAACACTATTCACGACGACGTCCCCGATAAAACACATGTTCAAGATGCCCTCCGTTCAGTTTGAAGCAGTATTCGTAGCGTTGGCGAAGGTTCACAAACACGTCTGTGACAAACACAGGTTGTTGCATGGCAAGAAAAAAACGTTGAATTTTAACCCGCAATTCCGGAATGTCAGACGGTGGATCGGTACGGAAAACAGCCTCCTTCAGCATTCCCCATATGTACGCACCAGGTGGTGTTACGTCTGGTGAATGCGATGGGTATGGGAAATCGGTGCCAGGCGAAATAAGGCGATCCCCAAAATGATTGCACAGCATTCGAAGAGACTCCCTAGCCGTGTGACAGGTTGCCCCGTCCTGTTGAAACCATTGTCGATTACGTGGTATGTCCCTGACACGACAAAATCTCAGAAGATCATGCAGAAATGGTGTGATAACCTGTTCTCTGTAGCGCCTGTTTCATAAACCTAGGCCTAAATGCGTCGGCAACTTCTTTTAAGCTTGGACCGTTTTTGCGCCCTTTTGCCGAAGGAGGCTGTTTTGCGTACCGATCCACCGTCTGACATTCCGGAATGCGGGTTAAAATTCAACGTTTTTTTCTTGCCATGCAACAACCTGTGTTTGTCACAGACGTGTTTGTGAACCTTCGCGAACGCTACAAACACTGCTTCAAACTGAACGGCATCTTGAACATGTGTTTTATAGGGGACGTCGTCGTGAATAATGTTTGCAACACTATATAATGCAAAGGAAGTACATAAATAATAAATAATAAACATTTCATAATTTCAGTACTGTATATTTTGCCGCATACCGTAAATAACGTAAATAACAACTTTTGTCAGAGAATGGAAAAGAAGAAAAAGAATATTTAATTCTTCAAATTGACTTTCTAAATATTTTACATATTTTATCTGACATACATGAGGAGGAGAATTAAATATGAAAGGGCGTAAGCCAGTTAAGCATATGAAAACTGCACTTGCATCTGATGAAGGGCTATTACTAGAGACCAGATTATATACAAAGTGCATATATTTTATTTTTTGCATATCTTTAATTATAGTCTATATGTAGACGTATTACACTAATTGAAGTTAATTAGCGCTAATTAGTGATTGCATATATTGCATATTTAGGCATTTCTATGCATATTTTTACAAAAGTTGCATATATGGCATATTTAAATTTTTTCTTATCCTTTCTATTAGTAAAAATTCCAATTAATTACTAATGTAGATCAACAACCGACAATTCTCAGAACGATAAATCTTTTACATTGGTTTCTCTAATACTTTTTAACAAGAACTGCACGTATTTAATTTCGCCTAGCAGAGGGGATGGGGTAAATACGTTTTATTATTACTAATTCCCAAATAAACTATTCATTCACTGAATATCTTTGAGCGAAACAGCATGTAATTGTGTTACGTTTTTAAATACTGTGCGTACATACAATGAGTATAGCGAACAAAATTTCTTTATGGATTAGGCCATATCCTGAACTGGTAAAGGATGGCGACAAAATATTTTGTCGAGCCTGCAGTAAACTGGTAAGTTTAATTTTACTAAAAGCTTTACAATTGTTTTTGAATTCTTTAACTTTTGATATAAAATGACTATTGTTGTTGTAGGTGTCTTCTGAGAGAAAATACCTGATTGATCAACACGCTAAACCTCTATCACATATTGGAAAATGTGAAAAACTAAAGCGATCCGCATGTGTGCAGCAATCTATACGTCAATGTGTAGCATCAACTTCACGAAACTCAGAACAAGAAGAATATAATACAGATCTGTGTAACGCATTAATTTCGTCTAACATACCATTAGCAACATTAAACAATGTTAATTTGAAATCATTTCTGCAAATATATTGCAAATATAATATACCTGAAGAAAGTGCCTTACGAAAAAATTATGTCACATCCTGTTACCAGCAAACAATAGCAGAAATTCCACAATTGGGGGGGAATAATTTTATTTATATCATGGTAGATGAAAGTACGGATAAGTGTGGCCGTTATATTGCCTATTTGTTAATAAGAATTCTTCATGAAGATATTGTAGGTAAATCATATATAATTTATTGTAAAGAACTTCAAAAAACAAATAATGTGACAATTACCCAATTCGTTCAAGAAGGTTTATCAAACTTCTTTTTACCTGGAAGTATACCTTTTGAAAAAAAATTATTAATGTTGTCCGACGCTGCACCATACCCCATACATGACAAAAGCCGCGCAAAATTTAAATTTTTTTATAGTAACATTATTCATACCACTTGTTTAGTTCATGGGTTCAATCGTGTAGCCGATGACATTAGGAATCAATTCCCTTTAATTAATGATTTAATTAGCAATGTCAAAAAAGTATTTTTAAAAGCACCTTTACGAATCCAATTTTATAAGGAGCGACTTCCCGGTGTTAAGTTGCCTCCTGAACCGATTATTACGAGATGGGGTACATGGTTAGAGGCTGCAATTTTTTTCGTCGATAATTTTGAAGGAATAAAAAATGTAATTCTTGAAATCACTGCTGACTGCATTGCTCTAGAAAACTGTAAAAAGATAGTAACATCAACAGAATTGCTACAAAACCTTTTGTATATTAAGTCAAATTATAGCTTTGTTTCAAGTTCCATTCGTAAACTAGAAACGCAAGGGATGTCGCTCTCGGAATCAGTCGAAATAGTAGACGAATTTGATATGCTATGCAAGAAAGTTAAGGGTACAATAGGTAGTTCTATATACGATAAATTTAAAAAGTGATAAACAAAAATGCGGGGTATTTGAAATTGAAGAAAGTTAAGAAAATTTTGGAAGGTGAAACAGTAAACGATTTCGACTTTAATTTTAGTTTAGAATGTATTGCAAAGTTAAAAAATGCACCAATTACATCTGTGGATGTTGAAAGAAGCTTTTCTATTTCGAAACATATGTATTCTGATAGAAGACAAAACTTTCTTTTACACAATTTTGAAAAACATTTAATTATAAATTGTTTTATAAATATGTTGTGAAAAAATTTTGTGCAATAAAGTTAATGTTTAAATTTCTGCACTTATTTATTTTATGTAAAAAATTTGCATATTGTCGCAATTTTATTGCATATATGCCCCAGGTTTTCTTTGTATATAATCCGGTCTCCAGCTATTACCTTGTTTTTATTGTTCTTCATCTAAAACAGCCATACAATTAATCTCACATCCCTAACCACTATTGTAATTTTTACGTAATTTTTTTTCATTACCTATTGAAGATATCTTTATGAAATTTAAACTGTGTTTGACTATCTATAAACTCATTATAAAATATTTTTTTAAGAATTTTCCTGATGCTGGAAACTGTAAAAAACGAGAAGTATATTTTTTTAAAGTGATTTTTTTATACTAAATCCCAAAATGACACCTACCAAAAAATATATTTGTAAAAATATATTGTTCAACCAACCGAAACCGCAAGTTTACTGCCTATATTATTTCTTAGTTTGTTATTAGTTGTAACTTCAGAGCCATATTTCTCTTTGTTTAGATTTAAATAATTTCAATAACTAAATAACGTTTGAAGGGGGCCCCATTTACCTTATCTTATATTATTGCCTATGACTCATAAAATATAAGGATGTTTTATGAGTCATTACGTTGTAAATTGTTTAAAAAAAAACTGTTGTTAAAGTGGAACCAATATCTTTCATTCATATCAGGTAGTCACTGTGTTTGTCCTATACAAAATAAAACTATTACTAATAATACTGATTTTTTTTTTCTTAAGTAATAAGTACTATGTACCATCATTAGCAAATTAAATGCGAATTTAATCTTTGATTATTAATGCAATCGAAGCTACAGCACACTGAATAGTAATTAAAAATAATTTGCAAACAATTTTGAATTACGCATTACTCGGTACGCAGTACTTATAGTTGCGGTTGCATAAATAATCGAAGATTTGTGGAGCTTTTTTTTTGTACTTTATCAGTTATTCACACAGAGTACACAGTAAGCTACTTAATAAATATTCACTAAACTTCCTCGTTTCCTACACTACCTATAGTTGAACAACAAATTTGAGGTAAGTATATTGTATATTTATAGCAAACCATTACCTTTTATATATCAGGTATTTAGTGAACGTGCATTAATGATACTGTTTCCTTATCACAAGTAATCCAAATAGCTTGTATTAATTGAGGTTAATAATGAAGGTGTGATAGCCATCATAGAATAGTTCACTCACAGCAATACACCTACTACTTGACAAGGGCAAATCTTTGCGTACTGCAACTACATATACTCTTTGGCTTAACTACTTTAGTTTAATTATCATAAATAACTTCATAAGTTACCGGTATGAAGCAGACCGTAAGTAATTTAGATTGCTTCTTGTTAGTATCAGTGTTTAGGATCTCTTTTTTACTAGTGCTAAGTAATCTGTGCTTTTGTCCCCTATTCAGCTGAACTTTTTACTTACGATAATTGTATTTTTATTTATGATTTACAATTATTTTCTCAGTGCGGTTTCAATAGACGATAAAGAAGAATTTAGGTCGTCAAGTTCCTCACTTTCCTCTACATTTTCTAATTGCGTATTGTTTGAATGCGATATAATTAATCGATACAATTTTCTTCAAGGCGAGTGATTTTTTTCAATTAGAAATTTTGTTTTCTTAGTCACAATACCATCTATTATTTTTTTTCTATTTCACCTTCGTCGTATGTAACATTCTTCCCGGATTTTTCGCTATTTTTATTTGCTTCCCTTGTGTTATATTCCATCACTACACGTAAAAACTTAACTTTAACTGTACACAAAAGTAAAACACGTCTATACTCTACGACGAATGCTAAACTAACTTTAACCTCGGTTTTACGAGTAGTAATAATAATACGTAATAAAACTTGTAAAGGACATTTTTGTAGATTTTGATAAAAGTTGTGTTTGCTGTAAAAGCTTACGAATCCATTTCTTAGGCGATTGGGTTATTCGCTCCTCAGCATCTGCTGTCCGTTTTAATAGTTTACCACCACCTGATTTCTGGACACAGACCCTGTTTTATGGAATTTTACCACTGATTCTTGTATCAATTGCCGCAAACTACCATATGTTATTGGAAAATTTCCTATAAATGGCTGCAAAGAGTACAACCATTCTCCATTTTCTAATTTTACACCACTTCTAAAGCATGATTCGATAATAAAAATTTTATGATTTATTGTAAATATTCTTGAGTATCAATAAACCAATACAGTACACAAGACAAATATTTTTATTTGTCATTACCAACACGATAATTTCAATAAATAAAATCATGGCTTGATGCGAAATATAATCGATCATAACATATTTTGGTAAGCAAATGTAACAACACTCCACACGAGTCTGTCAAAAAAGCATTAATTAATAGGGGGGTAGACGGCGTGACTTCTAGATGGATGTCGCAACTACTGTCTACCAGGTCGGTAGAGGCGGAGGTGGAACATAAGACCATCTCGGTTAGTACGACCAGAGGATGCCCACAGGGGGGAGTTACATCCCCACTTATGTGGAGCCTAATAGTAGACGAACTCTTATGCGGACTGACGAATCTAGGCATATCTTGTCAAGGGTATGCTGATGATATTGTCCTATACGCAAGAGGCAAATTTGAGAACACCCTCTGTGACATAGTTCAAAGAGGATTGAACTTCACGAGAAGATGGTGTCAATCGATGGAACTCAATGTCAACCCCACTAAGACTACCTTAGTAGCATTTACTAGGAAAAGAAAATCCAATCTTAAAACCATAAAACTGGATGGGCAAAATATAGATTGGAGAAACGGAGGTTAAGTATCTAGGCCTTACCCTAGACAATAAACTTCTATGGAACGAACATGAATTTGAAGTAACCAACAAGGCCAAAAGAGCTCTGATGGTGTGCAGAAACTTTGCAGGGAAAAATTGGGGATGCAACCCAAAAATACTGCTTTTGGATGTATACAGCGATAGTGAGACCAATCATCACCTATGCATCAGTAGCATGCAGCAAAAGAACTAATCTGGCCACCGCGAGGATTAACCTCTCGGAAGTGCAAAGATTAGCACGTGTATGCATAACGGGGGCTATGAGAACCTGCCCAACAGCAGCTATTGAAGTAGTATTGGATCTTGCCCCCCTCCACATTGTAATAGAGGGCGTGGCGAAAAGAACCGCACTAAGAATGGTCAAGAAAGGAATGATTAGGCATAGGCCTCAATCTCCTGACGGTGATCAAACCTGGAATATGCCCCGGGATGATATGTTAAAAAAATTTAGCTTTGTGAAAGAATTCACCATAAAGCTAAGTAACAGGAGCGAGTGGGATCATAACACCATCTTGAACTTGAATAGAAATGCCATCAAATGGTACACTGATGGCTCCAAAACGGCAGAAGGAACTGGAATAGGAATATATGGGCCTAGAACTACATATTTCGAAAGCTTGGGAAAATACCCAAGTATATTTCAGGCGGAAATACACGCTATTGGAAGATGTGGTCAGTTCATTATGGATAGAAACTACCGGAAGTAGGAGATTATCATCGTGTCTGATAGTCAAGCAGCCATCAAGGCGCTGAACTCATATGAAATCAGCTCCAAGATGGTCTGGGAATGCCTAGGGAAACTAAATGAGCTAGGCAAAAGAAATAAAGTAACCCTCTTGTGGGTTCCGGGTCACACAGGAGTGGAAGGGAACGAAATAACGGATAACCTCGCAAAAAAGGGGCTGGAATGCCTTTTGTAGGGCCTGAAACCCTTTTGCGGGTTAAGTAGCAGTACAATACTGAAGAAACTAAAAATGGAAATGGAGCAGAGAAAATCCAGTTACTGGGAAAATCTCCAGGGAACGAGGCAAAGTAAAATTCTTCTGGGAACTTATAACCAGAAGAGATTTACAGAATGCATCAACCTGAGTAAGAACAATGTTCGCATATTAACAGGAATACTTTCAGGCCATTGTAGACTGAAAGGACACCTGAGTAAGCTTGGATTGGAAAAAGATCCTGAATGCAGATTTTGTGGGGAACAGGATGAAACATCCATGTACCTCCTCTCAAACTGCGTAGCACTGTGCAACTCGAGGGTATTGTACCTGGGAGCATGTGAAATCGAGGAGGGATATTTACCTAGACTGGGGCCCTCTGACATCCTACACTTTCTAAAAGGAATAGGATTGGAAGGCCAGCTGTAAAGCAGCAAGAATAGGGGACACAATAGATCTTTTAGGTCGCAGTGTAACACCACCCTTCTATTTACATACATTACATTACATTATGGAATTTTACCACTGATTCTGGTATCAATTGCCGCAAACTACCATATGTTATTGGAAAATATCCTATAAATGGCTGCAAAGAGTACAACCATTCTCCATTTTCTAATTTTACACCATTTCTAAAGCATGATTCGATAATAAAAAAATGTTATGATTTATTGTAAACATTCTTGAGTATCAATAAACCAATACAGTACACATGACAAATATTTTTACTTGTCACTAACAACATGATATTTTCAATAAATAAAATAATAAAAATAAAATATAATCGATCATAACATATTTTGGTAAGCAAATGTAAGATTAACCAATTCGGATGTTCATTTTGACAGGCATTTTGCCGCCTACTTTTTAATTATTACAAGCAGAAATTGTTTACTATGCAGATTAATTTATTTTCTATCTTTGCTCCACATATTTAATTAATTCCGGAAGGTCATGGACGTCAATATGCTCCGTAGGTGAAGTAATAAAGAATACTGCCGCGGATTTCATAAAGCCGGTATTTAACGCGTTAATTCAACGCTTCCGTTTTCAATATTGGCCGGATGCCAGGGCAATACAAATACCTACGAGCGCGGCCAATACTTTGTGGAGTGTAACAAACAATCAAACTCGCGGATAAATCACTGATTTGTTACGGGAAATGCAGGAATTACAGGTTATTTACTATTTTTCTTTTATCTGGATGAATAACCTTGAAACCTTGCCAAAAGTACAGATTAATAAAATCAAGGAATATTTAATTGATGGGAAGAAATAATGTTGGTGTTTTCGACCATTAATGTTTATTATTATAACATGCACACAATGGGTTATAGTTACTAAATTATTAGTTGATTTAAATAATATTAAAAAATATTCCTGTATTAAATCAAACAAATAGTTTGGTTATAAAGTTTGGTTTCAATTTCGAATGTGTATATCTTATTCTTTTTAATATTTATTTTCCAATATTTAAATAGCTACTTGTTAGCGATAAGTAGTTTGAGGTACAACCTATTGGTTGAAACAAAATTCATATGTTATAAATGTACTCGACACAGTGGCGGCTCGTGGTCGGAAACGTAGGGGTGTTCACAAAATCAAGAACATGCAAATTTTTAACTAAAATCCAATCATTTTTTTCGTACATGTCCGTCTTAAATTTTCTTGTAAAGTCTCTAAATTTGCCCTTTGTAGTTTGCTTCAAATTAAGTTCTGGTTTTGGTCTGCCCACACTTTTAACTTGAATTTTTTGTTCATAACTAAACGAATTAAAATTGTCTTTCAAATATTGCACAGTAAAACTGTTTGCATTCATAGTTCTTATTTATATATTGTTTAGTGTTTACTTGCAATACTACTTTGTTTGTTTTGTGTGCATTTCATTATTTTTTTTACGTACTGTATATTTCATTTCATTACTTTTTTTACGTACTATATATATTCTTTTTTGTTTGTCGACTGCACCAAAGCGCATTAGTGGCGGCTTTGCTTTGTCGAGTTTTTGCAGAGGAATTTATCGATGCGGCGTAGTTTTTAACTGCGGCTGCGCTGTTGCAATTTATTTTTATTTTTCTAAAAAATCAATTATTATTTATATCTTTGAGGGAAATGTACGTTTTTTGGGAACAGTTAAAGATTTACGAGTTTAAGTTTGTGATTTTATGTGCGCGGGTTTAATAAACGTATTGCTGTAGATCAAGTACCTCAAACGAAAATTTAAATCAGTGTTTTAAATAAAATAGATAGTTTTTTTTTAACAAATATATTGTCTAATTTCCTTTTTTTTTTTACAAAGTTAAATTTAAGATATTTATAAATTAACACTAAGTATTTAAATTGTTACAACCATGATTATTGTGTTAATTATAACAGCTTTTATGAGCTACAATTCTTTGAAAATCTTCTTATACCTAAAACTAAAATATAAAATTAAATTTAATACAGATCTGTATTAATTACTCATCTAAACTGCACGAGTGTGATTAAACATTGAGCACTGGCTTAATATCAACAACAAATTAATAGATTAATATATTAAATTTTTTTAATTCCAAGCAAAAGAAAACAACACATGTGAACCACCCCGATATCTCTATCACACTGGCTTTCTCGCTCGCATATACGAAGCAGAGAGCCAGAAAACAAACAAAAAACCTGGAAACAAATCCGCCCAATACGGAAAAATATAGCAATAGTGAAATAAATAATATAATGTTATATATAGTCACGAAAATTCTGTTAAAACTTAAAGTATAAAGAAATACACCGTTATCCTAAAATATCAAAACAACTTTCAAATGAAAATAACATTAAATTAAGAAATTTATTCAGATAATTGTTTTTTTTAAATAAAAAACTACAGCAGTATGTTATTTAATAAATTAAAATAATTACGCACCCTTGGTTTCATTATAAAACTGTCACCAACAAACAGTATTAGTTCTTATGGTAGTTACGACCTGTGAACGCTGAGTCATTCATAAACAAAATATATATATATACTATAGTTTATCCGTAAAACACGATATCTAAACGTTGATGTCCATGAAAGCGAGCACAGGAGCACACTCAATTTGTGCACCGTTCATATGGAATCTGCCGTATCCCTCCCCATCTCCGCTATGTCTTTTATGCGGCTAGGCATTGGATAAAATCAGCGTAGTCCCGCCTACTCGGCGCACGTGCTCCGTCGTCGGTTATTCGTTTCGCTGCGTTATATTTCACGAATATATTAAGATCGAGTAATAGATTTTATTAGTTTGTAATCGACGATTTGTTTAGGGGGTTCAAGTGCTCATGTGCTCCTATACAGAAACCGCCACTGACTCGACACCTGGCAAGTAAATAAAGATATAGGTATTCTGTCAATAATCGGCGAGTACTTTACCCAATAAAGCGAATAGGTAAAATACTTACTCGTAAGTAATCATTCATATGGGGTGCAATAATTGTCTACGGTACACTGAGAGAAATGAAATGGTTATTTCAACATTTTTCGTAGTGTCACAAATTTGAGCATTGATTTAACCATGTTGCATTTAAGCTTCTATTTGAAACAAACATATTTATATTGTTGCACACTTTAGAGTTAGTTTAACAAGATTAATCCCACAAATTGTCGATTTGACATTTGAAAAAGGTATTCTTTAAACATTTACTATCGGTGTTAACTCAATGAAATGTAATGTTGTACTGAACTATTAAAAAAGATTCATTGAAATATTTTAAAGTTATAAATGCATTTCAATTCCAATTATACATTCAATGATACAAGCGTACATTTTTTAATTTCGCTTCCCACCACCATACAAGCAATAAGCCTTTTTTACATCTTTGGTTAGTTTACTTTGGTTAAATTAAACGAACAAAAAAACTAAAGTGACCGAACCAGCAACATTGCAAAAAAAAAACAGAGCAAGTGACCAAATTCTATTTTGAGGTTAGCTTCTTACATGGTTCAACTGAAGTGATCAACTGATTGCGCTTTTCGGGTGGTTACTAGAGGGGTAAAGAGTAGCGAGTTTGGTTAGTTCAGTTTGGTCACATCATTAAAAGAAACACAAGTCAGTTTTTATTAGAAACTGAACAATCCTTGCGTGAATATATAAAACGAATACAACTATGGTATGCTCGATTTGCGTCTGAATATTTACTTCCTAATTTCGAATTGAAATACAGGTTGTTCTATTTTAAAAAAAATAAGTTTTCTGCATTTGAAAATATGTCACTTTGTTCCTCAGTTTTGAACACCCTGTATGTTAGAATGTAAAGTGTGTGTACCGTTTCTTAGGGGTATATCTACATTCATAACATAGCAAATTTGCAGTCTCTACTTGCAGAATTAACAAAGATATTAATTTCTCAATGATGCAATGATTATGACTAAAGAAAAAAAGAAAAACTTAAATAACTCAAAAACGGCAACATGTAACTATAGGAATAACTAATGAAAACTGACGTATTTATGGTTGTAGAATCTAAAAATGAACATAAAATTAGATCATTCTATTTAAAATAACAAAGTTGACGTCCATTTCCGATCAACCGGAAGTGATATTTTAGTTAAAGTATTTCACATTTATAGTTCCAATCGAGCAGATAATGGTGCCAAAATCTCAAATATAAGTAAATAACAAAACATCATAAACTTTTAATGAACCATTTAAGTGGAATACTTGTATATATACAGGGTGTAACAGCGGTAACGCCGTTTTCTCTGATAGTCAAACGGTAACAATTTTTGAAATCTAGGATCTTAGGATATATGTAGGCGGATTAGATCTACAATTTAAAAATAATATGCAATATACAGGCTGTTCCAAAACTTAGTAGTACATCAAAGTTATGTTTTTCTTAATGGACGTCCTGTATTTTATGACATTTTTGAAGTGTACACTAAAAACTAGAACAATTTTATTTAATGTTCCCTATACTTAATTTTTATAGTTTATGAGATATTTCAATTTGTTTAAAAATGCAATGTTGCAAAGAAAGTCTAGTATCTCGGAAACGAATTAATTTAGAGAAGTGAAATGAAAACCGTAAATGGCAGATCCTTTGCCTGATTGAATGCGACATTCAACGTTGTCCAGTAGTCTACAGGATGTTCAAGTGCCTAAGTCAAACTTTATGAAGAATTTTACTCGTGCGTAACTTTGTAATTTTAAATGGAACACCCAGTATATTTTTACGTTGATAGATAGGAATTTTTATTTTCTTTAAACCAGTATTAGGAGTCCCTATACCCATCTCGACTAGTTTTTAAGTTATTTGGGTTTCTTAGGTGGTTGAAGTAAATTGTCATTATCCTACCTTAGTTTAATCTAGGTAGCTGGTGATTTTTTTGAATGTGTCAATTTGATGTGTATCCAGTTAGCACCACGAAAGCATACTCGTTGCAGGAAAGAACTGATATGATTTTAGTTATTGGTGAGTGTCAGGAAAATTGCTTCCTTGCGTCTCGGGTGTATGCGCAGAGGTACCCTAATCGAAAACCTCCAGATAAAAGGGTATTTGAAAAACTGTTGGACAGATTTCGTACTACAGGCAACGTTCCTTACATAAAGCGACATAAAACAACAATTGTAAGTGAAGAAAATGAATTTGTGGTATTAGGAGCAGTCACTGAAGAACCGCATATCAGCACAAGAAAGATTGCTGAGGAATTGGATTTAAGTCACATGACTGTATCTAGGATCCTGAAAAAACACAAATACCATTCCTACCACTTTCAACACCACCAATAATTATACCCTATGGATTATGAGCGAAGAGTTGATTTTTGCGTGTGGGCGCTCGATAGATACGCAGATAGATAATGGTTTTTTTAATTATGTTCTATTCACTGACGAATCCACATTTCATAATAACGGACTAGTAAACTATCACAATTTCCATTATTATGATACCGAAAATCGTCTTATCTTTCATACTTTGGATCGGCAGCATAGGTGGAGTTTGAACGTGTTTGGAGGCATTATAGATGATCATGTAATTGGTCCACATTCCTTCAATAGACACCTAAATGGAAACGAATTTCTAAGTTTTCTTAAGAGGGACTTTTATGCCCTTTTGGAAAACATTTCCTTAAATATTAGAAACCGGATGTGGTTTCAATTAGACGGGACTCCTGCCCATTTTAAACGGTCCGTCAGAAACTACCTTGATAGAAAATTTCCTAATAGGTGGATCGGAAGAGATAACACCAAATATGCTCAGGAACGTTAGAAGAGCATTTGAAGAAAGAGCTATGTTGTGCATTGGAGAAAATGGCAATTATGTTTTATGCTAGTGCCTTTCGTTTATTTTATTGCGTTTTTTTTTCTTTTATTTTATAGATACATACAAAAATCTCTTGTTATTACCTTTTTATGCAAAAATATTTACTGTTGTTTTGTTTAGCTTGTATGTACTTCTTAGCCTTTATGATATTCATGTAAATTATGAAAAATAAAATTCTTCGAATAGTAAAATTAATTAAATAAATCAATGTAAACATACACCATTTAAATAACAAAGTTAGGGACGAATAATTTTTCATGGTACTGACGGGATGCACGGCAAATTGACACATTCAAAAAAATCACCAGCTACCTAGATTAAATTAAGGTAATGACAATTTACTTAGACCAACTAAAAAAATCCAAATAACGTAAAAAACTAGTGGAGATAGGTATAGGGACTGCTAATACTGGTTTAAAGAAAATAAAAATTTCTATCTATCAACGTAAAAATATACTGGGTGTTCTATATAAAATAACAAAGTTATGCACGAGTACAATTCACAAACTTTGACTTAGGTACTTGAACATCCTGTATACTACTAGAAAACGTTGAATATCGCATTCAATCAGCCAAAGGATCTGCCATTTACGGTTTTTATTTCACTTCTCTAAATTAATTCGTTTCCGAGATACTAGACTTTTTTTGCAACATTGCATTTTTAAACAAATTGAAATATCTCATAAACTATAAAAAATAGGTATAGGGAACCTTAAATAAAATTGTTCTAGTTTTTAGTGTACACTTCAAAAATACCATAAAATACAGGACGTTCCATTAAGAAAAACATAACTTTGATGCGCTGCTAAATTATGGAACACCCTGTATATTGCACATTATTTTTAAATTGTAGATCTAATCCGCCTACATATATCCCAATATAACAGATTTCAAAAATTGTTACCGTTTGACTATCAGAGACCACGGCGTTACTGCTGTTACACCCTGTATATTTGTGTTTCAGTTGGTGAATGTTTTGCGGCAAACAATGAAATAAATAAACAATAATAACGTAATATAGCTGCAATTCCAACTTACAACCACGTTTCTCGACACATTTTGCGTGTTTATTTTCGTAGGCATACACAGAAGAGGAGACGCTTGTTGCAGATAAGGGTTTGATATGCCCGAAAAAATTCATGTTATCGTATTTAAATTATACCACGCACAGTAAACGCGGGTGCTGAATCTATTTTTTTCTTTAACCCGCGGGCAATAATGTTTTTGTAATTTTTGCGTGCAGGTGCTAGCGAGAATTTTTTCCGTTTTTATATACAATATACACATCTAATGCTCTGTTTTTTACAGTATAAATGCCCGGAATTTAATTTTTTTTAATTGAAACTAATATGAATTACAATATTCTATTATTTTTTATATATTATTGCATTTCATATTCAAGCAATTGAATTTAATTATTTCTATAATTAAAAAAAAATATTTTTAAAATTATTTAAGTATTATCTGAACTGAGTATCGTGACCAGTAATCATGGATTAGTAGCTTCAATCTGATCAAAAGTCCCAGCGGTATCAGACAAGGAAAGCAAATGGTAGTCCCCGCAAACCTCAATAGATGGAAGCCAAACACTATATGTTTAGTAATATTTGTGTAATAAGTATATGTTGGTATACCTTATTACTGAGGGGGATAGTTAGACAGTTAGTCCGTGGCTATGTCGGCTATGACCCGTGGTTTTGTTTTAGACGTGTGTTTCAGATTTCTGTAGTTATTATTTCTGTTATCACTTTATTTTACATGCGTTTATTAGTAACAGTGTTAGTTTTGAGTGTTTTATTGTTATTTCTTTATTTACTTTTACCTGCAGTGCTTTTTTTTTGTTCACATTACATCAAACATATGTCAACAAACTTCTTATCACAGCAACTTTTAAATATATGTAGGTATTAACAGAAACTTAATGGAAGTTTTATGTTTTGCACGTTTATTTAATATTTACTTATTCTCACTGATCAAACCAACACAGGCACAATATAATACATTTGTGGTTATTACACAGGTCATTAGTAACAAAGTAAATAAAATACACAAAAATATAAATAGAATCATACAACTTAAGTAATAATACTCACATGGAAATAATCTAGATAAAACTATAATCTTATAGAACGTTATGTATCTAAGTGAAAGTTGTATGCATATACCCTACTTTTCTTGATATATAAAATAAAACTGATTTAAATATTACCGCTTTTGTGAATAGTACCCGCAAAGCTCATTAGATGGCGCGAATGCACGCTATATTAACTTCTCTATGCCAGTAACCTTTTTAACTGCTAGGTGGCATGAGGCACCCAACTGTCAAGTCAGCTTTCCAGGTGCTTCCTAACGAATCGATACTATTGATTCGACAGTTTCTTACCCTGTTGAGTTTTCCTACCCAGGTCCTGCTCAGATCAATTAATGTTGTATATATTGCTAATTTAATATATCATTGCAAAATCACGCGAAACATGCAGTAAAAAGACGTTTGGAAGAATAAAAACTTTTTTTTTAAAACACCTAACACTCATGTTTTTCGTTTATAAAAGACTCTTTAATAGCAGCTACGTATATTGGGTTCTTATACTATACAGGGTCATTCACGGAACTCGTCCATTAAAATTTCTTGAATTTACACGGAAAAAAAATCTGCTTCAATCTGCTAGGTAGAATTCGTCAACTAATTTTAGGCCAGTCTCCAAGTGTCAATAAATTTAAATGCGAAACAAATATGTCTAATATTACCAACGTGCCCAGTTTTCGCTTACCAAGCATATCTATACTCGAATTTTCTGATTCAGAACGTTCAAAAGTTTCATTACTGAAAGTCCGCACTAAAGGGATCCACAATTGAAGCACTTTTCCCATTGGCAGTCTCCAACGAGAATTATTCTATCGCTTGGAATATGCTAAAGAAGAGGTATGATAATGAACGTCTTATTGTTGAAGATCTCATTAGAGCACTATTTGAATTGCCTGTCATGCAAAAGGGCAACCCAACACCTCTTCGCTCAATTTTGGACGGGATTATTAGACACACTAGCGCATTAACCTCCCTCAATTTGCCAGTACAATATTGGGACGCATTACTCATTTATTTAATCAAGAAAAGAAAATGGATTCAGGCACCAATCAAGAACGGGAGGCACATTTGCCAGACACAACATCATTACCCACATTGGAAACATTAACAATCTTTCTCAACAAAAAATGCCAAACTCTAGAATTACTTTCACGGAATTCATTTACGACATTGCTCATAAAACGTATGTCGCATGTAGCAACTGTAGTAGACTGCAAAATCTGCTCAAAAAATCACATAGCTTTTCAATGTGAAACCTTTCTCAAAAAAATTGAAAATAAGTTCATACGGACTTTGCACCCCGTGAACGGTGAAGCATCAACAAGAAATCAAACAGTAAAATTATGACAGTTTCTGCTAGCTTCCTGTATACATATTCATGATTGATTTCTCTGTGTTCAAATTGAATTTTAGAGACTTATTTTATCTATTAGATGAAAACGTATGTGTGTACTATATCGGTAAACGAATATAATATGCTAAGTGATTATTTCAATACGTATACTCAAAATTGAAACGGTCATATATTCCATTAGGCATTTTATTTTTGAATTACGTGGAGAGCGTGCTTATATTATGCACTGTGAAGCTTTTGAAATGAAATATTTCCGCTCGTATTAAATCCGCATGAAGGATTTATATTCGCCAATCGAAAATCACAACAATATTATGTTGTATAATACAGATACAATGGGAAAGGTATTTATAAAACGAGACATGATTTACGATCTCCTGAAATGCTTAAAATTTTGTTAGTTGGCAAAGAGCACGATATTCCTCTATTTTTATCGATTATCAAACTGAAATGATAAGAAAAAGCTGGGTAATATGTCAACGCAAGTAGTATTGTGAGATTCGTTTAGTGTTTCTTTTTGCAAACTTTGCAGATATTTTTTTATAGTTACAATTATTCTGGTCAGTGCTTACGCATGTATGCTTGACTGGATATGAAGCATGTAAGTTATGAAAGACGTATGCGAAAAGTATGCAGATATTGTCGAGATAATATTTTCTTATTGATAGAAGGAATGCAATAATGTCACACATGGTTTTGCCACAGAACAGGTGGAGGCTAAAACATTTGCAATATCGGAATATTGCTTTTCGATTCTATAAGTTAAATAACTAAAGCAATATTGTTATGTCCAAAACACATTGAATAATGAAAGATACTACATCTACGTATCGATATGGTATGTTGTCAAATAATTAAAACAAAAAAGAAAAATTTATTATCAGAAAGGAAAACAGGATATTGGAATGAAGTTGTTGCTAGGCAATTACATGGCTGTAGCCATCAGAGCCATTGTCTGCCTGCAGCATAGTAAATTGGAATAAAGATTGCGATGATAGTAGAAATACGTTATGCCAGTTACCTTGGCACTTTTATTTTATTTGTTGCCATGGGCAAAGACTACTAACATTTTTTTCTTAACGCTTTAATTAATTATAAAGTTTCCGTAATAAATAATGCATTATTTCGAAAACTATCAACTTTAAGCATAAATAATATTATACATACAAGTGCAAAACATCCCTTCAATTGTATCGACGACAGGAGAATATACAGGGTGATTCTCAATATATGCGACAAACTTTAAGAGCTGATTCCTGAGGTTATTTTGATCATAAAAGTTCATATGAGTATATGTCCAAAACGGTTTGGTTTTAAAGTTATTGAATGTTTAATAATAAATCACAGTTGGTTCTTCAAAAACTATTGTGTTGAGAGGGAATTGTTTATTTGTCAATAGTTGTCAGAGTATTCTTTCAGTTTATTGCCTGTTTCTGTTTTCTAAAATGAATTACACGAACGCTGAGATGTGTGATATGCATTTCGTTTACGGTCTTGCTAATGGAAATTCGCGTACTGCTAGACGTCTTTATGAAGAACGATACCGGAACCGTATCACCCCGCATCATTCAATATTTGCCCGTCTTCACCAACGTCTTAGTGAAACGGGAAATTTTAAAAAACGGACGAATGATAACGGGCACCCATCTACATTGACAACTCAACAAGTTGAAGAAATGGTACTAAATGAAATTGAGGAACATCCTACTACAAGCACCAGAAAAATTGCGTTTGCTTTAAACATTAGTCAGAACACAGTTTGGAGAATATTGAAGGATCAACTTTGTATCCATATCACATTCAACGGGTGCAGGCACTTTTGCCGGCAGATTTTCCGTAAAGAGTGGCTTTTTGTCAATGGATGCAAAACAAAATCGCACAAAATGCTGACTATTTAGGTCAAATATTCTTCACCGACGAGGCTATTTTCTCTAGAAACGCGATTATTAATTTTCATAATAATCACATATGGGCCGAAGAAAATCCGCACGAACTAGTGAATGCCCGTCATCAACATCAATTCTCTGTCAATGTGTGGGCCGGAATTGTTGGAGATCACTTGATAGGTCCACATTTTTTACCGATGCGGTTAAATGGCGAGGTATACCGCAATTTTCTTGAAGAGGAGCTACCCCTACTGCTGGAAGAAGTTCCGTTGCAATTAAGATTACAAATGTATTTTATGCATGACGGTGCTCCAGCGCATTTTAGTTTAGTTGCTCGCGAGTTTTTAGACAATACGTATCCAGATCGGGTGGATAGGACGGGGAGTTCTACAACCGTGACCTCCTCGGTCTCCAGACTTAAATTCTTTGGACTTTTTTCTCTGGGGTCACCTTAAATCATTAGTTTATACGACTCCCATTGAAAATGTCGATGAACTGAGAAATCGTATTATCGCAGCTTTTCAAACAATTCGAAATACCCCTGGTATTTTAGAACGTACTCGCCAGTCAATACGACGGAGGATAGAAGTTTGTATTGCAGTTGGGGGCGGTCATTTCAACAGTTAGTATAAGTTAATTTTGTTTTACTAATTATTTTGTTAATTTATAATAAAAACATTAATTGTGTTAACTTACTATTAAACATTTTGGACATATGTTCTTATGAATTTTTATGATCAAAATAACCCCAGGAATCAGCGCTTAAAGTTTGTATATATTGAGCATATATTGACATTTTCGTACATTCAAAGATTTTGTTTTTGAAGTTCAGACGTATTTTAAAAACAGCCTGTACAGTATTGTAGATATACTTTCCCAAATTTTTGACACTCACGGTCCACTTCTGTCGAGAACTTTTAGTAAAGCTTCAACTGTATTCCTATCTCTTTGTTTGTCTAAGTCTAAGCTGACATGCAAACTGAATGTAGAACGTTTGATGGCTACACGTTGATGGTGTATTTGAGTATATAAATTATTTCGATAGTATTAAAGTCGGAATCATTACATTTTTTTTGATAAATACTTTTAAGACAATTTTTAGAATTATTATAATTTTTTATCATTCATGTGTGAGCCTAAATAAATTCAGAATATAAAGTGCGAAGCGCGCGCAAAAATATAACGTTAAATAATATAGTGCACTGCACGATAGAAACTTCCGCGGAGCGCACGGCATCGTGCAGCGTACGGAAGTGCCGTAGAAACTATCACGGAGCAAAATTTCGACGGATGGCAATTTATTTTGTGTGATATATTTGTTTATATTTTATCTTTATTGAAGGAAATAAAAGTTTTTAAACGTTTGACTAGCCTCTTCAGTCATGTTTAGGCGGCTTCAACGTGCGGTAGATAACATTTGTGACTGGGCCATTGAATGGAGGTTAAACATAAATGAAGACAAATGTTAGGCCATCCGTTTCACCGTTTGCCTGTCCTGGGTGGACGACGTGGTGTACTTGAGAATCACCCTCGACAGGAGGCTGACGTTCAAGACACACGTTTTGAACGTCAAAAGAAAATAGAACATCGCGAAACAACTGTTGTACCCATTGATATGCGGGGAAAGTGCTCTCGACCTGAAGTCCAAAACCTTGCTTTATAAGTGATAAAATAAAAGTATCTGCAAGTGAGACGTTCGCTACTCACATCTCTCCAAAAATA
The DNA here is from genome assembly GCA_004143645.1 of Protaetia brevitarsis. Taxonomy (NCBI): domain Eukaryota; kingdom Metazoa; phylum Arthropoda; class Insecta; order Coleoptera; family Scarabaeidae; genus Protaetia; species Protaetia brevitarsis. The sequence continues at coordinate 150,239 of RXPK01000030.1, read as the reverse complement.
GTACAAGCAAGCAATTAGTGTACTATGTGACCTATTGTTTTTATTTGCCTGCTGTCGGGGATAATATAATCTTACATACATCCAAACGCGTATAACCCGAAAACTATCACATATGACCATTTAGCGCCTAGTATAAGTTTACACTGATTTACGACATACAATGCAGCCACATAACAGTATACAGAGTATCTCCTTAGAATAAAGAAATATGCTAAAATTAATATTTTTGTGGACACTTTTTAAATTACCTTTCTATAGACTATTTGATCACAAAAAAGGCCATTATAACCGATTTCTGAAATTCGATAAAATAAGCACAACATACGTCATTCCACGTTTATTGGAACATCCTCTATATAAATATTTACACCAATCGAAAGGCTGACTAAGCGGTACAAATCCGCCATTGAAACTTTTTTTCTATCTCTTACCGCTTAAAAGTTATTCAGAAAAAAATCAAATTTGGGCCAAATTGCAAGGGTGAATTGCACCCCCTAAAGTTGAAGTTCCGCAGCAACGGAAAGCGTCCTTGAGTAACACTCCATGGAGTCTACAAACTGACAAAGTTTCATCAAAATCTGCGATTTACAGTTCGCGAGGTTCCCTTGTTAGATGACTACTAGTTTCGACAATTGTTTGTCTTCATCAGTCTGTAGCGTGATCCCGCAATAGTCAGTATTAAAACTTCAAAAAGCAACGTGAGAATTTAAAATATATATTTGTTGACCGGACATTGTGCGAAAAAGATGAAAAGTGTTCCAATGTCCGGCCGCACTAGACAGTCAAGCGCTTACTGGCCACCCAGTAATTTTTACCACCAAACGTTACACATACTGTTTTACCCCGTCTTTTGAGCATAGAATTACACACGATGAATGTGAAGATTGGAGTTTTGTATGTGAGCTCCCAACTCCAACTAAAATAAAGGAACGAAAATATTGCGCTCATTTACTGCTATTCGTTTCACAAGAATGGAAGTGTTAACAGACAGAATTTTGATTATAATACAACACAAAATCCACACTTTATGACATACTTTTCAAACTAGATGGTCTAAAAATGTTTAGGAAGCTGTAGTTGATAATTACATATTGAACCTATTTTTTTTTAATATAGAGGAAGAGCGGAAGTTTAATAATAATATACAGTATTTTCAAATGGTAAATTATATTATGGTCAATCGGTATTGCAAATATTTTCAAGAAGTTAATCACAAAATAATTTTATACTAGATGTATTTATTTCAAAGTGGATGAGAATAAAGAGGAAAACATTGTTTCATCTTTCTCTACAGGGTCACTCTAAATAATTGACCATCATTTAACAGATACTGTGGAGTTTTACATATCAGATGCGATAACAATTTATCTCTCTTACAATTTAATTGTAGATAAATTTATGTTGAAAATTTAGTATCGTAACCATGTACGAAGGTTGATATGGATACTAAATTATAATTGTAACATTAAATCGAGCCCATGCTATTACCTTTTCGCCCAACAATCCTCAGAGACCTTAACTAAGCACATCCATAAATAACATCAGGTATACTCAGCTTTAAGCTTGTTTCGTTTGGACGTTTATGAATGCGAAAGCCTTGGTAGTTTTGCTGCCAGCCAGCGAATTGATTAGACGCGCCGTCCTAAGATCGTTTTACGCGAAATTAACTTCGTATTGTCGTTTGCGAATACATAAACTTCAGATTGTACTACCTACAAGCGACTTAAAACGCGCGGATCAATCCCTTGAGGGGATTTATCAATTTTCCGCAACTCAAATTCGACGAATTCCAAACGGAATTAGATCGATTTGATGAGGATGGGTTCCTCTAGAGAATTTCGACGGTATTTGCGTTCGTTAAGAACTAGGAAGTGTTTGGGTAATTTATGGGTATGCGACGGTAATTGAAATAAATCTGTTGGGATTCGAAAGTTCACATGATGGAAGTTGGTGGAAAATTTAACAAAGGGATTCAGGTAGTTATAGGATTGGATAACGAAATTTGTTTAAGGTTCTGAGATGTTAAAGCCGTGTTCGCGAATACATAAATTGGACAGAACTTTTTATTAAATGCGACAAAATATTTATCGTGACGAAGGTGCAGAATATAGAGTACGGGGATTATGTGATTCAAGTTAGTTTAGCGAGATCCCTGTGGTGGAGTTTGCAAACGACTTAAGTCTATATAGAGACTGCTGATTGTATGTAGGGTCGGCGTTGTAATGTATGTATTGCTACGCTACACAGTAGCATACAGCCCGGATTACAAAATTAAATTTTAAAAGAAATATATTAATTAAATTAGAAAAAATCAAATTTTATATATCCCAGTGTCATCTATCTTTATTAATTTTGATTTAGAAGTGTGCTCTCTCACCAGCCAGATGGCATGCAGGGCAAGAAATTTCCGATCGAGAGGCGGTGACATAAAAAAAAATATTGAATAGCTCGTTACTTTCTTATATATTTCAGTAAGAGTAGAGATTCTGAGCAAGGATGTTGTCAATTGTCCTCTCCTTCAAATTCACTGTCAATGACCATTTTAAATGATATCATAGGCATGATAATGTCGTGCCTCAATGGTATTCAATCTCTCATGTGAAATTCAAACATTTAAGTGCGAATAATAGTGTTTTTATTTAATGAAAAAAAATTCTAAATGTGAACTTGTTTAAAGTCAGACATAAATCTTTGGATAATTATCTCAGGTAAGTACGTGAGTCCGTTTAATTAATAACACTAAAGTTTCATTAGTGATTCCACTTTTTGCAATTCAAATTCATAGTTTCGTATGTAAATACGTTTAAATTGAATTTCAAAATTCCCGCGTTTTCTGACCGTTCAAACGGAGTTATGTTAGGCTTAAAGAGACGTGTGAAACAGAGTAGCCAACCTTGATGGTAAATTGCTGGATATTGGTTCGTAACGTAAATACATAACAAATACTTATAAACCTATTTACACAAATTTCCCCAAGTAACCGCGAACGGTTTCGCAGACGATATAAACACCTATAACCCTAATCTAACCTCAATTCTTTCTGAACGAATAAAAATGAAATTTCCTATAAGTACAATTAAATTTGGATTGGAATTGAAATAATATGTTTATTTTTTAGGTAGATTTGAAGAGGAATACCTTCTGCGAGCATTGGAGTGGTCTGGAATGTTCGAATGTCGGATCAGGGCCCTCGTACCATCGTCGTCACCTCAGATCATGGAAAGTGGCTCGTTCAGGACAGGAACATTATAACAGGAAACTCAGGAAAATCGTCGTTGAAGAAAAATTACCCAAAAATTGCAGGTAATTTGGATAATATTTATGTGAAAAACTTTGTTTAACAATTAACAATTATTTTTAGGTTGTAATATGGGATAAAATTGGATTTTTACGAAATAGCCGTTAAATTTTTCAAGAACAAAATGAGATAGGTCTGCCTCGAACAAAGTTCAAATGTTTTAACTGACTTGAAAGCGATTGTCTTCGTCAAGGAGTCCAACTGTCTGTGAAAATCCGTTAACGTAACCGAAATGAGGGGAACATCCATTGTTTTATATATGAGAATGCCCATGTGATCGAAAGAACTATCAGATGTTTAAACGAAGTGAAAATAAATAAAATTACAAAATCTGGAATCACCTTACACTTGTAATATAACAAAGGTAGGCGTCAGTAGATCATGAGAAAAATACATTTAAATTTTTTAAACACTTATTACTATATAAAATTAACAATCTTAAAATTCATTATTGCACCTAAAAGGTAGGCAACCATTTATACACATAGAATTGTTACAGAACCCAATTTCCAGCGATTTCCCCATGTCTTTCTGTTGACATATCAAAGCAATATAATAAATTTAACTGACATAAATACACAGTAAAAAAAAAACAGGTGCTTATCAGCTATTGTTTTATGACAGTTTAATTTGATGTTTTGTGCAATTTGTAGCAATTACAATGGTTGCGTATTCTAATGCTGAAATGAGCGATATGGTGTTCATGTACGGTCGTGCTAATGGGAATTCTTTACAAGCACGTCGCTTCTACGCTGAAACGTGTCCTGATCGCGCCAACTGCCTTCGCATGTGATGTTTCAGACGGTGTTTCAACGACTAAGAGAAACTGGTTCGTTTGAGAAGCGGTCTTCTGATACTGGACGGCAGAGAATAGCATGTACTCCACAGATAGAATGATGTTTTTTTGGTTGGGCTTCTCTCATTATCTCCATATATGAAATCGTCATCTGATTCTACAATATTTTCTTCACACTCCGACTCGCTGTTGCTGATTGAAGACGCCTGATCTATCTTAGGAGGAGTAGGTAATGGAAGCTGAGGGCTGTGTAATACTGGGGCCGTGGATGAAGGAAGATCCGGATACATTACAGCAGGTGCATTTTTGCCAGTACGGTGTTTGGAAGAGTCCACAATGCAAAAGTAGCAGTTGCTTGAGTGGTCAGTGGGTTCCCGCCAAATGCTTGGAATTGCAAATATCATGGATCTCTTTTCTCCCCTATACCATCCTCTTGTCTTAATAAACTGACCACAAACATAGCAAAACGCGTCTCCTTCATGTTTGCAACCTCTTGGAAGCCATCATCTAATTAGGAAATAGGTATAGTGAAAATGAGAAGTACATATACACACTGTTTTGAGCGCTGAAATCGTGCCGTCGAGTCTATTATATCAGCTTTAGGAGTGTACACGTTTTGAATGGAGGGACGTTGGAACATTGGATCTGTCAAAATTTAAAATAGCACCTAAACAATATAGCCATAAATTATCAAAGCAGGTTGAGTGGTAGAGACATCTTCGTTGTGATATTTTCGTTTTGTTTTCCAAAAAAAAAAATCTAAAACCGAAAAAGTAGATACTTGTCACTTTGATAGACATATTTATTGTCATTCCTATCGTAAATGAATTCACTCCCGTCACTGATGCCTTTAGTTCCCGTACTCTACGTCGAACGACATAATATGTACTTCTCATTTTGGATTTGCTTGTAAATTTTAAAATATCACTGTCTTGGTCACAAAAGCAAAGTTTGTGGGAAATAATCGACTGTTTTTATACTTTTCTGACATAAGAAAATAGGAAATGACAGTTACAACCCAAAGACAAAAAATTAATAGAAATTGTTACATAGTGTTATTAAACAATTATACTAAATGTTATTAAAACCCTACAGTAGATCAAAACTCATTAAATCATCCCATATGTCAGGTATGATATCATACTGGGGGTACGAAAAAATCGCTTGTTTTTATTATACAAAATAGTTTTGACATCTTTAGGACATAATTTGAAATTACAAAATGGTAAATGTTTGAAGCTATCGTATTATTGCACCTTTGTATTTGAAAAACCTACCACGCCTCCTCCAAGTAATCGATAATCTCAAACCAGTAAATCTAAAGTCCCCATAATAATTGAGATACATCGCTGTGCGCCGTTTCCTCTAATATAAAGCGACGTTTATCGCTGTAAGTCAACACCGAGAAATATGAGGACATAAAAAAGGCTCCCTGTATAGATAATACCTTCCAGCGCCGCTAGCAATATTTTCTCCTTTGGAGTATCACAGGTTATAAAGCCTTATGAAAGTCTTTATAGGACCATCGCTTTCAAATTTTGACGGAATTATTTTGGGTAAAAACGACTTCACAATATCTAATTTGTTTTTTAATCATATAAAAAGAACACACTTCGGGAGATGTAAAACTCTTTATCCGTCGCAGATGATTAAGAAAAATTTATTACGTAGAACATCGCAGACCCTATTCATAAAGATAATGATTTTAATGATGTTTTTCGGTGAATTTTAATCCTTAATATTATTTTTATAAAATGCTGTATATATTTTTTTATTTAGGTAGGTAGAAAATTTATGAGATTAAAGCTTTTCGCACTGGCGTTTTTTTTTTTTGGTAACCCTTTGCTATGGCAACAGACTATAATTAGACAAGAATTCTCTTTAATGTTTTATCACTGGAAAATTATAATGCTTTTAAAGCTCAATATGTATCCATTTCACTCGTGTACTCGTGGGCTGAATGTTGAAATATTTTATCACTGGGGATTTATAAAAGTACTTTCAGTGCCAGTTTTTTTTTTCTCTAGTATTATTGGAATAAATTGGTCTCAGAGGTGACTTTTATCGTGACATATAAAAAAAATCTATATTCTGGCTGGATTAAATATTTGAAATGTCAACCAACGACATCCATACGAATTGCAAGGGTTTAAAAACATTCCAGAATCTCATGGATATAGCTAGAATTTATTGCATTTGTCTACGATAATTTGTGTAATTCATACGGCCGTTTGCACCGTTCGTGATTAAGTTATAATTAACATTTAATCATAATTAAAGTTTAAATTCCTTTGCACCAACTGCTTAACTAATAATTAAATCCTTAATTCGTGATTATCTTTAATCAGTACTCAAAGTACGAATTAACTCATAATAAAGTTGACGCAAGCGTAGTTTCTTTGTTTACAATCGTGTTTATAGGCGATTATAGGTTATGTCATGCGGTTTTTGGTTATAATACAAATATCTGTGACTGTAAATTGAAATAGATAGCTAATTAAAGTGTTCACTATGAAGATTAGGGAACAAGGGATAGCGGCGTGCAAGAAGTGTTATTTTGGCAGGGTTTTAGAAAGTCCAAGGTAAATCAAAAATAATTTCCCGAAATAAAAACTGACAATAAATGTATTTGAGGATTACTCGTGGTTTCAGGTGGGAATGACTCGGTGGTATTTTCGTAATAGGAAAGGATTATCTTTCTATAAATTCACAATTTTTATATGATGCTAACTTAAAAATAATGGATATTCGTAGTACGATTGGCCAGAGGAATACACACATTAATGATCCATTCTTTTCCATAAGCGACAGTGGATATGCCTCAAAAACAGAATTATTGACCCACACATTTCTGAAAACAGTTGTGAAAATCGTTATAATGAAAGCCATATTACAAACACGGAATGTCATTGACAGAATATTTCTAAGAAGAATGTTTTTCCAATACTGGCATATGGTTGTCGCTTTAAAGCTGGATACCTCTATGCCAGTAGTAGTTGCTACCTCAGTATTGCACCATATAGCCATAAATATGGGTAAAGAGGAAATCAATGAAGAAAAAATTAAATCAAGAAATTTTAAATGGACAACTTCATGAGATTATATTATGACGCCTGTTGATGATGTACCTGCTGCGACACAGGCATTACTAATTAATGATTATTTCAACAATTTGTAATTCCATTTGCTATATAGAAATTAACTTTTGAACATTTTTTTGTTGTATTTGTTTTCTTTGGCTTTTATATAAACGAAATATATTTTATTACTCTAAATGCGTTATCACTTTGATATTTTTAAAAGAAATATTGTCTATGTAACTAACCATGTAACGGTGTTGGGGATTACAAGGATAAACAACAAATGGGTTTTCACGACTCCAGTAATGATTATTTCTTTTATTGGAACATCCCGCGATTAGAAAAGTTTAAATTCATCACTCCATAAAATGTGTCTAAAGAAATTGTGATTTTCTTCAAAAGCATTGATAAACCATTGAGCAAAAGTTAATCGTCTTTGATAATTGCCCAAAAGTAGAGTTTGAACAGGCTGATATTTAAAGGGAACATATTTATATTTTTTCAGAATTTTATGGATCGTACTACGAGAAATACCTGATTCTCTGGACAAATCCCTTACAGAATTATTTGGATGTACCTGAAAATATGCCAACACATTTATTCTATCTCTTGTGATAATATAAAATCATTTTTTTTCCTCTTCTTTATAAAAATTGTTTCGTTGCCTCTTAAATAGCGACGGTCTGGTACATCACGATCAGGAAATTGCTGAATGTAACGTTCTAGCGCTCTATCTGATTTTTTGTTAAACAGCAAGTACAACTCCAACATATCACACTTTTCCAAATGACTAAATGTCATTGTTACGGTTGAAAAAATTGTAAAAACAATACTTTTTCCGCACAGTAACTTTAACAACAACAAATATAAATAATTTGACAGCTATTAAACAATGTGACGCTTTAATTTTCCATGGGTATATCGATTTCGTGGAAACAAAATAAAGATAAAGATTTCTCAATAACTATTTTATTTGATATTTTTTTATAATAGTGTACTAAGACTTTTTTGTTCAGTTTGGAATTTTCTTTTAAATTGCAAAAAAATATACAGGGCGTTCCATTAACAAAAAATAATTTTGGACAAATATCTAGAGAACGCGACGCTCAGTTGTTTTTCTGTTTTCACAATTGTAACCGCCATAAAAAATACTACTACTTTGTCCATTTGACCGATTCTGTACCTCCAAAGATAACAAAGTTAACAATAGTGCACACTTAAGTGTGGACACCCGGTATATTCAATATAGCTTCCTCCGAATATTTTTTGATTCTTGATTATTAGAAATTGCATTAATTTGAAACACTCAACTATATAGCTTTTGCTTTCAATTTAAATATTTACAACAGAAATACACAAGGTATATACGTGGTTGAATATATAAATAACTTCATTATTAAGGAATATATAATTGTTTAAAAAAAACTGTTGTTAAAGTGAAATCAATATCTTTCATTCATATCAGGTAGTCACTGTGTTTGTCCTATACAAAATAAAACTATTACTAATAATACTGCTTTTTGATTTAAATTTATATTAAATATTCACTAAACTTCCTCGTTTCCTGCACTACCTATAAGTTGAACAACAAATTTAAGGTAAGTATATTGTATATTTATAGCAAACTATTACCTTCTATATCAGTTATTTAGTGAACGTGCATTAATGATTACTGTTTCCTTATCACAAGTAATCCAAATAGCTTGCATTAATTGAGGTTAATAATGAAGGTGTGATAGCCATTATAGAATAGTTCACTCATAGCAATACATCTACTTTGACATGGGCAAATCTTTTACTTACCGCAACTGAATATATTCTTTGGTTTACTACTTCAGTTTAATTATCATAAGTTACCGGTATGAAGCAGACCGTAAGTAACTTTGATTGCTTCTTGCTAGTATCAGTGTTTAGGATCTCTTTTTTACTAGTGCTAAGTAATCTGCGCTTTTGTCCCCTATCCAGTTGAACTTTTTACTTACGATAATTGTATTTTTATTTATGTACGGGATCTTACCTGTTTCATACTGCGCATTAATCTAACAATTGCTGACGTGTTTTATTGCATATATCCTTTTTATTCTTTAATCTACAAGTGGGCATAATTTTTTGTACTTTATTAACAATTTCAATGCAACATTTTGCTCTCCACTTACAGTTTTGAACGTATTTACTCTCACCTCCACAACCATTTGATTTTGATCTTTCCCCTGTATATTCCAGCCATGTTTTAAAAATTTTGTACTTAATTATGGATCTACAAGTCATGTAGAGCTTTTTATCAAGAATATTTTTTTTTGTTGAAATGTAAGAAACTTTTTCTCCATTTGTATAAAACTTTTTGGGACACACTGTATATATTTTCGAAACACTATACATGGTGATATACACGTATACATTTCGGTTCCGTTTATCAAGCTTTACAGAACGATTTCCATTGGAATGCAAAGTCACATCTACCAAAATTGAAACTCGTCGACTGGTCGAGGTTTTGGTCTTTTATTTTTATAAGTTCGCCCCCTATATTTTCTATTATCAGATCTCCCAATCCGTCCAGATGTTCCAGATTTCGCCACGAGGACCGGGGGGAAACGTTAACATCAGCAGTATTACGTGAAAAATCTAAGCGCGGCCCACTTCTGCAGATTTCCTCTCGAACCGTACAAAAGGAAATAAACGAATTCGCATGCAGAGAATCCATCTCGAATACTGCGATATCGTTCAGATTATTAAGTGCGCTGTTGCATTCGCTATAGAATGCGAAACGTAAAAAAAAAAATATATAAATTGAAGATTTTGCATTTGCATTTTGTAATTTTATCAGATTTGCTTCTAATTTCGTGAATCTCTCTCGGATACGTCACCAGCTGATGTTGCCTACCTGGTGTGCGATATATTAAAGAGGGTGGTATTTTAAAATTCCAAACGTGGGGGAAATGAATTTTGTACAGCTAATTTACGGCAGGATTAAGAAACGACCGGCTGGTAAGTGTAAGCGGGGCGAAAGATAAATGTTTACAAGAGATAAATGTTTATAGTCTGAACACGTTTGCTGGATTTTCGAAAGGGTTGTTCTGTTTTCTTACTAACGGGTTGTAACGAATTTATCAGTTCTAATTGAAAATTGAAAGGGCTTTAAATTTTGTGGAAATTAAATTATAGACCATAGACTAATTTTGGAATTATTCTCTGAATACATTGAATTTAGAGACGAGAAACAAATAACATAGGATTCCCAATGATAATGATTTTTTTCAATAAGTTGTTATATGTCTAAGGAAATGTTTGCTTATATCAAACTCTTACACATTAATGCATGCACAAGTGTATGCTACAGCTATATCATTAAATAGATATTTAAGTGTGTTGCTATATAACACAATAAATTGGGGCAACATGCCAGCTCATAACATTCATTGTATATCTACATGTATTCATCTACACACAAAAAAATCTATTATCAATCTGAATATTTTTATTTATTCAGAAATCGAAACTTAATATGTATTTAAATGAACTAAATCTTGTTGGTTAGAACATAAGAGTAAATTCTCTGAAAACACAATATACTCTTAGAACAAATAGTATAAATATTTACATTGAAGTATACTTCCTCCTAATGAACATTGTTATTGTTGTAAGGAATAAATCTATGCAATCATAGTGAGAAAATCTGTAGATTCAAAATAAAATCCCTTATACGTTTGGTATAATGAATTACTATATAAAATTATTAAATGTTTTGTACAGAAAATATGCAATATGAAATTGAAATTACCATAATATTGAAACATTTGAAACGAATTTTACCCCACCATGTGTTCCTTAAATGGGTCCTTAAGGATCCTGGGGGTTGGGAGTACCTACCAGGCGCGTCCCCGAGTTGATGGATAGAGGAAAGGCCATCTTGTCAGGGTTCGCTTAAGACGAGATGGTTAGTGGCGCCTATAAGTTCGTCCTCTCTGCTTAAAACCGGAGCAGGATGAATGAAGACCGTTGCCATGAACCATTCCCCCCTCGCCCGAGCTGTCGTGTCGTGGCTAAGCGCTTGTAGAGGGTTCTTTAACGATGCCAGTTGTTGCTTTCGGCTACCGAAAGCCCAACTGTTAAACCAGGTCCCGAAAGGGTGGGGGGTCTTGGCTTAACTGCACGGATCGAGAGGAGACAACCTCAGTAAAAACCTAAATTCTAAGGTGGCAGACTAGGCTGATGGGATGCGTGGCTGGATAGAAGACCAGTCTACTAGTCCAACCTTGGGGCACCTGGCGCAACCCATTGTATTTAGCCTTACCTCTGCATGCGGGGCTCTGTGGAGGTGGACCTTTTTTTTTCCCTAGCTACTCGTGGGATCAACCATGGAGGAAGGACGTTTATTAGCGGGACGACACCGCTAATAAACAGGAATTGGAGCAGGACCTCCATAAGAAGAAGCCTTCCACTTCCAAAGTGAGAGCATCTCCCAAGGGAGGAACAAAGGGAGGAGCAAAACGACTGGAGCAGATTGGAGAACAGGATGGCATCCATCCCCTCTCAAATTGCGTAGTACTATGCAACTCAAAGGCGTTGCACCTGGGAGCACCTGAAATCGAAGAGGGAGACTTACCTAACCTAGGGCCTTCTCATGTCCTACACTTTCTGAAAGGAATAGGATTGGAAGGCCAGCTGTAAAACAGCAAGAACAGGGGACACAATAGATCTTTTAGATTAGATAATAAGTATCATCCATACAAAGTGGATTTACTTCAAAATTTGCGATCCAACGAACCTGAAAATGGACTATCTTTTTTAGCTTTAGTTTTGGCGCAACTTGATAATGACTCAGAATTCCTTAATAAAATCATGTGGACTAACGAATCACGTTTCCATAACAATGAAGTGGCCAACCGACACAACGGCCCTTACTGGTCTGTCGAGAATCCTTACTGAGCATAGCATGGCTTATTCAATGGCCATTTAATTGTACCTTTCTTCTATCAAGGTACTCTTACGGGGGACAATTTACAGAGAACTATTAAGAAATTCATTACCAGTTCTTTTTCAAGATATTCCTTTGGTCGAGAGATATGCAATGTGGTGGCAACAGGACTATACTCCGTCTTATAATTCGCACATAGTTAGTTAGTATTTAGACACACAGTTCCTCAGAACTGGATTGGAAATAGAGGACCAATTAAGTAGCCCGCACGCTCACCAGATATGTCACCCCTAGATTTTTTCCTTGTGGGGATATTTAAAGCGAGTTGTTTATGCCGAAAGACCAGTGAATGTTTTAGACTTACAAAACAAAATATGTCAAGTCTGCCAAGATATTTCTTCAGATACAATAAGAAGAACCTGTGCAACAGAGCTTCTTTGTAGGTATGAACATTGCCTAATGGAAAATGATCGGCATTTTGAACATATTATTTGAAAAGAATAAAATATTGAATCAAAGGAAAATAAGAATCGAAGCAAGCTTTGATTGCTTAGCTTTAAGATATAACGAAATTATTTTAACAGTTCTGCGAAGCTTGTTGTGTACTGGTATTGAGAAAAGGCTTTGTTGTTTCTAATTGCTGCTTATTTTGTTTTATCTCTAAATTGGTTTATTGCCGTGCACCTTTTTATCGTTGCTTTTTGTTTATTATTTATTTACTTATAGTTCAACTTTGAGAAATATCATATACTTGAGGCATATTTTGTATGTAGAAGGCACAGCAATAGAGCCTTGGAACTCCAACAGAGAAATGTTTCCAAACAGGATACTACCAAATAGAAAGTATTTTTTTCTATTACTTGCTAAATAGTGCGGAATTGAAGAAACACAAGTATGTACCGTTTAAATATCGGCCAATGCGAATTTTGCTTGATATACGGACTTTGAACGAAGAATTGCGTTTTGTATGTGCGTTTTTGGCACATTTCGTAGAAAATAATGGATACAAATACATTTTGTGGAACGACGAGATAAACTTTTCAAACTATAGAATGTACAACATAAAAAATATGCATCATCGGATCATTATAAATCCTCTTCTACCAATGCCTTGTAGGCCACAACACCCCTTTAGTTTCATAAAATGGTCCAGACTTTTATCAAGGTTCACTTACTGCAGAATGATATGTTGACATTCTACAATCTGTAATGCATGATTTCGTTTAACTACTAGGGCTGAAACATACATACAGATAATCCTGAAATTGATGGATGAACAATTATTTTAACCCTAAAATAACCGATACTAATTGCTCCTACCAAAATCATTCAAAGAGATTTTATTCCTCATTTACATGTTCTATTACACAGGAAAAAAAAACTGAATGAAATATATAGTAAACCTAAATGTATACAGTCTAATATAACAAAAATCCAAGTTGGCACCTTGAACCATACTCAAAAAAGCCACCCCTTTAAAGGGGAAAATAATGATAACTTTGAACTGAGTAAACGGAATTAGTCCTTGTTTTTCTGTAGAATGCCCATAATCAGTGTCTACTTACATAATTTTTTTGAACGTGATAGCTTAAGTAATTCCTGAGAAAACAAATATTGAATTTTTCCACCCTTATGCTGCTTATGAGCTAATTTTTGGTATTTACAGTATGTGTGACAGTAGTACTCATTTGCTTTAATTTCAGCCCGATAGCTCTAGGAGCACTTTTCAATGGCTTATCGGAGCAGAGCCTTTCTGTTAGGACCTCTGTTGTTAATGCCCAATTATGCGCTGGAGCTCCGTCCTGTTGCAAATGAAAAAGTTCCTCTCTTCCAAGTTTCAGTTATCCATGAAATCATCCATTAGAGATCGTAGAATGTCAACATATTCATTTTGCAGTAAGTGAACCTTGATAAAAGTATGGGGTGGTCCATTTAAAAAAAAACAAAGTTATCTATTATATTTCGTAAACGCGATTTTCAACTGTTTTTTTTTTCTGATCACACGATTGTAACCAGCGTAAAAAACCCTACATATATAGTAAAATAGCTGCGATATTAACAAAGTTAGCAATAGTGCGCCGATAACTTTGAACAGCGTGTATACAAAGGGCAAACGAAAATGTTTGTACCGTAGTTACAAACATGATACAAATGTGATACAAGATGATGATGTGTCTTGAAAAAATCAATAAAAGGATAATAGATTGTATCAGATCAGTTTTTATCTGTCTCAAAAAAAAAAAAACCTAAAATAAGAGAAATAACTGATGTTACATAGTTGTTGGGCCTCTGGTATAAAAGCAATATGGACGTTCACCAGAAACAGCATCTGTGCCAAACGAGGCCTTTCACACATTTACTCGACAGATTCACAAAGGCCGCCGATGTTTAGTTACGGCTTTTGGGGAGTACCCTTAATTAATTATCTTCGTCGGTCAGTTAGTTTCAGTGAGCCCGTGATCATCATTTAGAGGAGTCGCACAGTCTGCAACAGTTGTGATTTATACCGAGAAAAAATATTCTTTTCCACAAAGAATTAAACATTTTAAAAACAAGATGTTTTATCGAAAAATTTACAAAACTCATTTAATTGGAATCGCGAATTGTATAACGCAGACGCAAGTGAGAAATTTTTGCTTGAATTTAGTTAGAATATCTNTCACAAAGCCGCGATGTTTAGTTCGCTTTGGGGAGTACCTTAATATATTCTTGCGGTCAGTGTTCAGTGAGCCCGTGATCATCATTTAGAGGAGTCGCACAGTCTGCAACAGTTGTGATTTATACCGAGAAAAAATATTCTTTTCCACAAAGAATTAAACATTTAAAACCAAAATGAGTTTATCGAAAAATTTACAAAACTCATTTATTGGAATCGAGAATTGTGATAAAGCAGTACCGCAGTGAGAAATTTTTGCTTGAAAATTTAGTTAGAATATCTCTTATATCTAATTGGAGGGAAGAATTAGGTATCTGGGTGCGATTCTTATCGATACAGGTGGAATTTGGTAGGAGGTTAAAGTTTCTCGACCGTTACATACCGATCCTAAAGTTTTATTAAACTTCGTAAAGATGCTGAAGTAGATGGGGTAGACAGAAGGTGATGAATTTCTATTAAAAAGTTCCGATATTGCAAACGTCAGGAGGAGAACAATGTAAGACGATATTGCCGAAGTTAAAACTCATTTTTAACGCGCATATTAAACGTGAATCAAATTTCTTACGGCGCGACGTTGTAATTACCGAGAACCGGCAAATTTTAGTGAAATTCCGTAGAACTTAAGATATTTTTCGTTTTTTTTTTATTTTTCAAATTCTTACACTATAGAAACTTTTATAAATAACATTTATACACACAAAAAAATGTAAAATAATAAAAATAATGACGGCAAACTTTATCAATTTAGTTAAGAAAATATCGGCTGTTTATCAGACAGAAATGTTTCGCTAAACCCGAATTCAGAAACAAATTTCTTATTTTAAATATAATCTTATTATTTTTCTTATTTTAAGAAATCTTAAATCTTAAGAGACATTTGTTGATATTGAAATTAAATCAGAGGCAAATTCGTGTTCCTATCCTTTTTATTATATTATCTTATTGCGACATGTTTCGGTTTATTAAACCATCATTATATACAGTGTGTTAAAAAAAGGTTGTCGGATATTTTACCCATTGTAGTACTGGTGGAAATAACAAAAGTCTTAGTAACATGGGTCCGCAATTCACTGTTGTTGCAATATGATTGCTATTGGTTTAGTAGGATAAATTTTCAAAGAAATTCTGATCGAATGTAATTAAACAATGTTTATTTAAAGTAAAACTAAAGAATTGTGCTAGCATGTCACCGTTCATTTCTAAGCACGGTCAACACCTTCTTATGAAAGATCGACGCAATCTTTCGAAAATTCCTGGAGTCTCCGAATTTCCTCGCAACAATTTACGATTCGTTGCCTGAGGTTCTCCATGGCGAAATTGTTTACCAGATCGTGGCGTACACCTAATTGTTTTAGATGCCCAAAGATAGAAAGTCTAGAGGTCAGGTCAGGGGACCTAGGAGGCATGCAGTTGTCCACCGTCCTATCCACTCTCGTTGTAATCTTGATTTAAGAATTTCTAACTAGATGGTAAAATGTGCAGAAGCTACATCGTGCATAACCACATATTAATCTGTCACAACAAGTGGCACGTCTTCCAACAAAACGGGTAATCATTCTTAAAAAATCCAAGTATACTTTTGAATTTAGGGAGAAATACTGGAGCAATTAAACAGTCTCCAAAAAATGCAAGCCAAACATTTAGTGGAAAAACGGTTTTGGTGTGGCAGTTCAACAAAGCATGGGGATTTTCATCTGCCAGACGTGATTGTTAATGAAAATTGAATATTCCGTCTCTTGTAAACCAACCTCGTCACTAAATAATATGAGTCGCAAAATTAGGAGTTTTGCAGCCTTCGTAAAACCTCAGACAAAACTAACTGCATCATAATCGAGAGGAGCAAGAACTTGCCGCGGTTGATGTGGTAGGGATAGAGCTGCTGTTCCCTGCAGAACTCTCCAAATGAGAGGATGACTGACGTTCAGTTCTGCGGCAAGTTCGGGTGCTATATATCTTGGGTGTGTTCTAAAACCGTCGCAAAAAATTCTAATTCTACTGCGGAGAAGAAACTGATCTAGGTCTACATAAACCACTAATTTAAAATGAACCAGTTTAAGACAGCGGATACTGAAGTCTCGAGAAATCTTATCACTCGGTAACAACCGATTTGGAATTCTTCGGCATACATACGCCGTGCTTCAGTGGCATTACCATTCGCACCACCGTACATAAAATACATATCGACCATTTCTGCATTTGTTGTACTTATGCATAATTGAGAACAAACAAAAACTAGACGGAAATGATAATAATCTGATGACAGAATGTCTGACAGAACTAATTTACAAGTCACAATCAGTTGTATTGACAAAGGGAACTATTCTCAAGACCGAAAATGTTATTTTTTTTTATTTTAAATATGCAATCGACTATATGTCAAAACAGTTGAAGTTGCGGACCCCATGGTTGAATAAGACTTTTTTGTTTATTTCCCCAGTACTATAATTGGGTAAAATATCCGACAACGCTTTTTTACACACTGTATATATGCATATATTAAACCGAAACAGTCGCAATAGACGATAATATAAATAAAAGGATTGGAACATCCGAATTTGCTTCTGATTTATTTAAATATCACTATATTACACCAATCCCCCATGGGACCACTAATAGACTATAAGAGACATTGTTTTAAAGATCACTTGTAACTATACTACTGAGAAAGAGATTGCATTAAACGAAAAGTTTTATACGATTGGTTTTTATCATATTCAACGAAAAGAACGAAAAAACACTCTTTCTCAGAGTGGTTTATTTTAATTGAAAGTAGCGTGCTGTTTTGCCGGAAGACTATTTTCTTCTTAAGTACATGCTTTTTTCGACGAAAGGTAACCATAAATAACACCTTAACTTGACTAATATTTTTATAATGTCTGTATAACATTGTGTTGAGTAAGACAATACACTTACATATTATATTGTTATTATTATGTACATTCTCACAGAAAAATCGGCAACAAGCAATCGTGAATTTTAAAATTCTCGGGTGTACATGCAGCTTTCAGAGGATATATGCACTTATCAAAGCCATAAAGACTTTTTTGTGTGTATTATTCCGATCAAAGGTAAAGAAAAAAAGTCACACAAATATAAATATATATAGCAGAAAAGGGTTTATAGCATTAAATAAACAATTGGAATTTCGGTGGCGGTGTTTCTTAGAAATACCGCATAACGGAAATATTAATAGCAATAAAAACTAACAAAAAAAGGCTCTTGAGCTAGACGGCACATTTAGAAATACAGATGTATTTATTTAAACTTGTCTTGATGTTATGTAGAGATAAGGCTTTTTTCAAGAAACATATGGGGATGGGATTTTAAAAAATAAATTAACACTTACTATGATATTAGGTTGCTTAGTTTGATGTGATGCCGATGTAACACTTAAGCAACTAGACAATATGTAATCAGCCTCCTGATTTTTTGAACATGTGATTTTCACATTGAATTTACAGCTATCATTGATGTATTCATAGTGTTGTTGTTTAGTATTCTTAAATATTGTATTACTAAAAATATTTTCTATGTATTAAAAAATGATAAAAAAGTTTCAGATTATTTACAAATTTTTAAAGCAATAATTTCACAAAAGAAATATTTATTTATTAATCACTCCGTTTATTGTATTTTAAGATAATATATCATAACATCGCCTGTGTATCCAATGATCGTTCTATTTTATTGAAATATAGCTACACATTGGTCGGTAACACAATTCGGGCAGTAGCAACGAAAAAATATTAAATATATCAATTCAACAATAATACTTATTAGCACTAACTGGATTGACGACAACATGCTTTTTAAAAAATGTTATAGTATGTATTATAAATCCAATAATATTTAAAATAACTGTTAATAACTGTGCACATAAAGACAGTTTGTAAAGAGACTAAGTGTTGGCAATATTTCAGAAAAAGATCAACGACGTCCAGATTACACAGGCGATAGCTAAATACTATTTCCTAAAACAATAACGGGGGGGAGGGTTCATAAAATAAATAATTTCTTTGGAAACTAATTGCTTTATTTAAAGAATTTGATAAATAATACTAAACCGGGTTTTGGTAATTTTTTTATCGATAGAAGAAAAACTTTATAGTAATCAAATATTTAAGAATATAAACAACAATAGTAATTAATAATCATAATAGTGTCATAGTAGTCAATAAATCTGTGAAAATCACAATATCCCAAAACTAAGGAGGCGACATATTATCTAATAATAAACTACAATACTCCGAGCAGAAAATCAAGTAAAGTAACTAACATCAAAGCAGCACTAACGAGTAACATAATATTAAATAATAAAATCCCATCACCACATGTTTTTCTTAAAAAAATTATCTGCTACACTAAATCAAACACAGTTAAATACTATATATTTCTAAATGAACCGTCTATTCAAGAGTTCTTTTTGTTAGATATTCTTTTTCATTGGTATTTATAAAGGAACGCCGCCCGAAACTCCGTTTTGTTTATTCTATACATAAACCTTTTTCTCTCTATATAATTTATTTTTCTGTTTAATTTCTAGTCGTTAACCTTTGATCGCAGTAATATACATAATTAAGTGATTTATGGCTATGATACGTCAATACGTTCTCCGAAAGTTTGCATTTACAATCAAGAAATTTTAAAATTCGATTGATAGTGTCGATTTTTCCTGTGAGAAGTGTACATCATTTAACAACATCATTTTAGTTTTCTTTTAAGTAGTTATCATATTATTGAATTATAAACAGTTTTAAATAAAAAAGCTGGACGTTTTAGTTTTATTTGCGTGGCTACGCATGTATCATTGATTGAGAACTTTTGCTTTTAAGCGAAAAATGCAAGCACTTGTATTACGCCGAGTAATTTTAACGCGGAATATTTTAGATAAATTGTGTCAATAATACTATCTATTTACTCCTCTTTCTTGTCCTTATTCGATTTTCTTGCGATGCTACATCAAAACTTTCCCTCCTTTAGTCCAAAATATTTGGGGGCGACAAAAATTGTTCTAAAACTTCCAATATTTACTTATAATATTTTCACTAATTTTCTAATTTTAATCTTGTTAATCCCAACATAACTTTTTATTTTTTAATTTAATTAATTCATTAACATTTAATAACAGATACAACTAAAATACTGCAATATATTGACAAAACCGAACGTCCTGTATATGCTGAAATAATTTTGTTTTATAGGGCACTTGATCTTAACCCTTACGCTCTGAATAGAAAGACAATTGTAGATCCCAGCTTAGACTGTTTCGTAGCAGCGGCTGGTGCTTAGGTTTTACAAGGGCCGTTACAATATTTCGGACGATAGCACACGAACTTCAATCATTGTATTGGCCCCAATTGTGGCGTATGCACCAGCCGCCACTGCTGTTTGGTATATTTTGTTCATTTATTTAAAACATTCGCAATTTAAATGAGGTTAAGTAAGTTTTACTTAAAACATTTTGCAATTATTAAGTTACCGAGTAAAGCATGGCTAATCGATTCTATCACATAAGAACAGGATTAGATGTACCTACCCAATGAACCAAATTCAAATTTCCCGCAATTATTTTTAGTAACTTCAACATTAAGCATGAAATTACTACGATTTTGTATTAGATTAATAGTTATTTAAATACCTTTAAGTTGAAGTTACTAAATATAATTGTGGGAAATTTGAATTTGGTTTACTGGGTAGTAGTTAAATCTTGCGCCAATTATTGCTTAAGCCAATAAATAAGGACACTAAAAACTTGAATTGAAAATACAATGTGCTAGTTTGGCTATTATAAATAACTACTTTTCCTAAAAGTTAATTGACATAACACCAGTTTGTCAAAAGTGATAAGTAAACAATTTCAAACATTTGTTAAAGTAGTTTTTATTATTGAATGAATTATATATTAATTTGAGAATGAATATTAAACTTACAATTTGAGCAAGTCGGCAAACGTTTAGTGATTAAATTCATAAACTTAATTTGAAATGGTGTATGTGGTAATATATTGACAAAACCGAACAGCCTGTACATGTAATGTTGAGTTATAGAGTATTTAACTTTTACTTAAAATATTTTGGGGTTAACTGATTGACTGATTGTTGTATACAACATGTCACTTTCTATTATTTTCTCTCAATTTTATATTAGTACATATTTCTAACTGCTTTAATAACCAAATTTAAATCAATATTATGCAAACACCTTATGCAAAATCTATCTAGTCTCTTTGATATAGTAATGATATTTTACATAAAACTTTACCTATAGTTTTAACGAAAACTTTTTGTCTAAAATAAATATCAAAGCTGGAATTAGTTTTTTCACTGAAACTTCTGTGCACATTTGTACAAAATTAATATAAAACCTTTAAAACGCTGTATTTTTTTTATGTTATATAATTACCATCCATATTATTGCTTATATTCTTTTTAAAAGCGCAAAGCAATTTTTAAAAGGAAAATCGTTAATTTCTGCAACACATAGTACGCATGTGTCCTGAAGTTGCCGCAAATCGCCGCTAGGCACCAGCTTCACTTCTATTAGAGCAAGCGAGAAGCGAACCGCATCTCATTCTCCGGCTGTCAAATGGCTTTTTTCTCCGAACAAAATAACAATAAATAATCCGAGATTTTTCGTTACAATAAAAGAAAGAAACGCACCGGGATTGCATGTTCAAGATAACGGACGATTTTCTACGTGAGTATCGGTTAATACCGAATAAATTCATGCGTTTATAACCGCTAGATGTTTTCGTAAACATAACCTCAGTGTGTTCGCTTTGACGAAAATGTCATTCTAACGTTTAAAATATTCTTGTTTTCAGACTTAAAAATGGATGATGAGGCGGTGATTGCGACAAACGATGATGCTAGCGAATGTAAGAGGGGCGCTGTGCAACTGGGTTATTGGCAGGATAACTATATCCCCTTTTTCATAAAGCAAAGTCAAGAGGAGACCACCCGAAATAAATAGAGGTTACTACGCCCGCGTGAAAGGGGTGGAAAAAATTATACACAATTCTTGAATAAGGTAGGGAACAACGCACAGATTATAAACTTAGGATCGGGCTTCGATACTTTATATTGGAGATTGAAAGATCAAAACGTTAACCTTCACAACTTCATCGAGATCGATTTTCCTTCAGTCACCGCACGTAAATGTTACTTAATCAAACGGAATAAACAGTTACTGCAGAGAATCCACGAGAAAGATGGGGAAGTGAAATTAAGTCCGACTGATATACATTCGGGGCCGTATCATTGTATCGGAGCCGATTTGAGGAACATCAACGAGTTGGAGAATAAATTACATCAAGCCGAAGTTAATTTCTCCTATCCCACTTTGTTCATCGCCGAATGTGTTTTGGTGTACGTGGAGAATGATTGCGTGAACCGTCTGTTATTGTGGATCGCGTCAAAATTTCCGAATTGCCTGTTTATCGTTTACGAGATGTGCAACATGAATGACACGTTTGGGAATGTGATGTTGGAGAATCTGCGCGTCCGCGGTTGTAACCTCGCTGGGATATCGACCTGCAAGAATCTGGAAATGCAACAAGCACGATTTCAGAAGAATAATTGGCTCGGTGCGAAAGCTTGGGACATGGTTTCCGTCTATTACTCATTACCCAACGCGGAGAGGCAACGGATCGAGAAATTGGAGTTTTTGGATGAACAAGAGTTGCTGATACAGCTTTTCCAGCACTATTGTATATGTTTGGCCTGGACAACTCCCGAGTTTGCTGATTGTGATTTCGAGTAATTAAATATCTCTATATTATTATCGATGAAAATATATTTTTAAAATATAATTGCATTAATATAGGATATTTATGTATATTAGAGGCGGAAAAAAGTTGATATATTTCGGAAATATAATAAAAAACGAAACAAGAAAAACCAAAATTTTGATTTTTCGTGATCGACGTAACTAACGTGTATTATGATGAATGTGTTTTTTTCTTTTTTTTGCCAAAGTTTAAAATTCGTAAATTGTACGTTTAAACACTGTAAGTGTAAACGTGTGGAAAAATGTTTTTCGTTTTACGATTTGTTAATGGCTCGAGACTGTATTACGTATGTAAAATCTTTTCTTCGACTTAACTCGACAACCCCTTATTATGATTACTCTATTTCTTAATGTATTGTTGTGACTGTTTTGAAGTTTTTTCTCACTTATTATTTATAATTTATGGAATATTAAAAAAAAAAATAAAGAGATAATAAAAAATTAGGTTTGTTTTTTTTTGTGAAAAAGGGTCAACATAAATGATTTTATTTTCGAAAAAACATATTTGCAATCATGTAAAATTATCTGAAAAATTATTTTGCAAAAAATATCTGAAAAGAATGGGAATAAATTCCATACCTGAAAACGTAAATACGAATTTTTTTTTATTTAAAAATGACGTCTTTTTTTTAATGGTAACCATGTGTTTTCATGATTTAATGTGCCATTTAGTTGTCGAAGTGATAGGTACAAATATTTTGAGAACTAAAGGAATTTTTAAGAAAAATAGTATTAAATATAAAAAAGTGAATAAAAAGTATAGAATAAATTCATGAGATAAATATTGCTTTTTTTATTGCTTGTGGACTTGTACAATTTGTAAATTTTACAATTGATTGCCCAATAAGCATATTCATTTAATAATAAAAATAACTACACTACCCTAACAACAAATGTTTGAAAATGCTTATTGTCACTTTTGACAAACTGTCATGTTAATTTTAACAAAAGTGTGGTTATGGTTACCACGTTAGCATCAAGGTCTGTATACATAAGGTTACCTCGTAAGTTGTAGGTGAGACCCGGGGAAAGGAGAAGGTGGATACACGATGACGCTGTGATGAACCGCCTCGCGATCATTCTCGAGTCAAAAGGCCGCTTTACAGTTCGCAATTTTTTGTATTGCGCTGAAATATTAGAACACGTTCTATTCCGTGCAATACCAATAAGATTGCTCACAGCTGATTGAATGCGCATGCGCTATTTGTATTGCATGCAATTAAAAAAATTGCGAACTGTAAAGCGGCCTAAAGAAATATTCCACTGGCGCAGTATAGAGTACAGATGACATCACCAGCATTTTCTATTGTTGTGTATTTGTAGTGGTAATATTTCCATAAGAGAATACTGCGGTACCATTTATAGTACGTCATTGGAACATTTATTTGACTATATAATGAACTTGAAATTATATTGCAAGGCACGTTCTTGTTGACAAAACATTAATTGAATAATTTTCTAAATCAAGATTTTTGTAAAAAAATAAGTATTTAAACTTAAAACAAACAAGAAATCACTGAAAAGGGAGAAGTTAAATCTGAAGGACGCAAATTTGCCAAGAAAAAAAGAAAGAAAAACATTACATAAATCTGTATTTCTAAATTTTTAGTTTTCTTTTAAATTAATGTTATTTTGTTGGTTTTATTTTTCTTATGTTTATAATTATATAATAATAAGAAAATGTTTTTTTTTTATTAGGAAAAATAAATATTTAGTTTGATAATATAGTATAATCATTATCTCTTTACTTTACCTTTTCTTAGTTTCTAATTTAATGTTATGCTCTATGTGTGTAGTTCTAAGTTTTGTGTTATATTTATATAATATTTTTACTTGATTTACTTATGTTTACTATTACATAATACTAGAAATTCGTTTTGTATTATAAAAAGTAAATATTTAGTCTGGGAGTACAAATCGCCATTTGTTTTTACATATATGCACCACTTTATTTATCATAAATAACATACATGATGACACGTTCGCGTTCTTTCTCTTGATTGGCTGAAAAGTTATGAGGTAACCTTGTATATACGGACCTTGCGTTAGCATAATGTATTTACAATCAAGTTAGTTTTTTTTTTTTGAGAATCAAATACGTATTCACTTTCGTATACTTACTCAATTTCCTAATTTATGGTCTTGAGCTACAAAACTGGTGTAAGAATTAACAACTGCATCTATATAATTATAAACAAGGTTTATCTTGAGTGGATTAATCATGCTTTATTCAATAATTTAATCGAAAAATGTTTCGAATTAAAGGTAGTTAGCTTAAAAATTAATTTAGCATATAGAGAAGGGATTAGGTTTTGTATTCGACCGCACGAGTCTACATCACACATCACAAGTTCGAAATTCGTGTAGTCGAACGCTGTAAAATCGCATATTCGACGGGTCCAATTTCAATATTTCATCGAGTATAGTATTGAGTAGTCGTCATCGTCCCCAATGAGTTACGAAATATTGATGTTTATAGTTTATTTCTAGGTGTATATTTTGTTATAAGAACATATTTATGACGATAGGTATAGAGATAGTTTACAGGTATCAATATATGTAGTTTGTGATAAATAATTGATACATATGCGCATCTCCATAATTGGTTTTTATTTTTTAACTATGTTCCACCAATTCGACTCTTTTGTAACTTTAACATGTAGTAGCTAACCAATGAACAAATAAAATATATTTTTTTGGTAGGTGTCACTTTGGGGGTAGTATAAAAAATCACTCCCAAAAAATATACTTCTCGTTTTTACAGTTTTTAGTGTCACAAAAATTGTGAAAAAAATATATTATATTTAGTTTATGGATAGTCAAGTACAGTTTAAATTTCATAAAGATATCTTATTTAAAATTACGTTAAGGATTGTCACCTCCAGTTTTCCTTTACAATAGAGGTTAGGGATGTGAGATTAATTGTATAGCTATTTTAGATAAAGAACAATAAAAACAATGTAATAACCCTTATTAAGAGATAGGGTAGAGATATATGGATATGTTTCCCTATTGTTTCGTTAACAGAGACTAGTCCTGCCAAAAGGATTAATTTATGCTACATCCAGTGTATTATTTTTTATCACCAATACCCCTTATCCCGTATCTTCACTTAATAAACCATTATCCTAAATTTCATATAATTTTTTCTCTGCCTGTTTCAACTTTAAATTTGTAACGTACATGGAAATGTGGCAGCATCTAAAAGTAATTACCTACCCACATTTACATAGGAAACTGGAATTCATTAGTGTAACAGGATTAACTCTAAATTTGAATGCAAATTGGGTGACAAACCGTAAACTTCTACACAATCGCTTTGTGTGCAGGTGCTTACTAATATAATAATAAAACTAATATTTCTTTTTTTCAAGGTATGCTATTTGTTTCCATTGCATTACTTACCATTAATATGGTAAAGCATGTTATGAAAATAGCAGTTAGGGTTAAAAAAAAGTAACCTCTAGCCGCCACAGAGCTATACACTATCCCATGCAGATTCAATTGTACAGTGGGTCTCAAAATTCATGTCATGCCCTAGGAAGGCGATATCAAAAACTTTCTTCCTTATGGGAGTGGCTTATTCCCGGAGTGCTCTTAATTACCGCCGATAGACCTTCTTTTTTCCATGTATACGTATTATAACGCATTTTCAAGTGGAGAATTTGGTCCTAAAATAACATCATAATTTCAAACGTGCTCACGGACGCTTTGAGTTAGGAAAGGTTTCGATGCGTACGGATTGAATCCTAATTGGTAACGTATTTTCTGACGATGGTATGTTTGTTACCTATATCGATATGCTTAAAGTGTTATGGAGGTATAAAACATATCGCATATACTAGAGCATATACTATACATACAGGAGGAGAAGTTGACGATATTAATTGCTTGATTATGTTATTTCTGAATGTTTATTTATGTTATATTTACAGCTACCGTAATTATTTTCACTATATATATATTTTCTTGAAATAAAAGGATTAATTTCTGTCTTTTTTCAATAGGAAATGAGGTGATCATCTATTTTCTAAATAACAGATTTTACGGATTTATAATAATGTATTTAAAAATGCTTCTAATGTAAATTATCGATTGTTCAAATTTAACTATACGATATACTGCGAAACTGACGTGACATAGGATTTTTGGAAAAACTTTTTATTACAGATTGTTATAGTTTTTTATTTATACTAACTATTTTCGTTGTAGTTCTATCTAGTTGCGTATATAGTTCTCTTTGCAATAGTTCAAAATATTGTGTGATTATTTATATTTTGTGTACTTTGTCTTTTATATACCGAGTATTATATAGTTACTTTATTGTTAATTCAATCTAGTTGAATCGCATCGACAGCGTTAGATAATGTTTTTTTTTTATAAAACTCTGGGTGAAAATAATAACTCTTAGCTAAACCGGCAAATCTTTACCTATTTTTCCTGACCTGTTCACCGAATCCCTTCTTAGAATTTTAGAAACAAATAGGAATTCCCTTTTCACGATGGTAAGGATGTTATATTTAATGAAAATCTATATGCTTTCAATGAAAATAATAAAATAAATAAATATGTGCGATGCCATACCGTTTTCATTGTACAGGATATTATCAGTTTTCTTTTTTTTTATACAAATTTCGATCTGATGAGTTATTCATAGTATTAATCACCAAATTTATTAAATCGTCAAAAACATGGCTCAGATAATGACTTCATAAAGTTCAAACGTTTCTAATACATATCCAAATGTTATTTACTTCATCGTCAATCTTAAAGTTTTGATTATTTCACCCTTAACTAACAGGAAATACCAATAAACTTCAGTCTCACAAATTCTTTAATCTTCAAAACACAATGTACATTTCGTTAGCTAAGCTAACATCTTTAGGTGTACATACAAGTGTATTGTCAAATACTAAATGCGTAAATATAGTAAGTATATCCTAGGCTACAAAAATTAATCATCAGGACTACTATATTCAATAAATTCTAAATATTTGTAATTAAGGGGTGTTAAATCAGTATTGAGCAGCTATTATATGTTTTGCATATAAAGCTTCCCACATATTAAGATTCTTACAATTTGAAGACTTAATTAATTCTAATCATCAATTGAAAAAGTATGTCCTGCATTAACAAAATGATACGCCAAAGCGGATTTATCGGCATTGTGATTCTTAATATGATATAAATGCTCTTTAAATCTAATCTCCGCATTCTCTTTGTTTGGCCTATTATATACTTTATTACAAACACCGCATTTGATTTATAATCCCAGAACATTTTTAAAATCAATAATTTCAATATTAAATTTCAATTTATTTCTTAAAGTATTAGAATTTTGAAAACCGGAGTAAGATTGTATTTTTTTACAAAGTTTAATATCTGGTTAACCCATAATTTATTAAAATTAAATTGCAAAACTTTTTCTCCGCTATTTTCTCTGGATAAGTGTAGTTAATTTCTTAATAGCCTCTTATTTTCTACTTATTTTTAATTTATCTATCACACTTTTCTTGTAACATTAATTTCTGCTATATGATATATATATTCTAATTCTTTTTTAAATTATCTTCCGAAAGCGGTATGTTCATAATCTAGTTATTAAGAAAAAGAATGTTGTGTATTTTTGTTTATAGCTTGTATAAGATAAGTTGTGTATATAATTGTTTGTGTGTGGGCTTTTCTATGTATATCAAAGTGGAATGTATTATCTTTAATCATAAGTATAAATCAAGAAATGGTAAACTGTATTGATCCTCAATTTCAAACGTAAACTTTATTGAGGATACTGATTATTAGAAATTAAGGAAAATATAATATCAAAATCAAGTGGTATTACAGCGAGAATATCATTTACATATCTAATCCACAATTTAGGGAAAGAAGGAAATTTACTTATAATATCTTTTCCAAAATAATTTAGGAAGAGGTTTGCTAAAAAAGGAGAGAGTGGATTACCCATTGCAGTTCCAAATGTTTGTTTATAAAACTTATTATTAAAGCTAAAGATATTTTGTTCCATACACAGTTTCGTTAATTTAAATGTATTCAAGATTTTATCAAAAGCAACGTGTTAAAATTAAGAGATTAAGATTTGCATAGAACTTATGTTCCTATTAAATAACTTGAACAAACACGCCGAGAACTTACATCTCCTCTTACTTATGATCAAGTGCCGTCGTCAAGGGAGATGTAGGTTCGAATCCTGCATGAGGAGAAAAGTTTTTCTTTGAAAAATTCCTTCTAATTATTACAGTTAACAGCAAAAACACATTAATATGTTAATTTTTCACTGTAAAAAGCTTGCAATCCTTGCAAAAGACGTTGTGGTTTGGAAACTGCGGAAATTAGAATTCAAACCTGTCATTACAAAACCCTTGTCAACCCCATCATCCCGCACTTAAGCCAACCCAACCGTTTTTCAGATTAATCAAGTAAATCATGTACATATTATGGATACAATAATCGTGGAGCCGTAGGACTTTCGGCAATTTATTTCCTCGGCTTATATCAATCACTAATATACCAGGAAATCGGGGAAGTTTCATTAGACGCCGACACTGGACATAAATAATGCATGAACGTGCAGAACGAACGAGTTTCAGATCTCTTACATATTTAAATTAACCAGCGTCATGTTTAAATTATCCCGCCAGATCTATGGTGACTTAAGTGAAAGATGAAAATGGGGATGCCCAAAGATTTGGTGCCTTGTTTTAATAATGAGTTTTAATGATTTAAAGTTTTGTACAGATTTAAGATAATCTGTACGAGTTATCAGATATGATAAGACTGATGCGCATAATTTGCTATATTTGTAACGTGTTTGTGTGTGTAAATCTAAAAGTTAAATTGCATCTGTATCATGAAAATGTACCAGGTAAATATTGACTTGTTTTTAAGAGCACAAATATTAGATTATTAATCAACTTCTCCCGAGTTATTTTCGTGCCGTGTCTATTTGTTTTAGGTACGATTTGATAGATTGCTTAATTATTCCGTTTTTAGATATGGTATAACAGCATAGTCTTCACAGTATAATTGATTAGTTACGAAAATGTACCTAATCACTACATCAATTTAGTAAATGATCATTTATTTATATTAACATATAGTTCATGGGCAAATAATGCGATTAAATCCTTAGAAAATTTGTTTCATGATCCCAGTTATTATGTCAAATTCTACACAGAAAAAAGTGTAAATTTTCAAACAATTATAAAGTTTCGCACAACAAGTTGTTGAATATATATAGGGAGAAGCATAACTTATATTAAAATTTCCCACAAAACTGTTGACGAAAGTTATCGCATTTTTTGCAGCAAAATGTACACTTTTGTCATACAATTGATTGTTGACATACTATACCGTGTCAGCCTAAGATTGCAACGCGTCCATAAAAGCCGATTTATTATTGTTTTTTTTTTGGGAAAATGTTTCAAATAAATGTTGCCTCGAATCATATTCTACACATTTTAAAATTAGTTTCTGTAATGGCGGACTTCCGGTTGTACCGGAAGTAGATACTAACTTTATTATTTTAAATGAACACCCTGTATATTATTGTATTTTTGGATTCCTTGTTAAATTTTAAATAACAATACGTTATAAGGCATACATAAGGGCTAAGTTGTTACGTTCACAGGGACAAAATACCGAAAGCTGGCCAAAAACCTAAATGGATTGGATCTAACAAAAAACTGGGTATAACTAGGGTTTCGAAGTGATGATTACGGAGCAGCTGTCAAATTAAAAAAAAAATGGCGAGTCCAATATGGCGGATACGTTATATTCAAATATGTTGGACTTATATGAAAACTGGCATCTGGAGGGTTTCGAGTTACTAATTTAAAGTTCCAAAGTCAAAACCATAACAAAAAGCAGCGATGTCAAAAATGACAGACGTAAAAATTAACTAACTCAAGTGTGCAATTAAGAAACAATTGTTGTAAATAGGTAGATTCAAAGACAAAATAAAAGAAAATATAACTTAACTTATGAGGACTCGCAACTTGTACTTCGATCGTCATATGCAAGAAGTGAAGAAGGTCACCGAAGGCTACGCGAGTACTCTCTTTTATTCAACAATAACAAATACAGGAATACTCAGAGTATTATTCGATATTAAACTACTATCATTATCACTGTCAAATGAGCTCTCAAGATCGCTTACATTAGATGAGACATCTGAAAACCACTCCTCTAAAACATCCGGACATTTAATTAAATTTAACACATCAGGTGCAAATGTTTTGCGCTTCCTTCGAGATGGTGGGGCGAGGCTTGTACTTAAAGGATTTGAAGAAACCAATAACAAATAAAAAACATCTTCGTTGGTGGCTGTTCGTGATGTTTTCCTTGAATGACTTCGCCGATAGTGTTTGATGTCCTTATTTCGACATTCTTGTGCCTCTTCGCATAGTTGACCTATGGGTAGAAGTGCGTGGGATATAATGTGCGACCCGTGCATCAAGATTTTATAAACGCTCGCTGGCATATAAAACCAAAAATACAGAGTTACAAAAAGCTTTGTCATTTCCTAAGCATATTTATCAAAAGCAGTGGTGTGATATCAAAGCCTGATGTTATGGCCTGTAATATAACTGCGGATCGTGGAATGAGTTCATTCACACCAGCTATCTCCACGAATTCTTTGTAATGGGCAAAAAACCGTCTGGCCGTATTACCATCATTTGTTATCCCGCTTCCTCTTGGCTTCCTAATCAACAATCAAAACCCAATTTTTGGTTTTTAAATAACGATTGAACAGCCTTTTTCGTTTTTTCCTGCCAATATTTTTGTCTTCAGCACGTATTTGCTATTTTTTTTTATCCAATCTATACGATATATGCACACGATCGCAAACTCATTTGAGTTGCATAAACAAGTTCACACTTTTCACGAAGTTCTGCAGTTTTTTCGCTGCTTTTCGTCAAAAGCAATTTCGGGTGTTCCTATTGCTTCGGTCTATTCGCCAATACTTTATGCGGCAGTTTTATGCATTCGTTTTAGCCAGACACTATTTTTTGATATAAGTCGGTCTTTTTTCCTATAATAATCTCTCCAGCCTTCCGTAATTTTGCTACACCGTCGATATAATATCGTGCCGTATATCTCTTTTAACAATTTCTGACAAGTTCTGACATCCAGTTGGTTGTAAAATAACGTTGACAACGTGTTCACATTTCACAGTTGAATTGAATTTAGTTCTTCTTCCATATTTCAAAAATTGCTCATCCTAGTCAGTTCCATCTTTTTGTTTTTAATAGAAATATGTAAATAAAAATAAAATTTAGAGCATGATAATACACATTTACAATAATTACTATCGTCTAATCACAACCAGAAGTAAAATTATTTTAAAGGGAACCTAAATGTAGCTAATTTGAACTGATATTTAGTTTCGTAATTTCAAATTTAATTTTCAATGACATTTCACTGCCAATAGTTTTTTTTTAATTGTCAAAAATCTTTAGTAGTTTCGATATCTTGAAAACGACTGTTGACAGTCGAAGTGTCAGTGAAAAAGAAATTGTAATTTACAAATAAATATTGCTTATTAATATTTGTAAATTTAATTAATATTTGTTTTTCGATTTCCTTTATTAATCACCCAAAAAATGAATAATTTCAAGAATATTAAGATTATTCTCCCTATAACATTAATACATAAGTGCTGGAAAACTCGAAAATCAATTAAATTTATTTGGAAAAAAAAGTTGTAATGTGATAATCGCTATTTTTGTTACTTTTTAGCAACTGACTTTAATTGCAATATTTCAAAAAGGCGCAGCGATGCGCAGCCAATTTTTTGTGTACAAATACTTTTAATATATTGTCTCTCTTCTAAAATAAAAATTAGGGCAGGTCCTAACTAGGTCTGATTTTTATAATTGTGTTGTAAGTATGTATTATTTTCATTTTAATGGATAGGAGAGTACGCTAAGAAGAAACTACTCAAACATACCAATAAAATGTAATAATTGAAAGTAAGCTAAAATTATGAACTACTTACCGTGAAGAACCGGATCCATACTGAAACTGCGATTAAAATCCCAAATTTGTAACAAAAAGCAAACCATTTACTAGTATACGTACGATTAAAAAATTCGCTTCGATCCGATAATGGTTTAAAAAATGGGATCTATATTGACCGTATGCGTAAACGGGTCAGTATTAGGGATAAGTAAAGGTTCCCACAACATTGAATTAATAAACTACGTACCTAAAAATGTGATAACTATAATGTTGGGTTGAGGGTATTTTGGCCAGCTTTTGTAATTTTGTCCCACTGTGCGTTTCCGAATTACGATAATACGTCTCATTGTCGCATTTGTTTAGATTGAGTGACGTTTGGCTGTTTGACGTGTCTTTAATAGTTAGTGAAATCCTCTATCATGATGTATACGAACGCCGAGATGATTGACATGCATTTCATGTATAGACTTGCTGATGGCAACTCATTAGAAGCTAAATGATTGTACATTGAATGATTTCCTGCCCGTAATGTCCCCGACCGAAAAATCTTCGAAAACATTCATCGACGTCTTCGTGAAACAGGCTCAATGAAGCGAAGTGGAGGGCCAGGAAAATCAATGACTGCAAGAACGATACAATTGAAACAGAATGTGCTGGAGGTGATAGAAGAAGATCCTGGTAGTTCTACACGAATAATTGCAAATACTTTGAATGTAAGTCATTGGACAGTTTGGAAAATTCTTAAGGACAATTTGTTGTATCCATACCACATTCAACGCACTCAGGCACTACTACCTGCTGATTTACCTCCACGTATTGCATTATGTCAATCGATATTACAAACATTAAGTCGCATCCCTCTATTCCTGACACAGTTTCTTTTTACCGATGAAGCCAGTTTCTCAAGAAATGCAATAAGGAATTTTCCGTATGAGGTATTTGAAGATCGTTTTCAACATCAGTTCTCGTTGAATGTTTGGATTGGAATTGTGGGTGACTATCTAATTGGACCGGTATTTCTACCAGGAAGACTTACTGGCGTGGTGTACCGCAACTTTTTCGGAGGCAATGCTGCCTGAGTTTCTGGAGGATGTATCATGCGCGACAAGAATTGAAATGTAGTTTATGCACGATGGTGCATCACCACATTTCAGTTTGGTTGCTCGTAATTTTTTTAACAGCAACATACGGAGATTGCTGGATTGGTCGAGGTGAGCTACGCGCATGATCTGCTTGATCCCCAGACTTAAACGCCCTAGATTATTTCTTGGGATCTCTGAAGTCAATAAGTTCACGCTACTCCAGTGGAGAATTTGAACGATTTGCGAAACCGGATAATTGCTGGGTGTAACTCAATTAGAAACGACTCTGGTGTGTTTGAAAGAGTTCGACAGTCAATGACGAGAAGATTGAATGCTTGTATGCAGGTTGGAGGAAGCCATTTCAAACATTTATTGTAGATTGAGCAACTTTACATGTACTTTTTGATAATAAAATGTTGTTACTGTCGCAAATCTTGTTGGCCCTGTATCTTCGAAACAAAGGGGTTTTTCAAAAATCATCATAGGACGAAATATTCTTAGAATGGGCCAAGGAATAACCTCTTGAATTTTTGCCGCATGTTCACCTAACACCCTATATATTGTTTACACTGCATGCGGTTAATGAAATTCTTTTGCATTTCCTATGGCATTTAGATCGATTCTAATTCAAAAGGATTGGTTAGTTAAGGGCAACAACGGCTTGCAGTATGGTGAGTGACTAACGCGTCAGTTTAGTGCAATAAAGGCTAATTCCGATTATGTGCACCTGAACAGCGTTGTTATGTTTGCATTTACTGTCATAGCGAGGCTGTTAATGTAAACTGGGTACGTTATAAGGTAGGATTACGTTAATATATACGCCTAGTTTATGATAATAATGCTCGATTAACGAAATGTCCACATGTATGTATACTATGTATGTGGCATAATACCTAGTTAATGAAAACGATGCACTGGCATTTAAAATACGCTATACAGTTGCAGATTATTCAGGTGCAGATTCGAAAGCAGAGCTTGTGGGAGTTAGAATAGCTAATTCAATAACGGCATTTCTAAAGTTGAGTTTTCCTTTTCCCCGCTAAAAACGTATGCAACATAACATAAATATGAACTATGTTTGAATAAAATAAAATAGAAATATTATTATAAACCAGGCAAGTTCGTTACATTTCGTACATGAAACCAGTCAAAAGGAAAACTTATAGGCAAAAATGAGGATAGGTAATTTTATACCTAGACGTTAAACACATTAATATTCATTATATACGTTCAACAAATTGTGAAAATAAGTTCAAAAATAATTAATTAAATAATCCTTCTCTTTACACTTGACTTCCAAATCTAAATCAAGCAAAACCCTACAAGTCAGTGCTCTTATTGTTAACTATCACTCAATTTATTTAATTTTATTTTTTGTTTGTTCCTTTATTGTGTTATTGTAATATTAGAAACTCTAGATGTACTTACATATTTGGTTCCTCGCTCTTAGGAATAATCCAAACTGAAGCGGCGTCCAAAAAGCTAATTCGTCAACTCCTGCGGAAGAACAAGAAAAACAGATTAATAATGTATCCACATATGTGAGAGACAAATGGGAAATCTCTTTATGGTTGGCTTTACAGATAAAAAAAAGGTAAAATAAAAGTTGTTGATTCTTTAGAAACATACTTAAAAACATTTCCGACGATGTTTTGAGATGTGACTTTTATCTTTTAAGATATTGAAAATTCTTATGCAGGCTGATTCATTTTCGATCTGCGATTTGCATTGGGATCTCGCTTATTCTCGAAGATAGACGGTAGATTTAAAGTTGGCAAAGTTGCTAAATTATGTGGTTATTATGATTCCGAAAAGAAAGTAGACTTAGAAGTAATGACTTTCGAGATTAAAAAAAAACGGAAAAATCTTATTTTTCCATTCTACCTTTAGCACTTTTATTTGGCTTTGCAGAAAAAAAAAATAAAAACATATTCTTAAGGCCACCTCTATTTCTGTATCTAATGGTGTACTAGATATTTTTATACGACGTTCCGATTCTTTCCAGCAATCATCAACTTCTTTATTTCTTCTATATTCTTTGTATATCTTTAATTACCATACATATATACTTAGCTTGATACAACAATAAAACTAAAATCGATATAATTATATACAGGTGTTCACTATAGTCCTAGCCATTTGACCAAAAGGTAACTTGATTTTTTCAAATAGCACCCTATTATCTTTGCTTGTGGTAAATTAACGCTTACACAGAACCTTTTAAATTTATACTAAACATTTATGACACCTCATGCATAATTTTGTAGTAATAATACACTGAGAAAAATGGGCTAGTAAAGTGTTTATTTGATAAAAAATTATTTACAGTAGATAAAGTTTCACTTGGAACTATTCTCGTTAATTAATACCTGCAACTAAACCCAGTTTCCTGAATGCAAGTTGTTACTGGAAATAGTGCTTTTATTAACGGCTATTACACAACATACCTGACGAATTTGTGGTAAGTAACGTATTACTTATGACTACTGGTACTGTATCTAACTACAGCACATGTTTAGTAGAAGTAACAACAATGCTGATCGCTATTAAACTCATGTATTTTCTTAAATAGGTAACTGACCACAACTATGGTTATAACCATATAGTAAAACAATCACGGGGTGGCAGCAAAACTCAAATAATTATTTGAGTTTTGCTGCCACACCGTGATTGTTTTACTATTCCTGATTGGCTAATGCGGCGGAGTAATGAAATAGTCCCCGAGACTGCTACGCGCGCAAGCGCTGGCTAGCGTCAAGTAAGAGTTACGGACGTGGGAAAAGGTCGTCGAAAAAGAGTGGCCAAGGAGTGCGGCCATTGTAAGCCAGTTGGAACGCAAATATATGAAAAATACCGGCTGGGTTAACTCGGGGCCTCATCCGTATAAAGAATCCCAACGAAAGAAGAAGTACCGAGCTTATATGCAATCGAATGTTTCAATTTGCAGTTTTAAACCACGTGGTGGAATATTTGAATTCTCCATCAGTGTGATGATATCTGCGCTTGCTGGTGAATTTAAGGTGCGGATGCCGTCGCTAGCTGAGTGACAGTCCAAGTACCACCTGCAGTTAGGGATACCCCGACGAAGTAGCCATTTTCGAGGCGATCACCGGACATAACCGTCCCGTACGCCGACAGAGGATGAACCCGCCGAGGCAACGCCCAGTGCAAAGAACCAACAGAAACCGTAAGTTTACCGCCTAGGTATATTATTTCTTTGTGTGTTATTAGTTGTAACTTCAAAGCCATATTTCTCTTTGTCCTTTGTTTAGATTTCAATAATTTAAAATAACTAAATAAAGTTTCAAGGGGGGCCCATTTACCTTATCTTTTATTATTGCTTTGTTCGTTTTTTCACTATGAAGGAATATATTTTGAGTCATTACGTTGTAAATTATTAAAAAAAAAACTGTTGTTAAAGTGAAACCAATATCTTTCATTCATATCAGGTAGTCACTGTGTTTGTCCTATACAAAATAAAACTGTTACTAATAATACTGCTTTTTTTTTCTTAAGCAATAAGTATTATGTACTATCTTTCGCAAAATAAATGCGAATTTAACCTTCAATTATTAATGCAATAGAAGCTACAGCACACTGAATAGTAATTAAAAATTATTTGCAAACAATTTTGAATTACGCATTGCTCGGTACGCAGTACTTATAGTTGCGGTTGCATAAATAATCGAAGATTTGCGGAACTTTTTTTTTGTACTTTATCTTACTTAATAAATATTCACTGAACTTCCTCGTTTCCTACACTACCTATAGTTGAACAACAAATTTAAGATAAGTATATTGCATATTTATAGCAAACCATTACCTTCTATATATCAGGTATTTAGTGAACGTACATTAATGATACTCTTTCCTTATCACATGTAATCTAAATAGCTTGTATTAATTATGAAGGTGTGATGAAGCTGTTATAGAATAGTTCACTCACAGCAATACACCTACTACTTGACAAGGGCAATTCTTTGCTTACTGCAACTACATATATAATTTGGCTTAACTGCTTCAGTTTAATTATCATAAGTAACTTCATGAGTTACCGGTATGAAGCAGACCGTAAGTAACTTATTGTTAGATTGCTTCTTGTTAGTGTTAGTATCAGTGTTTAGGATCTCTCTTTTTACTAGTGCTA
This sequence comes from Protaetia brevitarsis, assembly GCA_004143645.1. NCBI lineage: Eukaryota > Metazoa > Arthropoda > Insecta > Coleoptera > Scarabaeidae > Protaetia > Protaetia brevitarsis. Next base: position 112,499 of record RXPK01000030.1, on the reverse strand, counting down.
AGTAATCTGTGTTTTTGTCCCCTATCCAGCTGAACTTTTTTACTTACGATAATTGTATTTTTATTTATGATTATTAATTTTTTTTCTCAGTGTATCTGTTAGCGCTTACGAGTTACAAAAAGAATTGCCTACCAGACAAACACTCTATATATTATATAAACATTCTATAAACCGAAGTGTTTTACCTAATCACTGACTATTGTTTAGATAGTTTTTAATATTTTTTTATTATTTAATATTTTAATAACCAAATTTAAATATCAAGTGCTCCTATGTTTAATGTTTGTTTCAAGTGTGTTGTTATTTGAATCTGTTGAACGTGTCATGTACTCGAACTTCATCAATTTCTAATATATTCGATGTAATGCTGACGGTTTATCGACCCGTCTGTCAATCATATCGGTTTTGCATAAAGCTCGAGACCTGTCGTCATTGTTGTCGGATGCATAAATCACTTTTTTCAGCGCATATTGTGGCCGTTTAGTGTTCTATTTATAAATTTTATTACTTACTTACGCACCCCCGGGGTAATATATCGGCGCGAAATGGATTTTTTTTATTCGTTTTATGTAATCGCGCCGGCCTCGGTTTTAGATATCATAGGCGTAGGCGCGGGGAGGGTGCAAAATACCCGTAAAAAGACGTAGTTGATGTATGGAGGTGAGATTATATAGAGCTTTCCGCACCGAAATGAGATGCTTCACCGTTTGATTGATGCCCGCCATCTATTTTTTTTTATATTGTCCCTTAACTCGAGATAAAGCGAGTAGCGCGCGAATTTCAAAAACGCATTCAGATAATCCTCAATTTCCCTTTTCTCCGATTTTTTTTTTTTTTTGTAAATGCGGTGTCGTGAGTGCCAATTGCTTGGGCTTAGAATTACGTAAAAGGAATGTATCCTCGCTCTACTATTCTGTCACACTTTAACCTTCGGAATCGCGACCGGCAATCCAGGCGTCGAGAATTAATGCGTACCATTAATAATGTGCCGTACGAGACTCGGGGAGTATTGATTGAGGGGTGCCATTAATTTTTGGAATTAGCCCGGAATTATTTGACCCGCAGTTCGCGCCGTTATTACCAGAGGGCGCTCGAATCAATCTTCTCGCAATGATGGATTTATTTTTTTATTTATTAATCGGGATCTGAGTGGCGCGAAGTAGAGGTTCAGTGGTTCATCTTTTTTTTTGTAATTTAGAGACATCATGCGTCATTTTTGTGCTGTTAAGTTCTTTATCCAGGATGATTGAAAACTCCAAAACTCATACGCAGTGTATCATTTAAGTATTTGTACAGGGTGAGTTAACGATACACTGAGAAAACAGTTTTAATATAAATTTATTATACCAGTATTATTTTTAAGTATAAACATTTTTATTTTTATTTTAAAAATATGTTTATTTTACCAGTAAACATTATTTTATTTTATATATGTTTATATTAAAACTTAATATATATTATATTAAAATCTCTGATAATCGGGAAGCTTCGTTCAAGTCCGGAGTGTCTCGTTTTTTTTAACCAATCACAAGCTGCGTTGCTGTCGGTCGAATGAAATCGGAAATCATCGGTTAACGCTAGCGTTTTGTGAAAGTCACGTACACCGTGCTGGCCGCCATTACGCAGTGAAATTTAAAAAACAATAACAGCTCAAACAGGTGTAACTTAAAATGAAGTTCTTTTTACAATGAACGGATATCCCAACAGACAATGGAAAATCTACTTACCACCTGTGGATTTGAAAATTTGGTGGAAGGATTTCTAGGTTAGTACTGAACATATACATATATACCCAGCTTAGTTTGTGTCCCATTTGCATTCAAATAAGTAATCATAAGTAACAAACTTGATTTTTAGTTATTGATAATTTATTCCGTCAATAAAAAACTGGATAGGCAGTACATTTTTTTATCTGGCTACCATTGCTACTTCGTTGTTATTGGTTATTGGCAAACTACCTAATAGTAAACCTACCTATTGTTATCTCAATGCACACATCATTTTCTTTCGAAAATTTTGAAATAACTCGATAAATTAGATAAATTATAATTTAATCATAATCAACTTTTTCACCATATTGTGTATGACTAAAGATCTAATAGGTACATCAAAATAATTCTATACTTCTGGTACGTTTTAGCTACAGTCACAGAAGTCATTTCACTACCATCTACACTGAGTAACTCATCATTGGATAGTACCATATAAACAACAACACGAAAGGTTTTAGAAATTTGAATGACGAGCAACATAATACTTTAATTAGACCTAAGTTGGATAGTGGAATCATTAATTCTGAAAAAGTTTTTCCTGAGGTAATCTAGAAGTTTTATTTATAGAACTTACTGACTTGAAGTTAATGTTTTAGGGGTTTTAAAGCACTATTAGATACTACACGTAATGGGAGAGCCATACTACATTCAGTGCAGCAAATACAACTCTAACACCTGAAGAAATACGTATTCTTAAGGACAAAGTATGTAAGAAGATATTGATGTAAAGATTGATCCGGTGCATGTAAATGGTACTTTGTATAAAATAAAAGATGTGATACTTGTTTCATCAGCCGCTTTTTCTACATATGGTAAGATAAAATATATTTTTTGTTCTGGACCTGTATTGTTCGGTGGAAAATTATATGTCTTTAAGACACAGTCATTTCTTTCATATTTTTGATTTCATTGTTATTTTTCATTTTCTCTCTTTTGAAATAAACAGATACATAATTAAAATTACTTTATTGTTTGTCTAATATACAATGTTTAATCTAAGAAATGATTCTGTGATGTGCATAGCCGCAGAGTAGACGTCCTTCTTTATTAAAATTAGTAAAGTCTATCAATAATGTCAGAAAGAACGCGTGAGGATGCTACAGTGGCAAAAATTGTTGAAAAAGTGCTTAGGTCTGAGGCTCTTCTTGAAAGAATCGGTAGTATAGTTGCCGCCAAAATTACAGATTGCCTCAAGGAGTACGAACAGAAGGTGAACTCACTAGAAGTTAAACTGGAACAAGCATACCAGGAAATAGATTCGCTTCAACAATATTCCCGCTTGAACAACTTGAGGGTGTATGGCATTCCCGAAACGAACAATGAAAATACGGATGACAAAATAATTGCAATTTGCCAAGAAAAACTCAAGATCGATATTCTGCCCTCTTCGATCGATTGTAGTCATCGTCTGGGTAAGACCGAAAATGGTACGCGTCCAATTCTAGTAAAGTTTGCTAATAGAAATGTTAAGCAAGCGATTTTCCAAAATAAAAAGAAATTAAAAGGAACGAAAATAGTTGTACGCGAGGATTTGACTAGAAGGAGGGTCGCAATTATGAAGGATGTGCAGAAAAAGTGTGGCATTGTTTGGACTAATGGCTGTAAGATTTTTACTAAAGTAAATAACACGGTTCGCCGCATAAACAATTACGAGGATTTAGAAAAATTATCGGTTGATGTTGATACGCAGCTGTAAGGTACCACCGCTTATAAATTCCATTGCGTCTTTCTTTATACGTCTGTTTATAAACTAAAAACGCGGTCTATTTATTTATAACTTTATTTTTCAGTAGATACATTTTTTGGCTTTTAAGTTGTTTTGCATTGAAACTAAATACTGATGGAAAAATACTCTTGTTTTGTTTAACAAATACATTATTTTTGTTGTTATGCATTACTGCTTTTTAGTTGCTAATTAATTTAAATATTTGTTTTCTGTATTTGATTAGGTGTACTCCTGAAGACTATAATTTTGTCTTATTATAAAATTTGCACGCTCTTTTATTAATATATATATATTTAATTTCATTAGTTACTTTTAGTTATACACCAAAATCTTTTTTGTACTAATTAAACATTGGTTAAGCATGTATTTATTTGCTTGACATTTGATTTGTTCTCATAGTAGGTACGATATGATTAAATTAGCACATATTAATATTCGCTCTTTAGTAGCACATTTTAATGATTTATCGCAAATTATATCTGAATTTGAATATGATATTTTAGCTGTAAGTGAGACCTGGTTGACGTTAGCGATTGATTCTGCGATTGTTGCTATAGAGGGTTATACGTTTGTTAGACGAGATCGTGGTGCGCGCGGGGGAGGTATTGGCTTTTACATTAAGAACGGGTTGCCTTATTACAGCTTACAGTCTTCTCCTAATATTGAGCAATTGTGGCTGTCAATAGGCAAAGGTACAAATAATATAATAATTGGGGTTGTGTATAGGCCGCCCAATTCACAACTACGAGAATTCTTAGATGAGCTAGAAACATCATTTTGTAACGTTTTGCCTATTTGTGACAAGGTAGTGTGCGTTGGAGATTTCAATGTTGATCTGCTGAAGGTGAACAGTAATGCGAGCCACATTTTCCTAGAGAGCCTTGAGGTTGTCGGGTTTCAGCAAATGATAACGGAGCCTACACGCATTACTGACACCAGTGCATCCCTTATTGATCTCCTCATTGTATCAGATGTGTCCTTTGTCGATGCGGTTGGTGTCAGGGGCGTTGATTTTTCTGATCACGAGCTCATTCATTGCGATATATCGCTTGGTGGTTTCTCCAAACAACCTAAATTAATTACATATCGTAATTTTAAATACTTTGACCTTCATGCATTCACTCGTGACCTTCATTTATTAAACTTGGAGGATATTTTTCGGATTGCTGATATCAACGTTAAGATCAATGTTATGTGCTCCGTCTAACGGAACTATTTAATTTCCATGCGCCGATGACAAATGCTGTTGCTCGGCGGTCTACGTATCCCTGGATCACCGATGTTATTAAAATAATGATAAAATTGAGAGATAAGGCTAAAGCTAAATTTAGGAGGACGAAGGAACCGCGTGATTGGAATTACTATAAGGAACTTAGAAATTTTACTAGACAGGCAATCAATCGGGAAAAAAAGGCTTATTTTAACAATCTCTACAACGTCAAAGATTCTAAAGGTCTTTGGAAGAACTTACAATTATTGAATATTTCTAAGAAAAAACAAATTGATTTGCCATTACATATTGCGAATGTGGATGACATTAACCAGCACTTCCTTAATTCAGTGCCTAGCACAATTGTTAATGATATTAACTTATTAAATTTTTATAAAACTCATACTAAAAACAACATTTGCAACAATTTTACCTTCACTCTAGTTGATGAAGCACAGATCTCGAAAGTGCTGGCTGGGATCTCTTCTTCTTCTTCCGGCTGTGATGGATTGTCGGTACATATGATTAGACTATGTGCTCCTTACATTCTCAAATATATAGTTCATATTATTAAGTCTTGCATTTTAGAAAATGTCATTCCTGATTTATGGAAGCAAGCGTTGGTGATACCCTTGCCTAAAAAGCCAGCGCCTCAGTCTTTTTCAGATTTGAGACCAATAAGCTTACTCTGCGTATTATCAAAAGTACTAGAAAAAGTATTATATCTCCAGCTGACGACGCACTTGAGCTCTTATAATATCTTGCCGTCATACCAGTCGGGTTTTCGTCCCTATCACAGCTGCGAATCGGCTCTGTTAGCAGTTACAGATGATATTTTGTCTGCAAGCGATAAAGGATTGATCACTGCGCTTGTGTTGATTGATTTTGCCAAAGCATTTGACACTGTTAATCATGAATTGTTGTCTGCTATTTTTCATTATGTTGGTCTATCCGAAAATGCCGTTAACCTTTTTAGATAACTTTTTGCGTGGTAGATCGCAATCCGTGAAAATTGGAAGTGCTGTTTCCCGGAATGTTGAGCTCTCTTCCGGCGTGCCGCAAGGTTCGACTCTTGCTCCTTTACTTTTTACAATTTATACTTGCGCACTGTTTGATTCTCTTCAATCTTGTAAGGTTCACCTGTATGCGGACGACACGCAAATATATTATTCTTTTTCCAAAGAAAATTACTTGATAGCAATGGATGATATTCAGCGAGATCTTGACATTATCTCCCAAACCTGCTCACTTCATTCTTTGCGTGTCAATGCATCAAAATCTGCGGTTTTGTTTTTTGGAAACCAACAGGTACGCAATAGTTTGGCGTTAACATGTGCATTGCATATCGATGGTGATCGTCTGCCTGTGATGGAAGATACCAAAAGTCTTGGTATCGTATTAGACCCTAACTTTCGTTTTAGACAACAGGTATCGAAATATATTCAACGGGCTTACGGTAACTTAAGGATATTATACCAACACAAGTCATCTCTACCCCGAAATATTAAGTTATTATTATGTAACTCTTTGGTTCTCTCCCACTTTTTATATTGTTCCACAGTTTACGGCATGTGTATTGATGTTAGGGACCAAAAGAGAATACAGCGGGTTCAAAACTCATGCCTCAGATTTATTTACAGCATAAGGAAATATGATCATATTTCACACACATTAGTAACATCTAAATGGCTGAATATGCGAAATCGCATGTTGCTTAAAGCCTCGTGTCTGTACCACACTATAGTCACAACTAGGATACCTAAATATTTGTATGAAAGGATATCGTTTCGGACAGACGTGCACAATATTAATGTTAGATCTCGCGGACTTCTTACCCCGCCGTTGCACAGATCTTCTTTATTTCAGCGATCTTTTTCATACAATATATACAAGACGTATAACGCTATTCCAGCGGTAATCAAAGAAAAGACGTCAATCGCATTTAAAAGATCTTTACGCCAGTACATCTATGAGAGACAGATATCAGGTATTGCTTTTCCATAGTCTGGACATATTAATTTGCCTTTGTTTAGTGCTTAGTTTTTCCGGACAAGAGCTACTTTTTTATTTTTGTTGAGCTTCGTTGTTCATCACAGAATTAGATTTAAGTTAGTTTAGGCATTTAGTTTTATTTTACCGTTTGTTTATTTGTAGACAAGGTTAAGTGGAAGATTGGTGGGGATATTTACCCGCACTAAACTTCGCCTTGGGTATTTCTGTGCATGATTTTTTTTTATTATTATTTTGTATTAATTATTAGTTATTATAAACCATTTACTGCACGAAATAAAAGACATTTATTATTATTATTATTATTATTAAATATGGCAAATTACTTTTTTATTTATATATTACCAGTAAACATTATGATTTATGCAACCCGAAATTTGTATGATTATACTCGATAAGAACTAGTTACTTAGAATAAATAAATGATGAGTAATTGTAGTAATTATACATACCGAATGACATCAAAAAGTTGGGTATTTGAACTTAATAATATAATAAATTTTAACATGTCAACGTGTTTAATTTAATCTGCTATTTCAGCTGTTGAAATACAGTAAATTATTATTTGAAGTTGTAACTAACAAATTAATATGTACTGTGCTTTATCAGTTTACAGTTAAACGATACCACATTAATGTAAGTTAATATAAATTTCCATTAAACTACACCAAATCTATTTTAACAGTAAGGAAAAACTATATTTATACTAAAGATATATACATTTTAAAGGTAAGTATGATGGTTTTTAATTAAAAAAAATATATTTTCATTTCAAATATAATTTTATTTTATGTGCTGCAAACAATATTTTAATAAAATACATAAATTATGTTAAATTTAATATTTTTTTTTTATATTAACCGATAACATAATTATTTAACGTTTAAAAATAATATATTATTTATTTAAAACATAAAGTTTGTTGAAGCCAAATATAAATTATTTTTATTTGCTTAAAATAATTTTATATTGGATTTAAACAAATATTGTTGCTGTTCCATATATAATAATAAATTATGTTTATGTGTAATAGAATTATATTTCAAATAAATATAAATTTTTCACAGTGTAGAATAAAGTTCATTATCTCGTTTGTTTCGGGAATTATGGAAAACCGTTAGATGCAAAAATTCTAGATAATGTTAAGGTGCACGGTTTAAAATATTTTTTACTTTATTTTTAGATTCTACGTGAAATTCTATAACTTTTTTGGTGATGATGTTATATACACTGAGATCGAGAATGATTGTCCTGATCCTACACTACTTTCCGCGATGCGCAAATCAATATTTTCATCCAATCATTGTAATGAAATTAGTAATACAGCGTTTCCTCAAATTTTACTGTCAAAATTGACATATGTTCTACATAGCCGTGCGTTTCGCGTTTGAATTTTGCTTATTTAGTCATTCCGTATTATTGTTTGTTAATTTTCACATACAGTCTTTCTCAAGACTACGCCTTCATTTCGCATTGAGAGAGTAACGTGTTTTTTATTTTGGCAAAATGCCATTTACACTGGACCAAGATAAATTTATTTTGGAGACGTACTTCGAAATGGTGAGCGAGGAGGTGATGGGCTGTGGAGATATTCAGCTCTACTTTGTGCTGAAGGATTTATAAATCAATTTGTCGAAGTGCAAATTGATAATGAAACTCTTCTTCGACACATCAATCGGGTTGTCCATCGCCTCAGAGGAACTGGAAGTGGTTTGAAGGGAAAGTCACCAGGTCGCCCATCAGTTCTAACCGAAAATGTAGTGGAAGACGTACTGCTATGGTCAGGCATCCTGTTTTTCGTGAGTGTATTTGGAGTTGCATATTTTGATTTGCTAAAAACAGCTGTCATTTCACCGAGAGAATTTTCACAAATTTAGATTTTATTTTGTTTAGATTAAGTTTAAGAGTTTATTATTTGATTTCATTAATTTCAGTGTTAAGTTTTTTAAATTTAATTTCATTCATTTAGATGTCTAGCGTTTGCTAGTTCTATTCATGCTTATTCTACTAGTTTTTGTCGGTGAATTGTGCGTTGTTGTTTGTGACGGCGTTGTAGAGTTTTGTCAAGCAGTTCCTTGGTCGACTGTTAACGTGAGTAGACGTATTTTTGTAAATCATTGTTGCCATTTTCTAATCCATTTTGATTATAGTAAATTTCGTTTCGTTCCTTTAAAAATTTTGTCCATCAAGGAATTTATTTGGTAATAATTGTTAACATATTGATGTGTGCACATTACAGATATAAGATCATTTATTATTTTTGTGCAGGAAGTTATATTTTAGTTGTAATTCTCTCATTTTAGTTTAAAGAGGTAATTTTTCCGTTTTTCGATTTTGCTGATTCATTTTTATTTTATCTATCACCTCGTTTGGGTGAGTAGAAGCTTTGTGCTTGCATTTAGTTTTTCATTCTTGTTATTTACTAGAAATTGTCCACGCTTTGTTTAGTTTGTTTTAATTTGAAATCACGTGGATTGATATTGGTATATTTAGGATTATCTTCCTGAACAAACAGAACTTTTGCTTTGTATAGGAAATAGGATTGTCCTATTGTAATTTAGAATCGAGTGCAGTTTTTAATTTAGGCCAGAACCTTTAGTTCAGGTTTTTTTTTCTGCACCTTTGTAATTTTACCCATTTTAAAAAATAAAATTTGATTGTTAATTAGCATCTTTGGGTTAAAAATTTTGTTCTTTTATTTTAAATTAAACCTTTTTAATTTTTGGGGTAATTAAGAGAGTCTGATTTCATTCACTCACAATTTACTTTTCGTGGTTAGATTCGAGTTTTAATTCGCGAGAGTAACTCTGAGGTTAATAGTTCTTTTGCGCCCTTTAAAATTATATCCGTTGAGCTAGCTAATTTTATTTAAATTTTTTTTTTCCTTGTTAATTTCATTTATTACAAGCAGTACACAGCAGTACGTACTCGTTTGGATCACAGCCCTGGAAAGCTATTACGGCAACTTGCATAACAAATTGGAGGAAATACACCAACCTAAACGGTGTTATAAAAAGTAATGTGAATTCTTTTTTGTAGGTTTATCTTGTGGATCCGCTCAGAAAGCTGTGAAACGGAAGTTTCATTATCATCCATATAAAATTTCTATCGTGCAGCAATACTGCTACTAGATTTCGAAAAATATATGGAATATTGCCATTGATTTAATGCAAATCTAAAGAATGACGATGTTTTAAATCTTACTTTTTCTTCTGACGAAGCCTGGTTTAATTTAACAGGTGATGTAAATTCTCAAAATATTAGGATTTGGTCCGCACAAAATCCACATGTTATTCGGGAAACGGAATTGCATCCTGTAAAAATAGGGATATGGGTTGCAATGTCTAGGAGACGTATAATAAGACCGATATTCTTCGAGGATGCAATAACAGCAGATATAGACTTATATTACATGAATTTGTGGAACAATTATTCGATGATGAATTACAGCTAGGCTATTTTCAAAATGGCAATGCTACTGCTCATACAGCAAGAGAAACAAGAGAGTATTTGCAGGAATTTTTTGATAGCAGAGTTATTGGCTTCAAACGTTGGTTGGCCACCTAGATCACCCAATCTTACACCGCTTGACTTTTTTTATTTTTTATTTTATAATAAATGTTTCTGAAAACATGAAGAAGATGGTAGATGTTTGCATAAATAATGGTGGTTCCCACATGGAACACAGCATGTAAGCAGTGCAGGTACGTTGAAGAAACATGTTCCCAATTTTTTAATTTATAATAATACTTTTGTTATAGAGCGTATGGCTATGAAAAGCATCCATCCATTATTGTTCATTCAGCACCTTGTATGAAGAATGTCTGATACAAGTTAAGATATGACATAAATGTGTATTTTTACAATACATATTGTTTAAACCTTCTATACCTTTAATTAAACCTGGTTGTATTTGTTATATTTTGAAAAATATTTATTATGTTATTTTTGCGCGGGAGTTAGTTGAATGGCTCAAACCTTCGATGCAATTTTGGTGCACTACACTTGTTGTTCGGGTTGACATTAGTGAATATTAAGTTGCATACGCACAATTAGCCAAAAATCGTACAATGACCGCACGTTATTGTGTTTTATTAACGAATTGTTTTCTTAAATGGCACACCCTGTATATTATAATTTTTTTCCGATAGATATTACAAAACACTTAACTTTCATTAAGTATGTTATATACCTATTTTTAATAGTTTCCGATTTATTTTGATTTTTTATCACACTTATGCTATTAGAAGCTTAGACAAATATAAAAGATAATAACTTTTCTACTAACTAACTTACTTAATTATTACAATAACGGTTTCCTCGTCAGTTCTTCCATCTGGGTGATCTTCGGTCTTCTGTCATGTTGGTTTCACATGTTTTAAGTAAGTAAGTAAGTAAGTAATGTTTATTAATCCATAATAATAATAATAATCGGATAAGTCAAAAAAAAAATAATTTACAAAGAATTGAGAAACTAAAAGTAGACATAAGAAAATAAATCAACAACAAATTATTCTAAAAGCCTTAACAAAAGGTAATTCTTAATTTGGTAATAACTAAAAATAATATAATAATATTTAAGCCCGCCCATGTTTGTCTTATTTTTGATTTTTTTATTTTATTAATATTTTTATTTTAATAATATTTATTCCCACTCCTTTTGGGCTTCAAATGATCTTGTAAAGTATATGTGAGCAACTAGATGTTTGAATCCTACACAGTTTTTTTTTTATCAAACCACATTTACAAATATACGATTGCCATCAGAAAAGTTGTGGCGTTAGTAAGGAATCACAGATTTTTATGTCAAAAGAAGAACGTTAAAGCGATACAAAGCAATTTCTGCCTTTTTACAAATAATTAGAACATATAATATCTTCTGCGGTCTTACGTATCACAAAGACGGTGTTATGTGACGTGCAATGGTTATGCGTCGGACAGCTTCTTTCTGACTTCTGGCGTACCTCACAGATCAAACATTGGACCTCTACTATTTGTGTTATTCATAAATGACTTACTATTCTCGCGAAAGTAAATCTGTCATTTCCTCGATAAAATTGCTACGTAAGGTTCTTAAAGATTCTTTTACAACGTTGTTGGGGAGCAGGCTTAATCTTCCTTACACTGAGAGAAATGAAATGGTTATTTCAACATTTTTTCGTAGTGTCACGAATTTGAGCATTAAATAACCATGTTGCATTTAAGTGAATCATATGCTCCTATTTAAATAACATATTATATTGTTGCCACACTTTAGAGTTAATTTAACAAGATTATAGTGTTCAGCGTAACCAATATTTTATTTGTTGGTTTAATCCCACAAAATTGTCGATTTGACATTTGAAAAAGGTGTTCTTTAAACATTTCTATGGTGTTAACTCAATGAAATGTAATATTTTATTGAACTATTAAAAAAAATTAATTCAAATATTTTAAAGTTATAAATGCATTTCAATTCCAATTACATATTCAATGATACAAGCGTACATTTTTTAATTTCGCTTCCCACCACCGTACAAACAATAAGCCCTTTTTTACATCTTTGGTTAGTTTACTTTGGTTAAATTAAACGAACAAAAACACTAAAGTGACCGAACCAGCAACTCTAAAAAAAACAGCAAGTGACCAAATTCTACTTTGAGGTTAGCTTCTAACATGGTTCAACTGAAGTGATTAACTGATTGGGCTTTTCGGGTGGTTACTAGAGGGGTAAAGAGTAACGAGTTTGGTCACGTCATTAAAAGAAACACAAGTGAGTTTTTATTAGAAACTGAACAAACCTGAAGTGACCAAACACATAAAACGAATATAACTATGGTATGTTCGAATTGCGTCTGAAATAAGTCAAGGCCGGTTAGATGTTGCTTTAAGGAGATTTCTTGTTCAATGGCTTAATTAATAGAAAAGATGGCTATCATCGAAGCGAACGGGGCTAGAGATATTGTTTACATGATGTTTACAATGTTTTTAAAGTGCGGGTTGTCGAGAAAATCCAGTTAAAAAATCGGTAAATACACCCAAAAACCGGACAGACAGTACGGAGTTAATGGAAGCGTTAGTAGATGGCGACACGAACAAAACTTATAAATGCAAATACTTATATGGAAAACAAAGTTTGCATACCCACTTTGCTTATTTTATTCACGTTCAGTTACTTAAAAGAATATCATTTCTTCAGAGCACTTAATTAAATCATTTGTCAAAATTAATATTTTGTATTTAGCGCCATTATTGCTTCGCAGTGACGTAAGCATGTACATATATGCGCGTGAGCCGTATTATGTCTATTGTGCCTCCCACTCCCACTTTATTTTGCAGGATAGAACACGCATCGTATAACCGTTATATTTGACGTATCATTTGTCTCAAAGTGTTGACAGAAGAGGGTGTCTAGCGAATATCAGTACATAATGTAAGTATCGTATTTAATACCTATATAAGTATTTCAATTGTAGAAAAAGTACTTATTGTTAGTACTGATTCAGACTAATGCTGGCAATAGAAACACCTTCGGGACAATTTAATGTTTCTGTTTTTACAGATCAAAATGGCGCGAGACTTGGCTGTGGACTTGACCACGCTTTTAGAAAAATGGGGAATTGGAAGATATGTACACACAAAAAAATCTATTATCAATCTGAATATTTTTATTTATTCAAAATTCGAAACTTAACATATATTTAATTGAAGTAAATCTTGTTGGTTAGAACATAAGAGTTAATTCTCTGAAAACACAATATACTTTAGAACAAATACTATAAAATATTTGCATTGAAGTATACTTCCTCCAAATGAACATGTTATTGTTGTAGGGAATAAATCTATGCTCATAGTGAGAAAGTCTGTAGATTCAAAATAAAATCCCTTACACGTTTGGTATAATGAATTACTATATAAATTATTAAATTTTTCTACTGAAAACATGAAATATCAAATTGAAATTACCATAGATATCAAATATTTGAAACGAATTTTAGCGCCACCATTATTGCACTAAACCTTATCTGTCATTGTGTCCCTTTTTTTTAGAGGGTGTAGGGGTTTGCATATACATACGCTTTACTTGGCGTCACTTTTGATTAACTAGCGGAACAGTGTTGTTGGTGTGAGTGTAAGTAAATCTAAATGGATGCCCCAGCCGCTTCACAGCTACTTAGAGAATGGGTGAATGGAGCTGATGCACAGATGCTACCTTAAAATATTCGAAGCTAAATACGTACTGTTTATGAATATTAAAGATTACTGGTTTAAAAAACTTTGAAATATTATTTAGAATCGCAGCGCATTGTGTCGATAATATATGAACATGGTAGGCGTGTGCATTAACAAATATGTACGGTATTACTAGTTATTAGTTTTCAGTAGGCAATACCAGCAAATTATTGCACTGATTGGAACGCCGACTAGATACAGGCCCAGGCATTGAGTGGGAAGTATCCGCGTGAGAACACCGATCACAACAACGGATACGCATAACATCTATACATATTCCCGTGCGCACTCCTGTGATATACCTCGATACGCTATCTTCTCTCAAACATTGTAAACTATAAAATTAGGACAGTAATTTTATTACATAGTATTTCTTTATTTAATTATTTCCCTACCGAGGCTTTTTTGTTATAGACACAAAATTAGTAGGTAATTATTACCCTTGAATAGTAGAATGCTTAGATTAAGCAGGTAAGTATTATCAGTTCAATCATACTATATTTTGGAAGCAAATAATGGCAATACTTCAAATAATACTTTTATATACTTCTATCAAATGTACATAGTTTATTAAGGCATAAATATGATAGTTTCCAGTTGAGAAAATCTATTTACTCAAATCTAAAATAATTATTCTAGTGGTGAAAATATTATATGTTCATAATGATTTTAGTATATTGATTACATTTGAACTAAAAAATTGTTTCGTCTAACAAATTCATGGGTTTGAAAAACTGAACAAATTTATTTTCAATATAAATACATCATCTCTTGTTTATATAGGAAGTTATGTTATATTCAATGTGACACTTATATTAATTGAGTTATTTTTTTTTGTGTGTAGAACGATTTACAGGCAAGGATAACGTACATATATTGTAAGAATCTCTGATTTAGAAAGTATTTTTTGACTGGGTAATAAAATAAAACTTTACATTTATATGTGGGTTTCTTCTATTACCTACTATAGTCTTCGTAATCAGGCAATGTATAGCTATACGTTGCTATCAAGGGACTGCTGAATGTGCGGATAGATTACAGTGTATCTCTGTTTATCATTAATGGTACTAGTAATGCATGGATCCATCGATGAAATAAAAACTCGCCCGATTCAGTAAGGTGATTTTAAGCAAAATCGAAAATTGGTCACTAACAAGAAAATCTTTTTCGACTATAACTACCTAAAAAGTGGTTAAATTACATGCAAATAGTATCTCGATGAATATTACAGGTAGGTTAAATAAACAATATAAGTTTTGAATCGACGTTATAGAAAAGCATACAAAATTATTTAATCATTGAAATAACACTGTACCAGTGCTAAACCATATTGTCAAAATTTATAGAGACAACTAATTTCGTGTGTCTACAACAAGTAACTGTGTTGGATAATGTTGTTGTATTATTCATTAGCAGGTACAAATTGTTAATGGAAAAAATAAGTACATGTTCAAAGATCACACGTAGTCTGTTTCTTATAAACATACACAACTTATATTATTCAGTTAACTAACGTAATTTAACATTTTTTTAGTATTTGCATTGACATTAAAATATTGCTCATTTGAAAAAAAAAAAGTGTTCATACACCAATTTATAGTTAACCCTAAGTCCCTACCAACGTTTTAGTCGTAACGTGTCCTACCAAGGTGTGCCTCACAGGCACACATTCTATTTGTACACATTGTGTTGTGTAATAATAGTAAAATATGCATTATTTATTTCATGTAGTAGGTATACAGTAATAAAAGCAATAGAAAGAATATTGTGTCAGAAGATATAATTAAAATAGTACAGATAGTAAATATTTGAAAGTTGTTTATGGTAGTTTGCAATTTGTGCGTGGTTTTTCTTTGAATGTTCACACAAACCGTTTGCTTACACTATCAATAATGTGGTTGCATTCTGCTTTTCTTTGATGGCAAATATAGCCCGTTTTCGTTTTCTTACTTCTCGATCAACGTAGTTTGTATCAATGAAGTATGATTTTTGCAAGCACTCAACTACGACGTCTAGTTTCCAGTACTATTCTGTATTTCTCGTAAGAAAATTTTGCGAAGTCTTCGTTTTTTTGGAATATGCAGTCAGGATGTATATTTCTCCAAATGACATGAACTACTCACACCATCAATTATATTGAAAAAATAGACACAGGCACCTATTAGTTTTGCGTTTCGCTGAATATGTTGTACATCTGATCAAGTGTATCCACCCTCCTTTCGTGGAATTGTAGTACTTATTGATTTCAGATTTTATTTTATTTTCTCATTAATGGTGGAGTCGTTGTGCATTGTAGATAATATATGACACAGCGATTTTCTTAGGTAATAAGATTAACAGTCATTGTCTTCTGAAAACAAACAAGTTTGCTTTCAATATTCCGTCGCCTGTGAGGTAAAAATTTGGTGTGTTAGCTGCGTTATTTTTTCTGAGCGTTCCTACAAGTTAGGCTTTGGTAAGCAACTGGATGCAAGCTCGTAGCTGGTGAAGAGTTGTCGAACGTAATATTCTCTTAGTTCTCAGAAAGGGTTCACAAGGTCTTCAACACCTTTTGGCAAGTTTTCTGCTCTTGAGACCTTCTTTTTCCTAAGTACGGTTATACACGTAACGGATAACTAGTTCCACTATCGCATATCACCAAATTTTCATACTGTACTTACACTGCTTGGCAGGTACTGTCGGCAAGATACACGACCTCTAAAGGCACCAGTTGTTCATCGGATGGTTAGATTACTGCCAGGAAGATAATATTTCAGCAAGTTTGTATTAAACGGTCCGACAGGTCTCTAATTGGTTGCCAAGTTGTCCTTTTTGCCTTTGGAGGGTTCTGGTCGCTTTATCGTCAAAACGAATAAATCTTAGTAATTGAGTAAATCTATTTCGTGACATACACGCTCGATTAAACAGGATTTCCATATATAGGATTCATAGCTCTATAGTCACACATTCCTTGTTTATTTCTTCCGCAGTAATCAAAAGGCCAGAAAGCACGGATTTCAACGTCGTTCAACTGGTTTCCACAAATCGCCAAGAATACGAACAGTCTCCTTATTAGTGAAAGTAATCACAGTACAATAACCGTATCATCAAAAAACAAATTGAATGCGTCACATGGAGTATCAACATGCACTCCAGGTGGAAGTTTCACTTTGTTCAAAGCTGTTGTAATTAATGTTGTGTGCAGTGTTTTTCCTTGGCAACGGCGTGGCATTCTACTCGGTAACATCTTTTCAATAAAAGTTTGTGAATGGCCGGGAGGTTCATCATTTAGCATCACTATCGTCACTTCCTTCTTGTTCATCGCTTTTCTACATCGCCAGTTTCTTGATAATCCGCTTCACTAGAAGAGGTTTCGTCATTTGGCTCTTCTTCATCTTCACCATCATTTACATTCCTTCCAAATCCTCATCACTTTCGTACAATGCATCGAGCAACTCCTTTTTCAGTTAGTCGGCGTCGGTCAGTCAACCAATCGGTTCATACTTTCTGCATAAATTTCAAAACCAATAAGCATAAAACAACAAATCTATTTTTACTGGGTGAACAAAACTTTATTTTGCTTACCTGCTATAACTATACTTTCCACTTAGGTAAAAAGAAATAAAATTAACCAATAGACACCTAAAACGGCCATGCGTTCGTTAGGAAAGTCACAAATACACTGATAGCAATGCAGTTTGTAAGCTGACTGTTTTAGGCAAACGCATTTAGGAATTGCCCTTCATATGCAACTGGAATTCTTACATACAAGGGGAAAGTCCCAAAATATAAAGCATATCTTATTATACGGGGCAGCGCGTATACAACTTGAGTTTATAGGGGGGGTATGGAGAATGAATATTTTTTTATTTTAACTAAAAAAAAAAAAAAAGGGTCCACTCTTTTTCGATACAATTTGAATAGTGTCATCATGGGAGGGGTAATTACACAAAAAAAGAAAAAAGCGGATGAATGTTTATCTTTATATGCAAATTTTGATTTAAGAGGTTTGTTGACTCATGGGGGGGGGGTAATTACCCCATTCCCCCCCCCTTATAATACCGCGTTTACGGGGATTTACCCACAACCTAGTTTTAAATGACGTAGCAATGCATTTTATAGTATATAACAGTATGTGCTCAAAGACACACCTTGGTAGGACGTGTCGGTATATCTGTTTATTTTTTTTAGTAAAATAGGAAAAATATTTTTAAAAATTTTTTATGTCATTCTGTGTTAACTAGTTTATTTTGAGATACAAAATCCTCCAGTCTGTGGGCAGTTAACTTACAAAGTTCCTGCAATTTCAAAATCAATTGTGCCTCAAAAGCACACCTTGGTAGGTTTAGGGTTAATACTACACTTTTTTTTCTCTCGGTGTACTTGTCAATTTCTCTTGACGAACCTTATTGTTACGTTTCTCTAAATTTTAAAAATTGAAACGAAGTATTCGCATATTCGCGAACAAAACGATCCTTTTGATGTGCCTTAAACCTTATATCAATTTCCAACGGATCCCTGTCGGAAAATCTGCATACTTAAATTGCCGCAGGTGATTTAGAAACCGCGGAAAACAATTGGAACACACAGCCTATACAAACAGGCGATATTTTCGATGTACAATTGCCGGAAACGAAAGAAAACAACCGCGCTCTCGCGCGAAAACAAAACCAATTCCCGCAGAGATACGAGGTAAAACAAAAGATCTATCGGAAAGGTGGCTTTTAATTACCCTTACGTATAACTTTGAACGCGAAGCGCGATTGTTGAGCTTAAAAAGCGACGAAGCAAAAGATGAACGTAGGCAGGGAGGGGGTCGAACGGCAAGGATTCTTTTGTCACTTCAACGCTCGCAAATCAAATTTTTCCTCGCTCATCCGAAGCACTCTTCGGTAATTCTTACATTTTCGCGACGGAATCGCACGGAGGGCAGAAAGGGTTTGAGATAAAACATTCTGGAAGTTAAATGTAGGGAAAATGGATTACGACATCATCCGTCGGCGTCGTATGCGGGGGACGTGAAACAATTTCGAAAGAATTTAAAAACGTTTTACTGTTTACTCAGAACGTGCGCGGGCGTACGTATGCGTCCTAGATGCCGTTGTCTGTATTGTGGTTTTCTTAGGCGGTCGGTTAAAACGGTAAAATTTGCATTAAAGGGTCGTTCTGGGACTCCTTACGTTTTGAATGTCGGATATTTGGGTATTAACTGGCAGGAAAGAGGGATTCTTCAGCGATTTTAAAACCGTATGTTTGTAGGTAATTGGCTATTTTCTGTAATTGAGCAATTACTTTGCCGCAAGTAAGAAATACATGTATACATGTAATAAAAATAACATGTAAAATTCAAATAGGTACCTAGAAAGATTAAAATTGGTTGAAGAATTACATAGGTACTTTGCTACTATAGATCTATCGATTACACACTGACATGATAGATATCTAAACATCATTTGTCCAAGTTATTTATTTAAAACAAATATAACAGTGGCGGCTCGTGACAATATTGAGTGGTGGGGCCAGTCAAGGGCTAATTGCCCCTTCCCCTCCATTTTATTATTTTTACAAAGTTTTGTAAATCAGTGCGTGAAATTAGCTTGCAGTAATTCATTACCTTATATTTTTAATAATATATTTTATAAATATTTTTCGTGAGAGGTTTTTTGAATATATTTTTCATATTTTTTTTCTAAATATAGATAAAATATTCAATTAAAATATTTATTCCATATTTTAAAATTAATGTAAGCGCTAATATTTTTCTAAAATATTTGTAAATATTATTTAAATGAAAATTGAGATTTTTTATGCAATCTATTTAATTTGTCAAAATGAATTAAAATTGTTCTTGGTTATTTAGAATGTATAACGTCGATAACGAAAAGTTGAAACATACATAGAATTGTCTAAAAGGCAAGAACTTGTTTTTTCACACTCACCATACAAGTTAATAATCAATAATTCTGGCATCTTTTAAGGCATACTGAAGGTTTATCAAATTAATCACTATTTTTTAATTGAAGTGTTCTAAATAAAAAACAAACGTATTTATTATCATTTTATTTGAATAAGCCAATAAAAATGAAAAATACTCATTTTTAAGTCTAGCCTTGGCTGTGCCAGGTACACTCTAATGGCTTTTTTCATATCTTCGGTAGTGGCGCTCTCATAGCGTTTCCTTGTGGCCTCTAAAACAATGCCAATTGTATTAGATCATACTATGAATAAAACATCGTACAACATTATCAACACCTACTAATACATTTGGAGCATTTACAATAATTGGAGTGGTAGCTACCATTCTAATACTTACGATACTTATTTTACTTTATTTCATAATATTTGACAACATTCAACGTACAAACAATAAACCACACAACGTATTCTAACCTCTATTTGGTTATGACGCTTATCTACTGAGATGAATCTCTTAAGCAAATCAACTAGCAATTTATCTGGTAGATGCAGTACATATATGATGCATTAAAATTCCTACAATTATATTATTAAACGATTTCTGTATATAGCGATATTGAGCATTCCAATTATCTTATAAATGCCATGACATGTTCAAAGTTTTGCTTACCTCGTAGTCACCACACAAAACTAAAACACACCCGCGACAATTAATTACACAGTTAACCCTATATCTGCCCTAATCGTATACTATTATAAACTATAACATGTAACGGACAAACGAATGAAACGTTGATGATACGCACGTGCGCGTATGCAATTCTATGTACCTAATCCATAGACGCATAAACAATACTAAATCATATAACACCAGCACCGTAATGAATAGAGGTGTTGTGTTGACGTTCGCAACTTACAATATTACAAATAATATAATACAAAATGCAGATATATTAATAGAAAGTTTACAGCGCTCAACCTTAGAACAATTAAATCATATTAGATATATATTATCTAATTTAATCTTTAAACTATCATTTTAAATAGGTACATACCTACTTAATACGTCCTACGCTTCCAAATGTTCAAAAGCAAAAATTCAATCTTTTTTTTATATGAAATAAATATTTACAGAAATACAAAGCAAAATATTCTGCAGAGTTATGAAAAATATATTGAGAAAAATTTGCAATAAAATATTATTATGCTACATAAATATATATTTTTTAAATGTTTTCCTAATATATTTTCTATAATATATTTTATGCATATTATATTAATATAACCAATATTCAAGAAAGATTTAATATTTTTTTAAATATTTATAAAATATGAAATAAATATAGTTGGTCACTGGGGTTACACACTGACATGAGAGACATCTAAACATCATTTGTCCAAGTTATTTATTTAAAACAAATATAACAGTTGCGGCTCGTGACAATATTGAGTAGTGGGGCCAGTCAAGGGCTAACTGCCCCTTCCCCTCCATTTTATTATTTTTACAAAGTTTTATGAGTCAGTGTGAAATTAGCTTGCAGTAATTTATTACCTTATTTATTGCTAAGGGCTATTATTACAATCGGGATTTAAGAATTAAATATGGCAAGGTTCGGCCCTGATAGGTGCAAGAAATAACTGAGTGATAAATAGCTCCTAAATCTTAACCGAAATTCGGCGATTTAGAGCAATAAATAATTGTAGTGTTTAGTTGCAAAATTGTTATAGGTGTAATAGTGAGTTAGACATTTGAAAAGAAATCAAATTCATAGTTAAACAATACGAAAATAAGCAAAAGTTAGTAAACAGGCGAGCACTGAGAAAAACTTTTACCTCCGAGAGGTCGACTCGGGTAGGGTTTTTACCGCTGTGCGACGCTGTTTAGTTGTAGAAGTAAACAACAAACGACAGGTCCGCACTAAGAAGAAATAAATCGAGATCAAATATATTTAATATAGTAATAAAATGAGTACCAAATCTGGAATTGATAGTGACGGTGGTGGCTCAACGGATGAAGGAAAGAGGAAGAGGACTGAAGGCAAAGAAGAGGAGTTTTTTCAGAAGAGTAAGAAAACAATGCGAACTCCGGATAAACGAAGTAAGAAAGATGAAAATAAATTAGATCAAATATTAGAGTTATTGCATGGTTTAACACAAAAAGTGAACCAAATAGAAGAAAAACAAAGCGCGTTAATAAAAGAACTAGCAGAAGTTAAACAAGAAAATGAAAAAATAAAGAAAGACAATGAGGAATTAAAAAGAGAAAATAATATGATAAAAAATGAACTTGAAGCGTTCAAACGAGATAAGCGGAGAAAGAATATAGTTATACACGGCCTAAGTATAGAAACAAGTGAAACAAGTATTCTAAACAATTCTATAAAGGATTTCATAAAACAGAAAATAGAGTTGGACATCGAAGTTAAGCAAGTAATAAAGTTAGGACCTGAAATATACTTAGTGAAATTGTATACCATTGAAGATAAAATTAACATAATGCGAAATAAGAGTAAATTAAGGGCAACACACACTCGGCGAATATATATTAATGACGATATGTCAAAAGAAGAGAGATTAATACAAAGAGAACTAAGAATAAGAGCGAAGGCAGAGAAGGAAGAAGGAAAAACTGTTAAGATAGGGTTCCAAAAGCTAATAATAAATGGAAATGTTTGGAAATGGAACAATGAAAAGAAGGGTCTCATTAAACAAGTGATATAGCAGAAACAGGTTAGAGTTAATACAAGTGAAATAATAGAAGAGACACCAAAAAACTAGTAAAAGGAAAAATTAAAGGACTGCATAAAAAGATGCGGCAAATGCGATGAAATTGGTTAAGCGAAAAAATATATGGAAACTGGCAACATGGAATGTTAGGGGTCTTAATGGTAAAGAAGAGGAATTAAATGAGGAATTTTTGAAGGCAGATCTAGATATATTAGCCATAACGGAAACTAAGAAAAAAGGACATGGGGAGATGGAATTAGAGCACGGGAATTTACTGATTTATGGAGGAGTGGAGCAGCAGAAGAGGGCTGAAGCAGGAGTAGGTTGTATAGTAAATAAAGATTGGAGATATAAGTTACAGAACTGGACAGTAATAAATGAAAGAATCTTATCAATGGAGTTTAATGACGAGGGACAATTAATAACAATAATTGTAGTTTATGGCCCAGATGAAAACGAAAAAGTAGAATTAAAACAAGAATTTTGGAATCAACTTACACTAACTGTAGAAAATAGTAGGGGGAAGCTCTTTGTAGCTGGAGATTTTAACAGTAGAATTGGAAAGAGGGACAAAATGTCTGACGAGGTAGTAGGAATACACGGGGAGGCAGCTAAAAATAATAATGGAAAGAGGTTGATAGAATTTTGTATTGAAAATCAGTTAATTGTAGCAAACTCATTTTATGAACATAAAGATATCCATAAATTTACTAGGGAGGTTAAGAGTAGAAATGAAAGGTCGATTATTGATTATATCCTAGTAGAAAAGCAATATAGGAGCATAATTAAAGATGTTAGAGTGATGAGAGGTGCCGAGATATTTAGTGACCACTACCTTGTAGTAGCAAAAGTTAAACAAGTACAGATACCTATAAACAACGTAGAAAAACACGTGAAACATATGAAAAGTAGATATCAAGCAATAAGATCATATAAACTAAATGATCCAGAAGTAGTTAAAAAATATCAGGTGGAAATTAACAATAACCTACAACAAGTTCAAGATGCAGCAGGAGGCTGGAATGTAGAACAGTTATGGCAGACGATGAAGAGAACTATACTACACTCAGCTCAGAAAGTATGTGGAATAACAAAAGTCAATAAAAACAAGAAGCAAACCGCATGGTGGACACAAGAAATAAAAGAACAAATCAAGCTAAAGAAGAAAGCATGGAAGATGCATTTAAGTAAACAAACTCAAGAAACTTACAATGAGTACAAAATACATAGAAAGAAAGCTAAGGAGCTAGTTAGTTCAGCAAAAAGAAAAACTTGGGAAGATTTTGGAAATTGCATGGAAGAAAGAAGTAAAACAAATCAAAAACTATTTTATCATATGTTAAAAACCCTAAGAAAAGGTAAATCGGCTACTCCTATAGGAATAAAAGACAAAAACGGAAATGTACTAAAAGACGATGAGGAGATTTGTGAAAGATGGAAGGAGTATTTCACAGAGTTGCTCTGCGTGGATGAACAAGCAATAAAAGATGGTGAGATGGATAGACAGAGATATAATAAACACGTAACAAGTATAGGAGAAGAAGAAGAGGAAATAGTGACATTAGAGGAAGTGGTAAATGCTGTCAATAGATTGAAGATAGGAAAATCGGCGGGTTATGATGGTATTAAACCTGAAATGATCAAAATGATTGGGGAAGAAGGTATTAAAATGTTGACAGTATTGTATAATAAAGCGTGGAAACAGGAATAGTACCAAAGGACTGGGAAGTAGGAGTAATAGTTCCCATATTTAAAAAGGGCGATAATAGGGAGTGTTGCAACTACCGAGGACTAACTTTGCTAAGTGCCGTATCTAAGGTGTATGAACGTATTTTAGAAAATAAACTAAAAATAAAAATAGAGCACCAACTAATTGACTCACAGAGCGGTTTTAGAAAAGGCTATAGCATACAAGACCATATATTTACATTTAATCAATTGACAGAGAAAATTCTAGAACAAAATACAGAAGCCTACATAGCATTTATAGACCTTGAGAAAGCGTTTGACAGAATACCAAGACAGAAACTGTGGGATCTATTAGAAGAGAGACAGGTTGGTCATAAATTAATAGATGCCATTAAAAGCGTATACAAAAAGTGTCGGAATATTGTGAGAACAGGAAACATAGAAACTAGTGAGTTTTCCACAGTACAAGGACTAAGGCAAGGCAGCGTGCTAAGCCCCACTTTATTTATATTGATGATGGATGATGTTGTTAAGGAACAAGACCAAAGGTATCAAAGCTACACGTGGGATACCGGAATTTACTAAGCGTAGGGATTACAGAATGTGTGTTTGCGGACGATATGGCAGTTTTTGCTAGAAATGAAAAGGAGCTGCAGACCAATCTTATGATATGGAATAATGCACTGATAAAAAGGAATATGAAAATAAACGAAGAAAAAACAAAAATAATGGTGATATCGAATAAAAAATGTAATACAAATATCCAAATAAATGGAAAAAGAATAGAGCAGGTGGATGAGTTTAAATACCTAGGAAAAGTTTTGGAATCCGAAGGCAGGCAAAATATAGAATTAAATGAAAGATTGAAGAACACAGCTAAAATGTACGGCTCACTGAATAAAAGTTTTATAAGCAAAAAGGAAATAACAAGGCAAACAAAAATTAAAATTTTTAAAGCAGTATATAGACCTGTACTCACATTTGGCGCGGAAACATGGGTATTGACAAAGAAACAAAAAAGTAAAGTCCAAGCAATGGAAATGAAATTCTTAAGAAGAGTAAAGGGAGTAACGCGCAGGGATAAAATCAGAAATAAGGATATTAGAGAGGAGCTAGGTGTAGAATCAGTGCTAAGTTTAATTGAACAAAAACAGTTGCGATGGTTTGGACACTTAAGTAGAATGGGTGAAGACAGACAAGTAAAAACAGTATGGGAAGCAAGAATTATACCGAAACGAAAGAGAGGGAAACCAAGAACAACATGGCGCAGAGCAATTGAGAAAATTTAGAGCAAAAAGGATATGACATACCAGCAGCAAGCAAAGTAGCACAGAACAAGAAAGAATGGCGTACTTTAGTTTATAGTGTGTAGTATTATATTTGATTTCATCAGTATGTATTTAATTTAATTTACCTAACACCAATTTATGGTATAGGTTATTCTCGATAATATATATATAATAAAATAATCGGTAAAAGGAAAGGTTGGGTTAGCTGAGCGGGCGGTAGGAATTTGTAAAAACATATTAAGAAAATGTACAGATACTAGCACAGATATTCATAAAGCTCTGTTAGAATACCGCACGAGCCCTCTTACAGGTTTAAATATGTCCCCTCGGAGTTACTAAACAACAGAATTCTACGTACTACATTACCCATTTCAAGAGAAGTATTAACAGCAAAACCAAACGTTAATTTAGAAAGGGTTAAACAACAAAGGGAAAGGTACAAAATCTTTTATGACAAACAATCTCGAGAAAGGAATGAGTTTGAGGAAGGGGAAAGTGTAATATTGAGGAAGAAGAGAATATGGGTTCCAGCAGAAATTGTAAAGAAAACTAAAGATCCTCGATCATATTTAGTTAGAGACAATATAGGTAAAATTTATAGACGCAACTCATCCTTCATAAAATCCTCTCCAAACCCTTATGTAAGAGAACATGATAGTTCAATAGATTTTGATACAGTTAAAGATCATATTAATGAATCAGAGCACACTAGCTCAACAAATATTTCAAAATCTGATAGCAGCTTGCCGCAAAATGAAATAGAAACTAAGTCTGGTAGTCAAAATATTGTTAAGACTAGAAGTGGTCGGCAGGTTGTGAAGCCCATTAGGTTTAGAGATTAGTTGTAAGTAGATTAAGTAAGTTTAAGTTAACCTATAAGTTGAAAAGGAAAAAAAAGGGAGATGTCATGATAATGAATATATCGCCAATAGATGGCACAACGATAATATAGTTATCCCTGCGATAAGAAGCTATGTCGGTAAAACAGTTTATAGAAATACGTAAATAAAGATGTTAAATAATAATAAAACGTGTGTCATTAACCAACAATTAAACAACATAATACAAGTGTACCGAATATTTACTTTATCTAACGAGTTCTTAGTGAATATAGAAAATATTTGCTTTAAAATCTATATATCGAATAGCGGTATACGGTATTTATTGTGGCGATTGTATTCGCTGACTATTTACAGTAAATATGTCCCACATGAAACTGCCCTTTACGAGTTACTTTCATACGATACGTGTTATAAGAATAATGCATTCGTTATTGATAACTAGAGTGGTCAGATGTGTCTGCTTACACGGGCCGCACTCATCTCGCGCTATGCAGAACGCTTAGCAATAGTATATCTTCAAGGCACCGATTTGTATGTCTAGTATCTAGTATCAGTGTTAGTCGAGTCTTGATGCGAGATAATACAATTCCCCGTTAACGTTTTACTCATTTCAAATGTAATACAATATCGGGCGTAGAAAATCCCAGAAAACGACTATAGTTTCATAATGTAGAAAAGTATATCGGTTTTTGATAGAGAGATTGTTTGATAGAAGGGAATATAAATGAGTATGCAAAGTTGAAATGTAATCTGCATTCTACAGTAAACGAGTGGCGCAGTTAATTGAAAAGTTATAGTTGTAACGCGAGCTGAGCACATTTTTTTATTGAAAATAAAATATTAGTTTGCTATTTCGAGTGATTTTCCTGGGTCGTCCTGCAGCCAAGGTACGAGGTAAATAAATCATATTGGTGTAAATATTGTTGGCTTTCAGCACATATAGTCCATTTCAATGTTAGAATTACGATTGCGTTACAATGAACGTAGATAATATACACGTGCTGGTTGTAATAAAGTGTTGCAACCACCCTCAATTGCAAATTATAGCACATTACATGCTACTTTTTTCTAAAATTTAGATGAGGATTCTATAAGAGAAAAGCAAATCGGGAAACTATGTCTTTTGATATTATGAAAAGGGCTGTATCACTGGGTATAAATGAAAACAAATCAGTCAGAGCACTAGCAAAGGAAATGGAAATTTGTCATGTGACGCTTTTCCGCTATGCGAAAAAGAAAACAGAGACTGGCGTTAATCCTGAAACCATTGAGTACGTTCCCAACAGGCAAATTATCAGCAAGGAACGAGAAGAAATTTTATGCGATTATTTAAAAAAGCTGCAACTATTTATTCAGAACTTACACCAACTGATGTTTGGACACTTGCCTACAAGTGTGCCATTTTTCATAAAATATGAGTTGCTACATCGTGAGTCAGAAATAATATGGCTAGAGTAAAATGGCTAACGTCATTTTCGAAGCGGAATCGCAGTTTAGCAATTCGATTTCCTGAAACTACAAGCTTGGGCCGGGCAACGTCTTTCAATGAAGTAAATGTCAGGGATTTCTTTGACAAATTACAGCAGATCTTCCGTAAATACAAGATGAGTCGAATGGGTGTCGCCTTGTCTTAGACTCTTTTTCACTCTAAATTACTCTGAGTAACTGTCGTTTATAAAAGCGGACTGTCTACATATTGATCATCTGGGTAAATTGTCTTCATCATTGGACGGAAACGCATATGTCGTTGGATGAATAAATTAAAAAATAAACAAACCCTTTTTAACTCTAAATTACTATGAGTAACTGCCGTTCATCAAAATCTTATTTGACGACTTAGTGTTATTTTTACCAGGTTTATTATCTTCTCTGGAATTTCTAATTACCGATTCATACAATCTTTCTCTGGAAATCGACCTAAGTTTTGTTCATAGACGTTATTTTGAGTTGAGCTTCAATATAAACACTTAATCCACTCTCGATCTCCCACGTCTCAAACCATCTTAGTACGCTCCCACCTCGTTGGCTTCATGCCTCTCCAATCTTTTCTTCTTTATGTTTTTTTTTTTGTTTTCGACTAAACAAGTTATTATGTCTCTTTAGCTACTCCACTCTGTGTACCTTTTTTCTAAATCAACTCCTGGATCAAGTCCTTGGAGATTTCTGCATTATCCCATATTTCATTAAATAATTTTGGTAAAAATTTTAAATTTTATTCTAAAAATTATACAAAATTGCAAGTAATCCTCATTTAAATATTAATCCTATTTATTATAAACAATATTATATTTCAAGGATTAAACAGAAAATGTAGAATTTTCGATTTTCTCTGCGTCCAATCCTGCATTCAAAAAGAATATGACATAAATTTGTAGCAATCAGTGTAGAAGTCTTAAAATCGAAAGGTGTAAGAGCAAAATCAACGCAAGAAATAAATACTAAATGCGTGGATAGCCAACTTCAAAGATAAACAACTAAACCTCTAAATGCTTCTAGGATCGCCATCTGTGTATGCTATGTAATGCATAGGATTATACTATATTTACATAAAATTTAAAAAGATGAAGAAAGCTTGCTCTGCTTACAATATCGTCCGTGAATAGTTTCAAACTCGTGGTAAATATACGAAACTTTCAGTGTTGCAAAGTTTAATTTCAGGCTCTCAAAACTTCACTGGCGAACAGCGTGAAGTATCAAGACTTTCCCCAAAACAATATAAGTCAATAAATATTTATACTGGTCCAAAATATTTGCTTAATAGAAGAGAGGTACTAAAACTTCTAGCCGCTTGATGTCAGCTGCTTGTTGAGTTTACCGCTGACTAATATATCTATCTCACGATCCATACGTAGTACTTCGGCATATTCCTTGTGTAAGCAATTTATCAACATAATTACATATCTGTTGCCGCATTTCTAGTAAGATGGAATAAATAATATTTGCTTTCATTAGTACTAAATTTCTCAAACGCAAATAAATCGGTCTATCAGTGTATAAACAACTCTACATTGCTTTCATTGTTACAGAAGGGGTTTGAATGAAGAAAAAATATAGATACTGGCACTCAAATATCACCGTCGATGGTCCAAAAACTTTAACGTAATTAACAGTTGGTTTGCAGCATTATCTACTATCTATTACTTAACATTAAGTAATCGTTATTATATGAAAAAAAAGTTTATCTTCCGCTGAGGTTCATTAAAGCATCTTCAGATTAGTCCCATTACGAAAGCAAAAGGATATAATGTTAAGTAGACGGCAAAGAAGCGCCTCGTAAAAGGAAAGTTTGTATAAAAAGAAACGAGCGGAGCTAAAAGTGGTGACGTCGATGCCTCAGATGCATTTTTGTAGTCGTTTCATATTTGAAGTAAAAATACTCATCTTGATTGCAAAGTTTACCTTTTTCTACGAAGTATGCGTAGTATTTTGTGCAACAACATTTTTTTCAAATTAAGCTATGTTTGATCCGATTTCTCAAATTAGCTGCCATTAAACTGCTCTGAGAAAGGAAATGTTACCGTACATATTTCGCTTTTGTATCGCTACAGCAATAGTAGCGGCTCTTTCCAATTACCTGTAATTGTAGTTCAACCATTTTAACAATGTTCGGGAACATATTACCATTCAACGATTATTACAGTATGTATTTAATGTATGCGGTTTGGAAGATGGCCGACCAAAGGAAGCCAATTCACGTGTACATAGATTTGCATGTTTAAGGCGATTATGACTGCACATTTCATCCTGTAATCACATCGTAGAAATCCTGCAATTAGCGCGCAAACACTCCGCAAATATTTGGTACGGTTTTGCGTACGCGTTTGACCAATGCAATTCGAAGCCGTCTGCGAAGTTGAATTGGAATCGGTGTGAACTACTGTTATGCGTTGCGAAACGAGCAGATTGAATTGGATTCGAATTTTAGTAGGATTTTGCGGTAACCAATTTAATAAAACATGTTGTTCCAGTACATCGCTTTTTATTGGTTAGAGTGTGGTTTGAGGTTCCACTGTTTTTGTCAGCGTATCTTTCAAATTATCGTAACATATTTAAATCAACGTTGATATTTTTTTAGCAGCCACAATGACTACCTTTCTACTATTCCATTAAAATCTTGGCTAAAAATCACTGACACAGCTGCCAGTTACATAGAAAATGTCTTAGAACTCGAAACAATATCTCTCATATAAACCATTGTAAACTGACATGCTATCAACATAATGGTCGGCTTCATACAACGCAAGGAGCCATGCTTTTCTTAACTGAAACCAGTGTAAATTTACTTACATGGTCAGCAATGTTGCCATATCCTTCACCTATGAATGTGACCACCAATGAGGTACTTAAAAGATTCCCTTTATCTTACCAATAGGGAAGAGTGCATGTAATATTCCACAACATGTGAAAATCCGCTATAGATGTAAATTTATCCCAAAAATAGAAGGTAGCCTAGTTGCCTTCTATTTTTGGGGTAATTTTACCCCATTTTTTTAGGGTGTGTTATTAGGTAATTTTCCCCCAATTTTTTTAGGGAGTAGAATAAGTGAATCAAATTTAGAAATATCTTAGTACGTACCTAGTTATATTCGCATGTGTGTTTATAGTTGTATTATAATGTACTGGATGTTCGTTACAAGAGCGCAAAACTCAATCTACTTTAAATGGGTGTATCTCACCTTTTTCTAAATAGAACAGCCTGTATATGTTTACATCATTGAATTTAATAACTTCAACTCATTTTTTTTTTGTGATAGTCCTATAATGTATATGCATAAAATGCACTCATTGCAAGGCAAATCTATAATGGTTAGTTAACTACGTATATGAAAATACTATTTTGAGCATGTAATTATCATAAATATCAAAGTATTTTTTAAAAAGAAAATGACACAATGTCTTACTAGATAATAAAGTTGTTCAGTAATAAAGCTTAGCTTAGCTTAGTATATAAATTAGAATACCAACAAAAAAATTAGAAATAATTTATTATTAGGTTATTTCATTATCCAGAAATATTAAGTTCCAATTATCGAATAACATGTTTATGTCATTAGTATTCAAGATGTACTATATTAATACTAGAGCTGAGAATTTGTTCTATTAAATTGACAAATGAATTAAGAAAATACATTAAAAAAGATCTATCACTTTAGTTTTGACTTGCGCGCATTTTCATTGTTATTGCTTTGTTCTGGACATATTTAAAAAAAATACTTTTACAAAACCTTTAACGTATTGGCTGCCTCTTTGGAGTATTCCAACTTAAAATTAAAATCGCCATCATTTGTTGTAATACTGACCTAAACGAATCCGTTTGGTCCAACAACTGTCGTTCGATCATTAAACAATGCGACAAAACATTTCCTAGAAAGGAAAAGCAAATGCAAAAAAATATGACAATATATTTTTATTAATACCTTCTTCTAAGCATATTATCAAAGGTGTATTCCCTTCTGTCTCCTAAAGTATATTATCCTGAAATTAAATCCTACTTTAAAACCAAAATAATCGCCTCCTTGCTTTACTTACTTCATCGCTCATGGCTGGGGCGATGATGCCCCCTGCAATTGGCGTAAGCTGCTGGAGGATGCCAAGGCATGAAATATTATCGCTAACAACGAAAACAGCCTCCAACAACGGCAGGCAGTAGTTTCTTTTATAGTTGTAAATATCTAGTAAAAGTAGAAAAAATACTTTACTCCTTCAAAATGAAGATTTTCTTCGTTCAACTTCCAATCTCTTTTAGTATTATTTATTATAGATTTCGTTTAATTGATAAATCATGATCATTGACATTTTTCAGCTGATGACGATTGTCAATTAATCGAACCGTGTAGTGAAAAAGCAAATAATAAAACAGATTGGAAGTTGAACATTCATTTATAATATACTAATACAAATACTAATACAAATCCTATTTAGATTAAGTTGCAAGTATTATTTATAAGGACTGTTATAGCTAATTACATAGTCATCATCTCAATATACCCATAATTAATGTAATGTAAACTTACCTCAACGTTTATTTGCAACACAAAATCGAAATTCATCAGCCTTACACCATTCGCACTTGGGTGTGTTACACTGTGGTTACACTCAACAGCCATCTGTCTGAATGCTGCACTTGTATTCAAACAGTGTAACTCAAATGCATGCGCCTTGTATAGTCGACGGTTATGTAATGAATTCCCGTAACGGTTCTAAGTTTTGATCGAGCGACACAATATAATGCAATGTTAAAAAATAGACATTTTTAAACACTTTGTGTTCCAATCAAATAACAATTTTTTTATAATTTTAAGTCAGTAATCTCTCCTTTCTATAAATGAATATTTGAATTGAGATATGAATGAATGAATGAATGATATGAGCTTATCTACATATGTAGTTATATATATTTTCAAGTAAATGCTGAGGAAGATTACCTGATACGTAAAATTTTAATCAGAATTTCAAGTCATTTGTATTTCCATATTCCGCTTGTATTTTTTACCAAAATAAGAAGTTAATATTCCACAAAATCTGTAATTTTTCTTCACCACTAAGGAAATTTCTACAAGTGGGGGAAAATTACCTCATTTATTGAAGTATTTTTCCGTCAAAAATGATTTATCAAGCAAAATTACACCTAGTTTGTGGTAATCTGCGGTTAACATTCTTTTTGGGGTAATTTTACCTTTTATTTTATATGCTTTTTCTCACACCAGTGAGGTAAATTTATCATCATTTTTTAGAGTGTATTTGTAAATTGCCTTCCGAAATTTTGAGCCACTTGATATACATATGTAAATTGGGCCTGCGTTGATAAATAATATAACAATAATGGCATACGATTAAAAAGGTTTGGGAGGCAGTTTACCTATTGAGAGTACTACCTATATGAGACCAATTAAATCCGCTCTTTTTTCCTACTACCTGTGGGGAAGTAATTTACATACACCCTTCTGTTTGAGTACATCGTTTCCAGATCATTTATATTCTTTTTATCTAGCAGCTCAAGGCTAATATATTTTCATAAAAGGTTTTTTTGATAAAGCTTTTATATACTTGTCAGGTATCAACACAGAAACAAACCTCACCCTTAATTACTTCTGTGAGTTTGAAAAGTGTGGTTGTCACAATTAACTGGAGATATAATATTACTTACAATGATCTGAGTATAATTTCATAAAAGATTTTTTGGTGAATCGAGGTTTTACACACTACATAGTTTTCAAAAGCCCTAAAAACACAAAAAAATCTTTTATACAATTAACTGGAGCACGATATAGTTAATGTTTCAACGGTAATTATGTGTCGATAAGTGAAGTCGTTACACCTTTCTTTAACAAGAAAAGTAACACCTACAAGCGCTTGCGGTTTCGATTAAATGTTAATAGTTCTCTTAAGGTTCCAATTTCGACTGATTGGTTGTTTGCGATCCGGCAGGGTATCAAGGAGATCTTGGGGGAATCTACATACCCTCGTAAGTAATAAATGTTGTGTACGCGGATAATTAAGTAACTTTGTATGTATAGAAGGGAGTGTATATGTGTGTGAAGGTAGTGAAGGTATTTATTTGGATCGATCGTAAAGCCAACATGAGACATTCCAAGTCACGTAATCAAGGAGGGTGCCTAAGATATTCGCTAAAGTTGTGCGGAGAGTTTTCTGACTACTAATGCCGGTGAAACTTGACTAAGCGACCGGGCATCGCTATCACTAAAAGCATGTATTAGACTCGGCGTATATTTAATAATTGATAATGTTAATTTATTTGTTTTTCAAAGTAGTTATAATATTACGTTTCTGCCCAAATGATTTTAGAATAAAGAATAGTATACTACTTTTAGATCAACAAAAAAATTAGTCGGCATGAAACAGGAATTCATGCTTCAGCAATAATCCCAGCAGTTTTTGCGCCAAAATGACCATTTTGCGATGAGGTTGTGCAACATGTGTACATAATACAAAGTAATCAAAGTGCTGGTAGATACACTTTCAAATTACGGAATGAACAGTTTGAAGATTTTTTCTTAGCTAAAGCATCATGGTTTCTTTTTTCCGAATGCGATTTTTATGCAGTGTAACGCTCAAAATACTGTGGTTTCACTTTGAAGCAAAGTGCAGTCATGCGGCGCCAAATATTATTTTTCGATGTACCTCTATTGAGTAAAAAACACCAAACAATTGGCGTTCTCCAAGCTCATGGCTATAATAAGTCAGTTTGTATAAATCACATGTAGATAATCTCTAACAAACTATTTGCCAGCTTTTATTATAAAACCTTAGTTCTGACCTAAACCTGACTGAAGGTGCCATCTGCGTACATAATAATATATAAAAAGATGCATTGTCATGAATGTGTCAAATAATACTGGTCTAAAGACAGATCCTTGCGACACCTCAGTTGCTACTGAGATGTTGTCAACGATAAATTATAATCTTTGTTTAGAAAGGTTATTTTAACAAATTCCAGCCATACTTGTAAATTTGAACTTCGTCCTTCAATCTGATCTGTTATCACATTTAATTATAAACGAGTAAGCAACATGCAATAAAAATGTTGCCTCGACCGTTTAACCATAATTAATTATCTAAATCAGAGATTTACCTTTTATTATTTAAACATTTAGCAATTCACTAATATTTATTAACTACTCACAGTGGTAATTGTACTAAGATAATCGCTGTTATTGTGCATAAGTGCCAGCTTCTGCGTACATAATAACATATAAAAAGATGCATTGTCAACGTACGTGTCAAATAATACTGGTCTAATCACAGATCCCTAGTATTTAGAATATTATCTCTAAATATTAACCCTAGTCCTACCAACGTTTTATCGTAACGTGTCCTACCAAGGTGTGCCTCACAGGCACACATCTATTTGTACACATTGTTGATGTAAATAATAGCAAAATATGCATTATTTATTTCATGTAGTAGGTATACAGTAAGATTAAAACATATAGAAAGAATATTGTGTGTCAGAAGATATATGTAATTTAAAAATAGTACAAGATAGTAAAATATTTGAAAGTTATTTATGTAGTTTGCAATTTGTGCACGTGAGTATTTTCTCTGAATGTTCACCACAAACCGTTTGCTTACAGTTATCACATAACTGTGTTGACATTTTGCTTTTCTTTGATGGGCAAATATAGCACCGTTTTCGTTTTCTTACTTCTCGAGCCGAAGACTCCCCTGTGGTTGGTACTTGATTCAACGTAGTTTGTATCAATGAAGTATGACTTTTATGCAAGCCACTCAAACTACGACGTCTAATTTGCCCCAGTACTAATTCTGTTGTAATTTCTCGTAAGAAAATTTTGCGAAGTCTTCCCCAGTAAGAACAAGTTGGTTACATTTACGTGAATTTAACGTTGTATTGGTTGAAACAACGTTAATGGTTATAAGTAACACGTTTATTATATAACCAATTTTAACTATACATTGAAGAAACGTTATATTAACTAAAAAATGTAACGGATAGTTTAAATTTAACTAAAATAACACGTTGTAGTTGCATCGTTTATTTTAGGTTATAAAACAACGTTACAATATGAGAAATTATTAACTGAAATGTAATCCATAGTTTAAATATAACTAAAATAAAACGTTATAGTTTCACTGCTTATTTTACGTTAAAAAACAACGTGGAAATATGAAAAATTATTAACTGAAATGTACCGCATAGTTTAAATATAACTAAAATAAAACGTTTTAGTTACACCGTTACTCTTGCGTGAAAGACAACGTTGAAAAATGAAAAATTATTAACTGAAACGTAACGCATATTTCAAGTACAACTAAAATAAAACGTAGTTTCACCATTACTCTACGTTAAAAAGCAACGTTGAAATATGAAAAACTATTAACTGCAATCCAACGCATAAGTATAAGTATAGTTAAATAAAATGGTGTTAAATTTGTTTGTTTTAAGATGTGCTTTTGCATGAATGAATGCAAAATGTATTTAACAATAGGTAACACAATTATTGTATTAAAACTGCACTACTGATGAATGTATCATCCCTCCCCCATTTCAAATAAACTCTTCCACCTCTGTTGCGCATCTGCAACGTGCACGGTGCACTTGCAGTTGCTTGCAGTTACATGTCTACTACGCTAGTCTAGTGTTAGAACTTTTCTTTATCTTTATAACAAAGTTTTATATTAATATGTGATACGCAACAATCACTGTATTTAACTAAACGGTGAGTAGCTAGGTACCCCATCAATTAAGTCTATCCTGGTTATATTTGCATATACGACGCACATTGCACGTATAATTATGTATATGCATACACACAATTGGCAAAACAGCATAGTACCATCTTAAAATAAGAACACTAATGTCAGAAAATTTAACTATATTCTAAAATGTGTTCTTGAGGACCTGGTTTCTTAGTATAACACCACCTTCTTACTTTATTTTCAAATATATAGGTTAGCGAATGCTGATGGTTCTAAAATCTGGATTCTTGTGTAAAAGAAATTATTCTAATTACTGTTACATGACGTCGTTGCAGTGAAGCATAACTGGAAGGGAAGGAACACTTAGTTTTCACAAAACGGGAACCAGAGATAATACGGGAACTATAGTAACAATATACAGTGAGTATTAAATACTTTCATTCGTTTGTAATACAAAAATCTAGGAAACCAATCAAAGTAAACATTAACTTATATATATATCCCTAAAATTTACAGCCTGTAGTCCTTGGTGTTACTTATGATACCTGTTGTTTGAGTCTTCCATTTAAAGTTACAATTAAACAATACATACATACAGCAGAAAGTGCAGTGAAGGACTGGTTGAAATATACGCCGCAATGGACTGTTTAGGTAGAAGACCTGGATGTGCAGAAAAAGGGAAATGTATATATCTATAAATGAAATGACCTCGTTACTTTCTTAGTTTGGTAAAGAATTCTATTATCTTTTTTTTATTATTATTATTGTTATTATTGCATTGTATTATATTTATAGGTAATTAAATTTTAGTTTTTCTGAAGAAGCATTATGTTCATTGAAGAGCTTATCATGAGTTCAATACTATGATGTGATCATTGAATGATTTAATTAAAATAAAATTTAATTTAGTATTGGACATTATGACTTTTAATCTATAACCAATTTTTTGTTATCACCACATACTGTTGATTTTCATACATTCGGCACCTCACTAAATTACGCAGATGTGACGTTACTACTACGTGGTTATAAAGGTTTGATATAGAATTTTCATTAACCCTTTGTTAGTGTGGTGTAGTTGCCATACCCAGTATGTAGGCAAACATACTGGGATATGGCATACTCCACCACACTAACAAAGGGTTAACGTTAGGTTACGTTACCTGTAAACCGATTTTTTACGTTTTACAGAGGTGGTTTATTAAACGTTAAAATACAGCTTGTGCTAAACGTTTCTATTTAACGATATTTTCTATTAAAAATTAAACGTTAAAATAACATTAGCATATGACGTGAAATAACGCTTAATAAGTAACTTTTTGTCAACGTATTTTGTCGGACATAGATATGTCGCTTCGACGTTGTTTATAAACGTTACGAAACGTTCGGTTACCGTTAAGAACAACGTTTTCTTAACGTTTATGTTCTTATTGGGTATGGGCCGAGAGGTGAAGTTGAGGGTGAATTCTGGCAAGACTGTGGCGGTCCGTTTTACGCGGCGTGAGAACTATTCCGGCGGACAGGATAGAGGTCCAGGGCGACGTTGTTCCGTGGGCGGATCAGGTCAAATACCTGGGGCTCGTCTTGGATCGCGGTTTGACATTTCGACGTCATGTCAGTGAAGTCAAGCGTCGGTTTCAGGCTGCGAAGATCCAGCTAATGCCACTTCTATCTAGGCCAAAGCAAACTAGACATCGGGTCGAAGCTTTTGCTATATACCGCATGCCTGAGGCCGATCCTGACATATGGGGCGCTCACACTCTGTACCATGGCCGAGTCGCACTTCACCACCATGGAGGTCCTGCAGAATCGTATGCTGCGTCTTATCGTCGGAGCTCCATGGATGGTGAGGAATCAACAGCTTCGCGACGACTTTAAAATCCATTACTCAAGGACTATCTTTTGGAATTGGCTGCCCGGTCATGGCGGAGGGCGGCGAATCTCTCAATCCCCTGATGCCCCGTGTTATTGAGCCCCAGGATAAGCCACCACCGAAAATCCGGGTCCGCCGAGTCCGAGACGCGATCAACCTGTCCCCCGAGCGGACTGCCAAGCCTGGACTTAACTGAGGCACGCTGTCTGTGCCGCTCCGCATTGTGTCTTTGAACCTCAACAATAATCCACCGGCGAGACATTGAACACGCCGCTATTTTAAGATAAAGGTGCCATAAAGACCTTCGGTCTGGCACCAGGAGGACGACGAGACCGCTGATGAAGATGATCCCCTGTTAATAGTGGTCCAGAACCGATGATCTTAATGGGTTTTCGAGACGATAGGTAGGTACTAATAGTGGATGGCCAGCTCGGTCTCCGGATTTAAGTTCTTTAAACCACATTTTCGTGGTGACATTCAAGAAACGAAATCCACAAAACTCTATTAAATATTATTTAGGATATAGAAGGACGGTCTAGAAGCGCTTGCGCCAACATAGCTCCAGCAAATTTAACAATGGATTAATTAAGCAACATCAAATATATGTAGTATGTGATGCAAAAGCTTTTAAATTTAATTTAATTTTAATTGTCAATGTTTTATAATTTATTATAATTCCTTTTTCATCATATAGCAGTGAATGTATCTAATTCACTTTCAATATTACTTTGTGGTTTACATGTACTTGTTTAAAATTTATGTTTGATAGATAGCACCTTGCATTACTTCTGAAAAGGAAACAATTTCTCATCATTAATTTCATATCTTATTTTGATAGAAAATTGTTCAAACAATGTTTGTCTCCCTTACTATATATTGGCGCAATTTTCGTAATGTTTAGTTCATGCATTTGTAAAATATGCAAGATAAATTTGGTGCATTGCTATCTCGTAAGAAATTAATGTTTTCTCTGGATAATCCAGTCTAGTTGATTCTAAGTCTGGGTAACTTCGACTAATATCATTCTAGTAAAGGTCCAATGACGCGAGAAACTATTAATTCCTATATAGCATCCCCAGTAAAGACTTGAACAAAAGACCAAGGGATAACAAAGAAGAATCAAGCTTATCGGCCTCGTCCACAACACCGAACGCTTTTTCTCCGTATCCGCTCTACTCCCTACTAATCTGTAATGTCGTGTAATGAAGCGAACTTCGACTAAAATCCGCTTAATCCGTCGACGTCGAGTCGCCTAACTGTACAACACTGGTATGAGCTTTGTATTCGACAAGCGCGGTTTGCCCGATCTATCAACTCCTATACTAGTCGCAGGGTCGGCCGAACTGCGCTCGGGACATCTTCGTCACTTTGTCTGGAACGTATCCGCCCTACATAACGTCTACCTCGCCCTGCGACAACCTCGTTATGCGGAAAACTTTGATGTTTTACGTAAATTGCTCCATCAATCTTGTTCCGTTGACGGGGCCGGATTGTATGGGTATGGAATGGGAGAGGTGTCATGGGTTATGTTTGCACGCGCTTCCTTTGTCTTCGGCATCAGTCGCGGTGGCACTATTAAGGTAAACCGTTGGAGTGCGCTACGGTCGCGATATCTCATTGAAAGGTGTTAGATCACAGGTGTGCCGCAGGGGAAAAGGAGGGAGCCTAGATGGGAATTTTGCAATCGCGTTGAGTAGAATGTATTTTAGCAATTGCGAGAATTTAAATGCTTTTTTTTGTGGAACCGCTTCTATAGTAAATACCGCTATTGTTTGTTTTGATATTGATTTTTGCACTGCATTGACCGTCTGCACTTGCAGTAATAGCGCTGGTGTAAAATTCATTCTTTCATTTTGACTTCATGCACCATGTTAAAATCCTACCTTAAGGGAGAAACTAAAAATCACATATTATTTAAACAATATAAAACAGTTAAATTGGGGGAATATTTTCAAGAACTGTATACATGTAACATATATTCCTATAGATACTCATACTGTGTTGCTTAGATTGATTTTCAGGTGTGAGTATCAGCTGTTCCACACAAGTCATTTCGGAAACACTTGTTATGATCAGATATTTGCGATGCAGGTGGAAAAATATTTATAAAATCGCATCGTCAGTGATGCGTTTCAGTTGACAACATGCACGTTATAAACAATTAAGAGTACTCAAACATGGCTGGATTATTAGCAAATGAAGGTGATTCGTCTTATGGGGAAATTACCCCATCAGTTAATCGTAAACACTCCACCTTATCACCGTGTTGGAACCGACGAATCGCAAATAAAGGTGAAGCACATGGACCAGGTTCAGGCCCACATAGAAGAACCACCCCGCGAAAAAAATTCTTCCGAAATGTTTAGCTGTACGGCACTGGTTGAAGTCGGTAATAATATTAGCACAATAGTGGTGTAATAGTAGGTCGTGCAACATCATTACGTACCGTTTCCGAATTCGCCATCGGCCTTTATTGCGACTTCCCTTAACACCTAGCATAGATTTATAGGAACAGCGACAGAGAGATAAATGAAATTCTGCAGTATTCAGTGATGAACTGTGATATTTTTAAGACATGATGATAGAATTAGTAGGTGCTCACTTCTCGGTGACATCCAGCAACTACGATCGGCATAATGTTTCATTACACTGTAACATCTGCTTCCATGTCACCACTGGTATAAATTCGGGGCACTGAAACAGCTGATAGTAACATGCTAAACGTCATAGAACGAGCAGTATTACCTTTGTGCAAACGGGAAATTCAAACATGATAATGCTCGACCTCATACAATGCAACAAACTATGCTATATCATAATTATCTGTTCATACTATCGGATGATGTCTGACGCGGCTGATGTCTTGGCCTTTTTACTTCAAACTCAGCTGCAGCCGCATAAAGCATCCACTTCATCCAGTACTGTTTTTGACATAGAGCTACAGGGTGTTGCGGATCTTGAACATTTAGTTCGTATAGTAATGAGGGAGAGCATGAAAAAAAAATAATTAGTATGTCGGACTGGAGCATATGGGAAATGATATTTTATATTTACGTATTTTCAGGAAACATCTTTTAACACTGTTAATAACATTTGCAATGGTTCGGTAAAACACAGTTTGGAAATAGAATTTTAAAATAGTACATATCTGATTTCACTTTTTCCAAATTGACTATACTCTTAATTTTTTTATCTCCCTTAGGGGTGCGGTTCAATGAGTATCTTAATAGTGATTTTACCGAACTGTTCAGAGAGACAAAGAAAAAAATTGATAACACTTTTTCACTGGGTTTTATTTATATGAATTAAACAATGAACTTACAGAAACTACACTAGTGAAAGTTACTAACTAACTAAACAAAACAACTAGGGAATTCCCAAATTGCTTAGGTTAGAGTTCAATTTGATTCAAAATACACAAAGGAATATAAAATATAACTGGTTGTTTGATGGCTTGAT
This sequence comes from Protaetia brevitarsis, assembly GCA_004143645.1. Classification (NCBI taxonomy): domain Eukaryota; kingdom Metazoa; phylum Arthropoda; class Insecta; order Coleoptera; family Scarabaeidae; genus Protaetia; species Protaetia brevitarsis. Next base: position 70,616 of record RXPK01000030.1, on the reverse strand, counting down.
TTCCTCGCTGGTGGGTGTCATCTTAGGTGGTCGTGATCTCCAACACGAAGGTATTTCCTGATGCAGATTTGCTGACCAGCTTTCCGGCGTCCTACGGACCTCCCCGGACTGCGGCCTGAATCTGTGGAGATTACTTTATCTGTGGGGGTTACTTTTATCCGGTGGCCTATATACCACCAACACTAACACTTTCGGCGCGCCGGCACTAATACTAGCCACGTTTTATTTTTGTTCTTATTAGGCCAATTCCCACTATGGCGGCCCGTTTTAGTCTCTGCTCAAAACACCTCCGCGAGTCTTGCCAGTATCTACTCATCTTCCTCTTTATACCCTCTCGATTGGTTTTTATAGATCGCTATCACGTGGTGTGACGTAGATCGCGTGGTCTCCTCCGATTGGTGCACGTGTTAACGCCACACGGTTTGCTATGACGAATAATGGGTAATCCCCGGCCTTCGCGAAATACAGTCTTATCCAAAAGGCAAACATACTTAAAATAGGTATAAAAAAAAACAACTTAAACATACATGGCATCAATTCTTTTCCTTTTAGCATAGATAAAATAAAATAGTTTTAAAATATATTATATAGGTATTTAACTAAATTACGGTGTCCCATTACACATTTCTGTTTAAAATATAAGTTGATATTTTGGTTGGTGTTATATCTCAAGTCTAAGAGGAATTGTTTGTGTAATCTTATGAATATTAAAAATACTTAACACACTATGTTATTCAAATTTCAATTCAAATTTAATTTCTTGATAAAAGATAAATTAAATCATCGTTATGTTAAATAAACCTATACTTATCTTTCAAACTTTTAATAGATCTTAAAAATGTGTAGTAGATTAACCTTTCTTACATCCATGAAGATAACAATAAAAACAAACGTTTTACCAAATGTCAAACTTTTACCATCAACGATTCGTCCTCCTTCTTTGCTAATTTCTCTCCTTCCCTGGTAGGTTTTAGAAACTAAAGGTTCCATCTCGCCTTATTATGGGATAAAGCTGCGTCCATGACACTGAGAACTGATTGGTGTTCGCCCTCTTAACGCGCAACCACTGTTTTCCCTCGGCATATCTATTTCTGACACCATCACGTCAATCAAGGCAAGCGGGTTCTCTGAATTTACATGCATTCCATTTTCATTCAAATGCAAAATATTGCCAATGTTTTTCTTTCCTCTCAGCTTGTTTATCTTCGTGTCGCATTAATTATATATATACATCTGTAGTGCGTTAATATTATTCGTTCTTTTAGATTTCTAAAAATAAAATATGTCTTCCCATAGCATTTTCTAATGAATTGGATTGAAGAGGAGACATCCTTACGGTTTTGTTAACCCGTTCAAGTGACTAGCGCCCTTAGGGCCTGTGGTCTTTTTGTATGGCTCAGCCTCATAAGATCTATGAAGATTGTATGCCCGACTGTAGTGGCAATTATAAGGGAGGAGCTTATTTGTTGCACTTTATGTCAGTGCTGCAAACATAGCCTGCAGCCAGCCTCATCAGTATTAATGAATTACTTTTTTTCTTGTTGAGGCTATAATATCTGATTATCTTGTTTTATAGAAAAGAAAAATATTAGTTTCTTGCTAGAATAGAATGAGAATACTAACAAATTGTAGGAAGCGCATCCCAAAAGGAGGCTTTGAATAATAAAGCACTTGACATCTCCAAACACAAAGAACCTTTAGCGAATGGAATGCTTCTTTCCAATTCTGATACACATGCCAACTTTCCCTATTATTGGATGCTGTTTCCATACTATAAATCATCATCGTAAAAAATGCCTAAAATCGAACAAAAAACAAAATCAAAAAACCATCCGTCCCTTTCCTGTTACGCTCACCTCCCTCCTATCCGGCGACTCATAATCGGACAAATTACAATCATTAAACTTTAAAACGGATTGGGGCGTTGATTTATCGGCTAGGCCTTTGAATAGCGGAAAAAATACCGTTTTATTTTTAGGTTGAAGCCAGGCGATCGCCTGGATACCATACTGAACGGACGGAGGATTATCTGTGACTGATTTAATGAAATTCGTTCGGAATCTGTTTGGGGAATTAAAAACGGTTCACGTGAGATGTGCGTATGTATGGATGTCACAGTGGAACTGATCCTTTGTATAGTGCACTTTCATGTTTTTTTTTTTTTAACGAAAATGAATGTGTATTTGAAATAATGATTTGAGGAAATTCGAATTTTTAACAAAGTGCTTATCGTGTTTTTAACTAATAATAAAACTATAATAATAAACAAGGTGGCGCTCTTTATACCACCGCCATCAATTCTTGGACACGTGAGAGAGGTTAAATCATTTAAATATTTCAGAAATCGTTTCTGCACTCGTTTCAAAGTGAGTTGCTGACTAGATAATAGAAATATCAAATACTTAAGGCACATTTGAGTTTGGACCTAACAAAAGCAAGAAAGGGTCTTAATAATATTAGTATCAGTAAACTATCTGCAAAATGGTAATTTAGGTAGTTAACTAGTTTACTAGCGTGGTTCGATTAATCGTGCCGTCCGTCCACTGCGATCATTCGGGTCTATTGTGGTGCAGATGTTATTTTAGAATTCATCCCCACAAGTTTAGGCGCTTAAGGTAGCTAGTATCTTGCTGAATGAGATTGTTTTCAGGTCTTCTAGGGAAGCGTCGGCCTTTCCCGAAGTTATATACCTCATTCTTATGGCAGCGGGGTAATAGTTGGGAATATGCTCAACTGTCTTCTCGTTTTCTAAATACAGTCGGCATTAGATTGAATCAGAGAACCCAATTTTGTGTAAGTACTTTCTAAGTTTACAGTGACAGTTTACCTGTAAAAACAAGGACAATCACCTTGACATTTTTACGGTCAAGCTCTAGGAGTTCCTTGACTCTGGCATCACTAACACTATATGAAATGCACTCCTTTGCATGCACCAAACCAGGACAGTTGCTCCAATATTGGAGCACTTTCTGATTTGCCCGCAATTTTATTTGCTGGTTAGGTACCGTAGGTCAATGGTAGGTTCTGGCTTGCAGTTTTTATTCAAAGACTCTCTCAGTGGCATAGATGTCAGCATGACAGATCGTTGTGTGTTGTCGAAGGTGGTAATATCTTGGTTCTTGGATGGCGACGAAATATTTCGGCGTTCACACACCCTGCTCGGTTTTCGAACTGCCCAGTAGATGCCTGCGTCAGTGTTTTTTCGTTGCATCTCAATTTCACCCTGTTTTGGAAAGGTGTTAGCGAAGTATGCATCTATCACTGGTCTAATATTCATCATGTTCGAGGGCATTCATAGCATACCTTTGGAACTAACTAATTTCAGCAGCTTGTCGAATGATTGGCTATTTGCCATAGGCAAAATGCGGTTAATCTGGCCTTCCTTTTCACAACCATGTGGAAGGGTCGTAAGTCAAAAAGAACATCTAGACCCAATGACGGGAACAAGATATCGCTTCCGTGGTTCTGGCTTGGTGCTCCTTTTGCCAACAACCTATTGCTCCATAGGTTATAGTCGGACCTACTGCAAAACTATGCAAAAAGATATTAGAAACGATTTGCATCTAGGAATAGGAACATTATTAATAGAATAAGGAAAAGTTATTGAGGTGTTACCCTCCCTACTGTGAACGGACCAAGCATTTCTTCACATTGACGTTATTTTTAGTATGAGCACACCTACGATTTACGATGCCGAGATTTTTCGGAAGTAAAACCCTATCAGTACGGTTAGATATTAGTGATGTGCTTAACGAGCGATTCTTGCACTCGATTATATCAAATGAATTATCGATCATTCATTAGCTTATCGAGAACTCAGAACTCGGCAAAGCGAAAATTTCAAAAACTAATAGACATTCCATGCGTCTGTATAATACCTTGGTACATATCCTTAACCGATCATGAAGTAGCGTTGTAGATAAATTTTTGCGTGATGAATAATCCGAAAGGTTTTGTGAAACATGTGGTCGAAACGGTATAAAGCCGATCTACCAGCAAAAAATATTTACAATTCTATTTATTGCTCGCTCAAGTATTACATATGTATTGTATACACGCATATTCCGGGATCTTTGCCTTGCCTATTTCCGAGTATTACATATATAAGCTAATGAATGATCGATCGTTCATTTGTCATATTCGAGTGTAAAAATTGCTCGTTAAGCACACCACTAGTAGATATGAAATTAATTTCCGATACCAAAATTGCTTTTAATAGTAATTATATAAGTAGCGCCGCAACAGAAGTTCAGCCATGTGGAAGGTAGTAAAGAAATCTGTAACTTCTCCTAAATTATCAGAAAGTAATATTATATGATCATACGTTGATATGGAAAGAGCAATGTGACAGTATTGTGCAAAAGTTACACCAAAAAGCTTTTGCTTTTAAACGCTTAAGGTCTCAGGTATCTGTGGATTGTTTAATTTCACTGTACTATGCTGAAATTCAGTCTAGATTACACTATGGTATACTCTTATGGGGAAACTCGGCAAGTGCGCATCAAGTATTTTTAGCGCAAAGGTGTGTGATTAGAAGTGTTGCTGGAGCTCATTTTTATGATTCCTGTTGACCAATTTTTAAAAAATATAAAATCCTTCCTCTTTTATGTTTATACATTTTTGACTCGTCATGTTACATATACCAGTTAAGAGCAAATATTCCGACCAACGCGAAAAATCATGATTATGACACTAGAATAAAAGATCAACTGCACTTACCTTCTAGCTCAATGAATATTATAATTCAAGGTGCATATAACTTAGGAATAAAAATATTTAATCATTTACCCAACGAAATTAGATGTCATGATAGTTATAAAAGTTTTCGAAAGTCACTAAAAGCATTTTTGTTACAACATTTCTTTTACCCGGTGGCTGAATATTTCGGAGAGTAATACGATCTTCTTTTGCTTAATTTTTCTTTCTGTTTATAATAATAATATTACAATAATAATATTTATTTGCTGTCCGATCACATGGGTGATATAAGCAAAAGTCATAAAAATTCCTCATAGGAGTAGCAGCACTTATCGATTAAAAAATTTTTACAATTATGTTTAAAATCATTTAAGTTATTAATGTTTCTCATATGCAGAGGCAAGCTATTGTATAATCTGGCAAAACTATACTTTGGAAACTTCTCGAAAAGAGCCGTAAGGTGTCTGGGCAGTAAAATCCTTTTTTTGTGTTTGTATCATATTATTAAGATTATTCATTTACTATAAAACCAGAAAGCTTCTCATGTACAGGTGCCATATCATTTTTTATTTTCATGAAGCAGCAGTATGCACCCTCCGAAGTAAATTTTGATAAGAGTAAGGGAGAGCATTTAAGAGAGTTAATTATTACTCACAACAAAAAGGAAACTGTTACGTTACTTTTGACGGACGCTGTATTCGGTATACATTTCAGATATGCATGGAGATGTCAGTGGGTCGCGATGTATTATATACGCCTGAGAGTTTGAGACGACAAATAAGGAGCAAAAATATTATACCGACTATCCGTCGCTTGTGGAAAACGCCGGAAGCCGGAGGTTAGGGCCGATTTCGCATTGCAGAGTATCCGTGGAACCTTGGTGTGGTGACGGCATGGTACTGCTGCTGAATGCAGGGGAACTCACGCGGAGTTGGAATGACTCCAGCGATTTGAATAACATCACGACCGCCGACGGGTTAGTGGCACGGCACGACGGGGTAAATATGTACCCCCCCCCTCCACTATACGTGAACCCACCCTCGGCCCTATCGTTTTCGTAAAGCTATTCGTTAAATTTGCTTGTTGATGGAACGGTAGGAAATAAGAAGGAAAAGAGAGTATCTAAACGTTTCACTTTAGATTTCCCAGACTATGTCGGGATGATGACTAGGTTCAATATCGCTACCATTCCTTAACACTTTTACGTCGGCATATGTATCTAGATAATATATATAACTAGATTAACATTAAATAATTATTATTCTGGCTTATAATCGCCGTGTTCCAACGGTTATTAAAAAGATCCAGCGTTAGCAGTTACGATGTGGAACAGACACAGAGACACAAGAGAGAATAGCTAACCAAAAACTTTGGGAAGAGTATATAAAGTTAGAAGTTTACGAAATACCAGTAGAAGTACAAAAGTAAGTAATTAGTCTGCTTTTTCTAACGGGCTCAGAAATTAAAGATATTTATATGTAAAGCAGGGTGCTTCGCGTTCCAAACGAAAAACGCACATACGGGTATTGATAGAAAAGCACCCGATTGCCCGTATAAATCCTCTAGTTGTTTTGACCGAGTAAGAAAAACACACCCATGGCGGCGTCTTTGATGTAGCTGTTTATTTATATTTCTGTAGCACTCAAATACCTCCGTTCAGGCTTTTATTGAAAAGTAAGAATTGCTAAAATTATTTATATTTTGAATACGTTTTAAACATCGTAACAAGATAAAATATATAATTGTATTACTTATTTAAACATATAGTAGTGACATTTTCTTTATTTCCTGTATTTTATTAAAAAAAAAAGATAAAACAAGCAACAAAAAAGAGTCACTAACTATTTAAAGTAATAAAATAAAAACTTGGTAAGTCTTTTTATCATTGATTAGAAATAATTTACATATTATTAATATCAAAACATTGTAATTTTCCACAACAATACATTTGAAAATGATGGTAAGTTTGTTATATCTAGCGCACGTTAAATTTAAACGATTATAAAAAAAAAATGTATTAAAACTTAATAAATCTAATCAAGGCCCCTACCTCAAGACTTCTATTCAAAATATTGATGCAACTAATAGGCCAAAGCAGGGGAATCTCTTTTCATTAAGTTATGTTAATTATTGTTACTTTTCATTGCAATTTAATAAGTTTTTAAAATTTGTAATCACATAATACTTTCCAGATTTTCCTTTGTAAATATGAAGTTCTTTTACATGTGAATACAGAACCTTAGGAAATACTCTCTACTGACTTCGCAAAACTATGTAAGTACATATGTATGTAGATACATATGCAATTTCCTAGGCATAGACTGCCTGTAGGCAACGCCACTGAGTTTTTCACTTCCCCACTTCTCCGAACGAGTTTGTCCGTCCTTTATTTATATAGCATTGGAGGAGATACAACAATTCACAGGAAGTGAGTTGAGACAGACAGTTAGAAATATGGAAAGTTGTAAAGCATCTAGCGTTGAGAGTATACTACCTGAAGCTATAAAATTTGTAGCTAAAGAACGAACAATGTGGATATTACTGATAGCGAATTCTTTCCATGAATTACAGATATTTGCCTGGAAGGGCAAAGTTGCCAAGATAGCTTTGCTAAGAGAAAAATCATGCAGTCCATGAAGCTCATTTAATTAGTAACTTATACGAAATACTGATCAGAACAAGGTTCATGGAAGACAGAGAGACACACGGTAAATTGTCTCCTAGACAATATGGCTTTACCAAGGAAAAACCGACGTTACCTGCAATAGAGACTATAGTAATAGGAAACAATTCTGTAGAGACATTGTGTGCACTTGTTACTTTGAACGTTTGAAATGTAATCCACAATGCCAGCTGTAAGCACTTGGCACGGAAGTTAATGAAAATCAAAGTGCTTTTTTGATAAAAAAAAGGTACACATTCAATAATGCTATATAATCCACAAATTTAGTGCAAAGTATTAGAAAAAAAGTGTACTAAAACCTTGTGAAGAGGCAGCAAAGAACAACGTTGTTGAGGGTAGCGTCACCTCTCCGAACAACGTCACTGAAGACGTTGCAACTCATTAGAGCAACGACTCCCATAGCATGCGGAAACAGCAATAATAGACATGTGGCAGTGAAGATAGGAGATGAATGATACAAAAGAACAATAGATTAAAATGCTCATTCCAGATCTGCGAATATCAATAGGATGTAAATTCAGAAAGTTAGGCAATTACATGACCCAAGTGCTGACTGGACACGGTACATTTTGAGCATATGTGAAGGTACAAGAACGATGATACAGACCTATGTGGGTACTGTGGTGCTGAAGACACTGTTCGGTACGCAGTGTTTCAATGCGTGAACTAAAGTATCAAAAGGGCATAAGTCTAGTCTGACTTAGGCACGCACTGGGCAAACCAGAAAGTGCTCCAATACTGGAACAGCCGTTCTAGTCTGGTGCATGTGAAAGAGTGTATTACACTTAGTCATGCCAGATTCAAGGAACCGTAAAATGTCAAGGAGATTGTCTCTGTCTTTATAGCGCACTGTAACCTCAGAAAGCACCCACACAGAATCGGGCTCTCTGATGAGACTGAATATCGACTGTGTTTAGAGGACGAGGAGACGGTTGAGCAAAATTCCTGCGACTTCCCTGCTACTACAAGAACCAGGTATGTAACCTTTGGAAAGGCTGATGCTTCCCTACAAGACCTGAAAACAATCTCATTGAGAAAGATACTGAGCTGCTTTAAGGACCTGAACTTATTGGATAAAATCTAACTGTAAAATAATATCCTTCCTACAATAGATCCTAGTGCTCGCAGTGGACAGGAGGGTTTATCGAACCATACAAATACTGTCTCTAAATCTACTAAACTAACTAACTAGCCATATGTTCGGAAAAATGATAATGTCCGAAAAGAAATGGACGATTATTCATTCTTCGGTAAGATAATTGATGACTAATAAAGAGCTGGAGGAGGGAAGATAATAGATTACCCTGTGTGATTGAGGATATATTCCAATTGAAAACAGGGATAATTTAATGGATAGACTTTTGATTGCACTCTCTTCACTAGAATCCCACACGCTGATTAGAATAGTTAATTGTAAATAGAAACTCTACAAAATCAGCAAATTCTTCTCTTCTTATGAGTTTCCATAGCTGAAAGACCCTCGTACGGTTATATTTTTTTGATGTATTGTAAAAATACCAATGTAGCCTCATTGTATAAAGAAGAGACCAACAAGTGCATAAAAAAGAAACCTTGAGGCAGAAGCATAGCCTCTTGATCCTTCGATAAGCACTATACTATTTAGTAACGATACAATTCACTTAAATTCGATAAGTACCCTAAATAGACATTCTCTCACAAATGGTAAACTAAAAATGCCAATAACGGCGTGTTATTTTCACTAGAAAATTCAATTCACAAACAGCAAAATCGTTCCCGAGCTTGGCTCCGCCATTTAAGAAAGATTAGGTTGCCGAAGGAGGCCGCCGTCGGCGGCGCGATGGCAATAAAGACACTCCCCCACCCTTCTTCCGCATCGTCGGGGCCGCAAGAACGACGGAATTAAAATTGGCGAATCGTTCCACCGGATCGTATTAAGTTGAAAAGTTGTAAGAGGATTACAATTATATTACATTGGATATTGAACTCGTGTGACTTAAAGTGGCATCGATCTAGCGGTCGGAGAGAGAGAGGGAAGAGTTCTTTGTAAACGGGTACCCGGGCCCGGCCGTAAAATGCATTAAACATGCCACCGCTTCGCCGGTCAATAATGGCGGTATTAGGGGAGGAAATCTTCGCTGGCAACCCGGAAAACGAGCGACATATTTTCCGGGGACAAACAAATTTGAGGGTGGTTGGCGTGGTATGGCGAGATGGTCTTTTGGGAATTGGTGTCGTTGGAAATCCTTTCTTTTATCGTTTCCTTCTTTTATGTCATTATATTGAATCGAATTATTATTGCGAGTTTTTGAAGTTTGAATAAAACTGCTTGGTTGCTTCATCCAGCGTTAGGTAGCAAAATTATCACGAGCAAAGGAGCAATGATACATATTCGCGGTTTCTAATGAAATTTTGTTGTTGGAGGTGTTTTTAGAGTAGACGACCAATAAAACGTATGTGTGCAAAAAAATTAGGATATCGAGGACTAAGCAGTGATTGGCTAAGGGATGTCAAAAACTTCATAAGCAAGGAAGACATAATGTTTTCTTATTTCCAGTATATTTAATTACCCCATTACCCACAATATTCCTATAGGGAGACAAAAAAAAAGCTTCATTGGTATGTGAAAACTTTAAATAAATGCTTCCAAAATTGCAACTGATAATCTTTACCTCTACTGATCATTAGCTAAGATTGCCGCAGAGCATTATTACTTTCGAGATGCAGAGAGACTACCATATTGCACTTAAAAAAACACATTTTGCCAATGTTGAATCCAAATTTGTTTGGAAGTACAGAAGCGTACTAAACAAGGAAGAACCGAACGGAAACGTCTTTGTGAATGAGCAAGCAAAAATAAAAACTGGGTGGACAGGAATCGCCAAAAAGACTTATGGAAGTCAAACCAAATCACGACTGACACGGATCATTCGAAATGCATAAATAATAATTGCAAGAGAAGGTAAAATAAATTGTCAGGCCGTGAAGAGGAAAACAGTTTCTGATTGAAGACAAACGTAACAAAGACGGTAAAAGGTTAAAATGATGGCGCCGCCTCAAATAGCCCAACTTCAAACTCTAACTATCCACCTCCAGTTTACTCAGAAACTAGGAACGAAATTAAGCCAAAATCAATGAAGGATTAAAAGTACTTATTATGCGCGAAATGCTCTCGAGCTTCTAATGGTAAATAAGAACGGCGTAATGCTTCAAAGAACTCCTTTTAGTGCAAGATTGACCAATGTAGCCAGAGATAGAGCATTCGAGAGTGACTTAATGTTTAATATTTAATTATGCTTCATACATACTGCTAGTGTTAGTTATCAGTTCAAGTGAAATTTCAATATAATGAAAACTACGTTTTATAATGCACTCCGATTTCCGAATAATTTCCATAGAAGGATTTTTATCTTTAATTTTTTTTTGTGAAGCGTGTGAAATTCAAACCAATTTAACGCGATTTACTTTAATAGCGCTCTCTCTTAGCAAAATATCATCTAGAACGCATATCTACATTGAAACACAGATATCAAATAGTTGATATATACCCTTATAAATACATGAACTTATTCTCAAAGTTATTATTATTATTATTATTATCAAATTCATAGTCAACAGATACAAATCGTCTATTAATTTAAAATGGTTTAGATAGATAAATTAATTAAATAAATTGGAAGATAAGACATATCATAATACTAAGTTAAACATTGACTTTAAGTGATAGGGGTATGGGTGAATTACAGTTCTGGAGAGACGCTTATCGATTATTTATCGTGTTTGAATTATGTAATAGCATTTGTATTGGTAACATTTTCACTACAAGTAATTAGCACAGAAAGATCTTTCTGCCTAAGGAAAAATCGAATTGACAGAAAATATCTAATTGTTTCCGATTTACTTAAAAGAACTTCGAAATATTGAAGATTGATTACTGGGACAAATCTATTGAGTCCCCTGGGATTCATTCCAGGGTGTATCCTACCTAAAGATTCACCAAATATAGTATAAGACCTCCACTCTAGCTTAGAATCATTTTCAATGAGAAGTGATCGAAGTCTACTAAATTGCCTTTTCATCTTGGATGTACAGTCTGTATTCAGTCTCATATTATAAACAGGTAACATTAAAAATGTGTGTAACACTTGATTGGTATTAGCATACATATGTTTCACTTTACCAAAGATCTTCAGTACTACCGATCAACCTGATGCATTATACGGAGAAATTAGTATATATACTGCTGTGTACTGATGGCCATGCATATAAGTAAAGAAATTAAAAATGACAAAATTAATTTAGCTAGCTCAGCAAAAATGAATTTAAAAGGGCGCCAGAGATTCTTAAATCTCTAAGACACTTTATTAAAAAGTAATAGTGGCGGTTGCAAAAATGACTTTCATTAAAATTCCAAAAATTGAAATGACAGATTCAAAAATAAAAGAACTAGTGATGTTAAAATGATATACAATCATTAAATTTATTTTTTATAAAAAAAAAGAAAAAAAACATTTGATACAATTTGCAGGATAAAACCTTGAATATAAGATTCTGGCAAAAAACAAACCTGCATAAGATTCTACAATTTAAAAGGACAATGCAAATCCTTTAGCAAACAAAATGGTGAATTCGTTCTAGAAGGACTTCTAGTACCACAAAAATCCACGTGGTTTTAAAAATTCAAAGCAAACTAAAATTAAATTCAAATGACGTAAAGAAACAAGCAAGATTAACAATGAAATACAAAACAAGCTCAACAGCTTCACTTCACCTGCCCCGAGGTGATAAAATTAAAAATTAATTATGACTACAAAAAAAAACGGAAAATTTAAACTTTAAACGCGCTTACTTCTAAAACGAATATAATTAAAAAGCCTTACATGTAATGTGCACAAATACATAAACACTAATTAACAAAAGAATTACTAGATAGACGATTTTTAAACACAACAACGAACTACATCTTAATTGAAAAGATTACCATTAACGGTATCCGAAAACCAAGCAACAATACGCGGGCTCGTCTATCTGATAACTCTTCCGGGCCTCAAGGTAACATGGCATATATGTGAAATTTACAAACTCGTGCGTTCAACGCACAGCGCAACGCTAAGGAAAAAAAACTAGCAAATAAACTATACAATACAGGAGTACGCAAAATGTACAAATAAATGAGATTAAATATACACAATTGGCCAAAAAAAATACTACTAATAATTAAATCAAAATTCTTAACAAAACTTGTAGAAACTCTATCATTGTTTTGACAAGGCTGATTAGGAATAAATAAAAATACACATTTAAATATCCGAAACCCGGGGTGCCAGTCCACAGCAATACGTAATAAGTGGAGTAGAATAATTGCATGAGGATTTAAAGATGGGACCCTCATTATTAACGTGAAGATATACATATGTTTCACCTTACCTTCAGTGCTACTGGGCAACCTAATGTATTATACGGAGAAATTCGTATATATACTTAATAAGTGCAAGAATAATTGAATGAGAATTTTAGAGGGAAGTCTCATTGTTATATTATAAAGGGTGATTTAGGACTCTACAGTGATTTTTAAAAATGGAAACAAATATTTTAACAATTTTATGTCGCGTAGTTCCTTAATTTTAACATTGCTACTTGCTTATATTTGAACGAGATTACATATTTTCGCAATACAACGTGCATTATTAAATTAACGATATTAATGAGGCTTTGAATTGCAATCACAGCAAATGCTAAACATCTAGTTCCCCGAAAAATTCATTGATCTTGGTATGATTCCTGGATCATTGTCCGTTATTCCCAGTATTACTTTCACGGAGGACTCACTTCAAGATTTAAAGTTTTATAATTCCAATTCAGACCCACGAAATGTCAGCACCTCCCTTCAGTTTTCTCTTTCTGAATAGTTTTCTATCACGGCTGGACAAGACCATACTCTGGCTTAAAATTCTTGTTAAAAGTCCTTCTATGTGTAAGTCGATGAATGGATATTCTTCTGCTTTCTTCTGCCTTTCCGGTCCTTCTATTACTAACTCTTGAAATTTATCTGAGGGAACTATAGGAATTCTTTGTTATAATTTTTATTTCATATCCGCCAATTGTGCTTCTAGACTTTTGATATCGCGTTTAGCCCTATGAATGTGTATTAAAGTAACAGCTTCATTTTCTGTTTACCAGATCCTGAATCTTTTGCATCGCCACGCCGCTTCTGTTTTCGTATTTAGGCCATCATTACCTTTGCATGTTACATAATATTTTTCGTTTGTTTGGATTTTCTTACTTTTCTGATATTTATATTTTGTCATTACCATTTTCTACAAGTAAATCGATATAAGCGTTTAAGACACTAATGATTTGTTACAATTTCAAAGTACTAATACCGGCTAATATAATTATCATGGATAAACAAAAAATATGCATTAACGAATTGGAATAAAATTCAAGTCAGGTATTTCATAAAAATGCCATGGCATCTACTATTTTGCATATCTGTAAGTACTTTTATGCTTTGAATATGCATAAATCGATTGTCATACATTTACATAAAAATGTGATAATGTTCGCATCTTTAATGAGCCGTGTAAGCATTTTCTGTCGGTACGATACGATATCATATGTATGTGTGTGAGGAGGGTGATGCTACTCTGCGTCCTAAGAGATCTATTGTGTCCCCTATTCTTGCTGCTTTACAGCTGGCCTTCCAATCCTATTCCTCTCAGAAAATGTAGGATATCAGAAGGCCCCAGGTTAGGTAAATCTCCCTCTTCGATTTCACATGCTCCCAGGCGCAACGCCCTTCATCCTGTTCCCTACATTCAGATTCCTTTGCGAATCCAAATCCGTGTTCCTGTTAATATGCGAACATTGTTCTTACTCAGGTTGATACAAACTGTAAACTTCTTCTGGTTGTAGATTTCCAGAAAGATTTTACTTTACCTCATTCTCTGGAGATTTTCCCAATAATTAGATGTTCTCTGCTCATTTCTCCTTTTCAGTTTCTTAAGTAGTGTAATGCTACTTATCCCGCAAAAGTTTCAGGCCCTACAAAAGGTATTTCAGCCCCTGTTCTGCGAGATTATCTTTTATCTCATTCCCTCCTACTCCTGTGTGACCCGGAACCCACAGGAGGGTTATTTTATTCATTTTGTCTAGTTCGTTTAATTTCCTTAGGCATCCCAGACCATCTTCAAACTGATTCCATGTGAGCTCAGCCCCTTGGTGGCTGCTTAACTAACAGATATGATGATAATCTCCTGCTTTCGATAATTTCTATCAATATTGAACTGTATGTATCTTTCGATAGCGTGTACTTCCGCCTGGAAGATACTTGTGTATTTTCACAAGCTTTCGCAGTACTTGATTCTAGGCTCATATATTCCTATTGCAGTTCCCTCTGCCGTTTTGCAGCCATCAGTGTACCATTTAATGGCATATCTATTTAATTTCTGGATGGTGTTATGATCTCACTTGCTCTGGTTATTAAGCTTTGTGGTGAATTCCTTCACAAAGTTAATTTTTTTGCAATGTCATCCCGGGGCATGTCCAAATTTGATCGCCTGAGGAGGTTGAGGCCTATGCCCAATCATTCCTTCTTGACCATTCTGAATGTGGTTCTTTTTACCACGCTCTCTACCACATTATGGAGAAGAGTAAGATCTAATCGATAGCTGCTGTTGGGCAAGTTCTCATAGCCCTAATTATGCATAGGCATTCTAATCTTTGCACTTGCGAGAGGTTAATTCTCGCGGTGGCCAGATTAGTTCCTTTGCCCCAAGCCAGTGATTCGTAAGTGATTATCGCTGTCTACATCATTACTTCTCACTATCGCTGTATACATCCAAAGCTGTATTATTGGGTTGCATCCCCAATTTTTCCCTACCAAGTTTCTGCACATCATCCTGGCTTTTTTGGCCTTGTTGGTTACTTCAAATTCATGTTTGTTCCATAGAGTTTATTCTCTAGAGCAAGGCCCAGGTATTTAACCTCCGTTCTCCAATCTATATTTTGCCCATCCATTTTTATGGCGTTAATAGTGGGGTTAACATTAAGTCCCACCGATTGACATCATCTTCTCGTAAAGCTTAGTCCCCTTTGAACTATGTCACGGAGGGTATTCTCAAATTTGCCTCTTGCGTATATCACAATATCATCCACATATGCATGACCAGGTATGCCCAGATCACTTAGCCTAGAGTTCGTCTACTATTAAGCTCCACATAAGTGAGGATGTAAGTCTCCCTTGGGGGCATCCTCTGGTCGTACTCGAGAAGGTCTTATGTTACACCTCCGCCTCCACCGACCTGGTAGACAGCAACCGCGACATCCCTCTGAAAATCACGCCATCTACATCCTGTTAATTAAAGCTTTTTTGACAGACTCGTGTGGAGTTTTATCAAAGGCGCACTCTATGTATGGAAGGGCGCAAATATAAATAACTCATGTTTTAGTATTTGGAAAAATAATTTCATATTTTGGAAATCCCTAAGGATGACGCGCTATTAATCAGCAATGGCTTTCGAAAAAACAAACTGCTTCACGTATTACTCATACTCCATGGCCATAGACTCGCTGCATCCGTCTTCTAAAATGGTGCGATAAATATCCATGAGCAACGACGAATATTTCTATTGCTGAATATATCACGGTGTCGAGACTTATACACCTAGCGACATGTACGCTCTTTCCCGGAATAAGCCTTCGTAAATTTTAAATGCGAAAATCGCCTTGGTATTCCTACAGAAACAAAGGACTTCATGCCACAACGTCAACGGAAAACTGAGCCGAAAATTTATTCGCGCCAAGCTACGATTCCCAATGTTCAAAATACAATCTCCTCGATACGAAAATCTATGACTCCACAAAACGATTAAACCAAACAAACCAGCGATGATTATTCATAAAATCTCTGCTATGGTACGACGGTTTTTGCGCTGACAGGCGAGGCTACCCGCTGCGCTTGTCTAGATACAGGAGCGTGCTACCTACCGACTGAAATTGAGCATGTCACTGCAACGTGAAAGACTGCCACGTATTTTATATGTTTATTTATTCTCCGCTTACTTTTTTTCGATGCGCCATTCACCAATTTCAATGTACAGTATTTAAAACTACGTCCTTACTTTAGATTCTGTTCGGCAACTCGAAAGGCTGTAGGAGGAAATCGTTATTTATTAAGAAAGAACTCGATGAAGTAGATTGGTCTTTTGCGTGAGGTAATTTTAAATTAATTAAATTTCATTTAAACGTCTCTACGCTGTAGAATAAATAAACTTCGGTGTGGAGAAATTTATGGGGAAATTTAACGAATTCTTTTTATATAGAGTTCAGAGTTAACTGTTTGCTAATATAATTAATTTAAAAAAAAGAAATACTGTTAGTAAAATTTCAGCAACATTAGTTAGAATTTTCGATGTATTAGTGGAAATCTGGAAACTGGAAATAGTATGCCTTATTTATTTATTTATTTATTTATTTATTTTATTCTGTCCAACAGATACAATCCATTAATATATTATACAAATGTTGCTCGTTTAAGACATACATAAGGATGTTCAAGTTAATTTTATTTCTAAATTTTCCAATAATTCAACAAGTTTTTCATAGAAAACAACGTGAAAATTGGTATCACCACGTTTTTCAGCATGGTGAATAGGATTTTGTCATCACTTTTACCATTTTTTCTTCTCATAGAGGGCGCTAGTTACATCCTGCTGAATAGATAAATCGAAGTTAACCTTTTTTTTGTGTATGCAAATTTGAAATAAAATACAACTCTTGTGTATTTCTCGCAAATGAGTTTGAAATCTATATACTTAAAATGGTTTAAACTTGTAATGAAATACAACTTACTTTACTTTGGGTTTGGATAATTGCATAACAAATACGTAGCGTTTAACGTATAAAACTGTAAATTTACACTCCTGGTTGACTGTTACAAATTCTGTAAGTAACAAATTCCCATTTTACATCGATGATACTTAGGGTCAAATTACATTTTATGTGTTACAGTGTAGGTTCTCGACAGCAACCAATAAATTTACACCATGAACAGAGAACGTCTCCATTTTTCAGTTTTCATAAAAAGAAGAAATATACATCGATTACTCAATGAATGAATTCACTTAATCTCCAAAGAATATTGACTAAAATTTACAACTTACAGGGAACCTCGCGAACTGTAAATCGCAGATTTTGATAAAACATTGTCAGTTTGTAGACCCCATGGAGTGTTACTCAAGCACGCTTTCCGTTGCTGCGGAACTTCAACTTTAGGGGGTGCAATTCACCCTTGTAATTTGGCTTTTTCTGAATAACTTTTAAACGGTAAGAGATAGAAAAAAAGTTTCAATGGCGGACTTGTACCGTTTAGTAAGACCTTTCGATTGGTATAGAAATTTATATACAGGGTGTTCCAATAACCGTGGAATGACGTATGTTGTGCTTATGTTATCGAATTTCAGAAATCTGTTATAATGGCCTTTTCTGTGATCAAATAGTCTATAGAAAGGTAATTTAAAAAGTTATACAGGTTGTTCGCAAGTATCAGGAATAATCTGTCGAAGTAGGTATATTTTCTTTTATCTGCTGTCGGGGATAATATAGTCTTACATACATCCAAACACGTATAACTCGAAAATTATCACATATAACCATTTAACGCCTAGTATAAGTTTACAGTGATTTTCGACATACAATGCAGCCACATATCAGTATACAGAGTATCTCCTCAGAATAAGGAAATATGCTAAAATTTATATTTTTGTGGACAGCCTGTATAACTTTTTAAATTACCTTTTTATAGACTAAGTGATCACAAAAAAGGCCATTATAACCGATTCCTGAAATTCGATAAAATAAGCACAACATACGTCATTCCACGTTTATTGGAACATCCTATATATAAATATCTATACCAATCGAAAGGGCCGACTAAACGGTACAAGTCCACCATTAAAACTTTTCTTTTCTATCTCTTACCGTTTAAAAGTTATTCAGAAAAAAATCAAATTTGGGCCAAATTGCAAGGGTGAATTGCACCCACTAAAATTGAAGTTCCGCAGCAACGGAAAGTGTCCTTGAGTAACACTCCATGGGGTCTACAAACTGATGAAGTTTCATCAAAATCTGCGATTTACAGTTCGCGAGGTTCCCTTGTTAATTAATGTCGATCTTTCTGCCAAATATTAGGAAAAGGAAAAATCACCTATTTTAGCGGAAGCCTTCATCAGAACGACAAAGTTTGATTCCCGAATTTATAAATTTTCGGATGGTAAACTGTCGTATTCAACGTACAATGAAACAATACATGTCCGATTTCCACCTTATACTGGGCAACCAGAATATGATAAATGCTTGGCCTCATCGATCATACGAAATCATCAGGAATCACTAATTATTTTCACGGGCGGCTCCAAGAATGCTCTCGGTTGTGGGAGCGCTTTTTATGTTTACAATACTTCAGTGAAAGTTTCGTTTAAATTGGATTCCGCGGCAAATGTTTTTACGACCGAATCAGTTGCAATCCTTGAAGCAATGATCTATGCTAAACACAATAACTTTGGCAAGGTTCTCATAATGACAGATTCTGCTAGTGTTTTAAAAGCAATTTACCATCGTAAACATATCTCTAAAGTGAACCCGATTTTGATTGACTTCATTAAAATAATAGGTGAAATGCAGAGAAGAAACATCAAAACGGAATTATTCTGGGTAAAAGGACACAGTGGTATCGAACCAAATGTTATTGTTGATGACGTAGCTAAGAAGTTACATTACGGCAATCCAATATAGACCTGTACTTGGTACAAGGGCTGTTGAACATAATGAAAGAATTGATTTTAAAGAAAGAGTGGAATGTCTACTGCTCATCTGCATATAAAAGTAAAATGACTCACTATGCATGTATACACCTGAAGTGAAACAAAGTATTGGTATACAGATCGTAGCATATCCAGATTTAGTCGGCCCACCCTTGCTAGAATAATTTAATCATGGTCGGTTCCTTGACATCTGCACTGATTGGTTTAATTGAATCGGCAGAGTGTTGGTGTGGCTACGAGCTGGCTGATATTAATTCATATCATGCTAGCATGCTCATTCTTACTGAGCTTACTTCTGCAGCATTGGGAAAAAAAAATAGCAGAGAGCATACAATCGAGACACTCACATGAAGAATTCTTGGCGAACATAAAACTGAACAACAGAAGCTCTTTCTTTCTAACACCAATTACACCAAAAGAAGTGGAGAATATATTAGTGCATTTAAAGGGTAAGGATACAAAAGATATATACGAGATATCCACCAACTTATTAAAAGTGCTGGGAAAAGAACTAAGCAGCCCACTTACATTTATTTTTAACAAGTGTTTAGAACAAGGAGTATTCCCCAGTTTATTAAAAAAAGGAAAAATTTCTCCAATACACAAAAAAGGAAATCATGATGAGTGTGATAATTACCGTCCTGTTTGTGTATTACCGGCAATATCTAAAATATTGGAGTCGGCTATTGCATCTCGATTAATAAGTTATTTTGAGGGAAACAACTACTTGACGTCAAAACAACATGGGTACAGGAAAGGACACTCGACAACCACAGGAATAGCACAGATGGTAGAGCAAATCTATGATGCTTTTGACTCTGGCACATATGCTGAAATGACCTTACTTGATCTGACGAAGGCTTTCGATTCGGTAAATCATGATATCTTGATACACAAGCTGAATTATTATGGGGTAAGAGGTGTGCCACTAAAGTTGTTAGTATCCTATCTCACTAACAGAACACAATTTACGTCCTGGAACAATATGCATTCAGATCTCGAGGGCATCGAATGTGGGGTTCCGCAAGGATCGATACTGGGGCCGCTATTATTCATAATATATATAAATGATCTACCATATAGTATCAAAGATGCAGAAATCTGTTTGTATGCAGATGATACCTCACTTCTGGTGTTCTCTAAGAACTGTCAAGATGTTGCCGAAAAATCCAGGACAGCGATCAATACAGCCGAGAATTGGTTTTCAGCAAACAAATTAAAAGTGAATCTGGAAAAAACGCAGTGCCTACGATTTGCAACAAAAAATAACTCACCGGAAGGGGCTAAATTTTTAGGTATCACCCTAGATACCTCTATGAAGTGGCATCAACACATTGACCATCTATCCAACAAACTGTCCTCTGCATTGTACGCAATAAAAAGAGTGAAAACAGTGGCGACTCACGAAGCTGCAAGAACAGCCTACTTCTCATACTTCCACTCCCTCCTATCGTACGGTATACACTTCTGGGGAATGGCGGCAGATGCGCAACGAATATTCGTACTGCAGAAACGTGCGATTCGATTTTTATGCAACCTGGAATACAATGAAACATGTAGAACCCATTTCAGAAACGAAAGTATACTTACCTTGTATTCCATTTACATCTTATCTGTCGTCACTTATGTACACAATAACAAACACCTATTTCCCCTTAACAGTTGTCATCACGAATACCCCACGCGTAACAGGAACAACATAAGAACACCATACCATCGGTTAACCTGTTCACAAAAATCAGTTGGTTATTGGGGTACCAAACTGTACAACCACTTGCCTTCCTTCGTAAAACAACTACCACTGACAAGCTTTAAGAAGCAAGTTAAAAAGCTACTAATCGAGAGAGAGTGCTACAGTATAGAGAAGTTTCTAGATCCGAAGGAGAATTGTTTTAATTCACTCTAACATCAAATCACCTGTACCTTATATGTATATATATGTTCTGTTTGTCCGCTATTTATTTTCATGCCTGCTTGTTACATTATATATATCTACTTATTTACACATTTTAAATACTTTTTTTATATCTATATATTTAATGTTTTATTTATACATATACTTTTACTTTATCTGACAAATTGTAATTGCTTTACACATATACACTTGTACTGACAATTTCTGTAATGGTAAAATTGCAAAAATATATTAGTATTTATTATTATTATTATTCCATAAATCCGAAATTAACAAATTATATAATGCATTGTTACTAAAGGCAATACCTCTTCCTATTAGTGTCTCCGTTCTACTTACAAGGGAACACCGGCGGGTGTCCCCCTCCGATTTCGATGAAACTTAACAGATCGAAAGAGTACCTTAAAATAAGAGATACGTATTTTTTTTTATCGGCGTATCCGCACGATTTTGGGGTACAGCCCTCTCCAAAGTTTGGTCGATTTTTCAATTTTTGCAAATATTTTCTAAATTATAACAGATATTAAGTTTTCTTCTTAAATAATTTGCAGCATATTTGCATGGCCCTGAGGGTGGCGTCGTTCGTATTCGCAAAAAGTTAATAATGGGGGACGGGGTATCCCGTACCCCCCATTTTTTTTACATTTTTTCTTTTTATTATTCATCAAAAGAAGGTCGATTTTACATAGAATACGATGATGTATAACAAGTTTAGAAATTAATAATTGTAAAAATAGAAAAATAATAATAAAGCTTCAAATTAATAAACTTGTCTATTGATATAAATCAAATGAACTAATAACAGAAATAAGTTTTATCCTTAAACATAATTTCCAGCATAATACATGGTCCAAGTAGATATTCCTAGATAGGTAGATAGATACTCCTTTAATACTAAAAATAGTGGTTCAACACATTTGCTATATTTACGACCGCCATTGTGTGAAAACTATAGGTACTGACCTACACTGCACGAAAAACGACTTCTAATGTTCTCATTTGGAATACTCGTCTTATATACCTATTTCCTAAATGCAGACGTGACCACTTAAACGTTCGTGGTTAATTACTATGCATTCGGGGATTTATTTATCTATCATAATAATATGATTAATCACCAGATCCCTTATCGCGTTAAATTTATAATGCAAATTACAATTATATCTGAAGTGACTGAATAATTAATTAAACTCACGTATGCGTAGATAAGTGCATATCAAATTCATCACAATAGAGCCGTACATATATTTATTTTGAGTTATTATCACTATTATTAATTTTCTAAATTTATTATACATCACCGTTTTCTATGTAAAAGCGATCTTTTTTTGATGAATAATGAATAAACTTATTATTAACAAAATGCGGGGGTATGGGGTACCCCGTCCCCCATTATTAGCTTTTTATGAAGATATCTACCTTGAGACCATGTATAATGCTGGAAATTATGTTAAGGATAAAAACTTATTTCTGTTATAGTTCATTTGATTTATATCAATAGATAAGTTTATTAATTTTGAAGCTTTATTATTATTTTTCTATTTTTACAAGTATTAATTTTCTAAACTTGTTATACATCATCGTATTCTATGTAAAATCGGCCTTCTTTTGATGAATAAGAAAAAGAAAATATGTAAAAAAAAATGGGGGGTACGGGGTACCCCGTCCCCCGTTATTAACTTTTTGTGAATACGGACGACGCTACCCTTAGGGCCATGCAATATGCTGCAAATTATGTTAAGAAGAAAATTTAATATCTGTTATAATTTAGGAAATATTTGCAAAAATTGAAAAATCGTCCAAACTTTGGAGGGGGCTGTATCCCAAAATTGTGCGGATACGCCGATAAAAAAAAAAACGTGTCTCTTATTTTAAGGTACTCTTTCGATCTGTTAAGTTTCATCGAAATCGGAGAGGGACACCCGCCGGTGTTCCCTTGTTAGTTACAACAACGAAAGTATTTGCAAATTACTTGTCGAGACTTTAATTAAAAGGGGTATTAAAATATAAGTTAACATAGAAATTTCATACTAAGGCATTATGGACTTAGATCCCGAGTGCCAAAAAAAAAAAATGAATTAACTAGATAAGCTAACTGAATAACTACATTAAATAGCATTTGCTGATAAATTTTTAACTTTCGGTAGAAAAAATTCATAAAAAAAAAGTCGGACGTACTTCATTTTAACTAATGCATGCAACGCGTAAATTGAAACGTCCATTATAACTTTATAATAGAGCTTCCAATTAGTCCTGTATTTCACGGCGCTTTCGTAATCCCTTTATATAGTTTCCGGTATAACAGCTTTGTTAGAGTAAGCTATTTATGAAATGTTTTTTGGGGATCCGTGACTCTGTGGTGAAACCGGCAATTACTAGATGTAACAGCTTTTTACTTAGCACATTTATAAACTAATTAGGGAGAGATATGTATGTACTTCGTGTTTTACACGGTTATATCCTCAGTTATAATGAGGAAATACTACATATTGTATATTATATTAAATATACAACATATAAGTATGTGGCGTTGTTTGCAGAATAAACAAAGGGTTGGATGTTATTGAAAATTATCCTAATGTATTCAGCACTGTGTTAATTTTACATACATTAACAGCATGTTTCATATACTTTATTATTGATACCATATATTACATAGATTATATTTGAGCAAATTAGAAAGTAACAGACTGTTACAAAAATCCTAAGCATATGTAAAGGAGTTACTAATAGTGAAAGTATCGCCTGTGATAATCAAGAAGTGTCGACGAAGATATATAAATAGTGTATTGAATATGGAACACTAAAGAAGGTAGTAATAATAAATCCACAGATTGTCAGCCGTACTTCCTAACATTAATAAACTTAGCAATATCATGAACAGTCATGTGTGCGATTATAACTTAATGTAACAAAATAAAAATGCACAAAAGCACTTTATGAATGGAAGGCATAGATATAGTGTGCAGGCTGACCCACCGAACTGGGACATTCGATTTTCTTGAACTTAGAATAGAATATATTTTATTGTCATCGTTCTGTTAAAAAGAACATAGACACTGTCAATCACATTAATACAAAAATGTACAGGGCACGTCATTACTAATAGACACATGTTAAATATTCTTCAATAGAATAGAAGCTATGTTCATACAAGAAATTATGCTGTCAACTCCTTCACACATATTTTTTCTAACGATAATGCCACAAATCGGACTGATTGAGTGGGGATAGATACTATTGTATATATTGGGTGTCCGGTCTTGACGCGGGACTACTGTGTAGCGACGAGACCGTAAATAAAGAGCTTAAGTGTATTGGTCTTTGGTTGATTCCTGCTCCTGCAACCCAAGGTACTGCTGTGTACTGATAGTAATAATGAAAATGCAAAATGAAAAATTAAATTAGCTAGCTCAACGGATAAAAATTAGAAGGGCACAAAAGAACAATTAACCTCAGAGTTACCCTCGCAAATTAAAACTTGAATTTAACCACGACAAGTAAATTGTGGGTGAAAGAAATCTGACTTTCTTAATTACCCCAAAAATTGAAAAGGTTTAATGAAAATTAAAAGAATAGAATTTTGGATGACGTTAAAAACAATCAAAAATTTATTAATAAAAAAAAAGAAACAAAAAGGTTAATTACAAATTTTTGCAGAAAAAAAAATCGGTCCTGGCTTAAATCGAAAACTCGTGATTCTAAATTACAATAGGACAATGCTATTCCCTATTATATCAAAGCAAAAAATTAACTGTTTCAGGAAAATAATTCTTATATATCAACTCAATCCACGTGGTTTCAAATTTAACAAACTAAAATTAAACGTGG
Organism: Protaetia brevitarsis; assembly: GCA_004143645.1. Lineage (NCBI taxonomy): Eukaryota > Metazoa > Arthropoda > Insecta > Coleoptera > Scarabaeidae > Protaetia > Protaetia brevitarsis. The sequence continues at coordinate 45,688 of RXPK01000030.1, read as the reverse complement.
ACAATTTCTAGTAAATAACAAAAATGAAAAACTAAATGCAAGCACAATGCTTTAATTCACCCAACCCGAGGTGATTAATAAATAAAATGAAACAGTAAAAGAAAAACGGAGAAATTAAATCTTTGAAGTATAATAAAAAAACTAAACTGAAATATACCTTCCTGTACGTAAAATAATAAATGATCTTACAACTAAGTTGTGCACACATCAATATAATAACAATTATTATTAAGCGAATTCCTTGATGGACAAGAATTTTCAAATTATGCGAATCAAATCTCTATATCAAAAGTATTAACAAAATGGCATCAATTAACTCATTCACTTAATCTTATGAAAAAATAAAATCTACATCTGTGAAAATTCACTCGAAACATTGACAAAAGCTGAACGGAGTAAATATGATAAAATCTATGCACCTTAAAAAAAATTCTCGCGAAAACTGAGTGTCCGTCCACAGCAGTACGTACAATTATTGTATAAGTATTACATCTGAGCTATCCCGTCACTCCCCAACGCGACAATAAATAAAACATTGTAAATCGGAAATGGAAAAGGGGATAAAGAAAGTAAAAAAATCGAAAAAATAGAAAATACGTAAAAAATAAATGCAAAATGTTAAAATACAAATGGAAAGTCAAAAAATAAGAAAGTAATAAAAAGGCGTATAAAATTTGAAACACAAATGCGATTTAAAAAAAAAACAAATGCAAAGAAGGTGAAAAATTGAAAAAAAACACAAGGAACGACAGAGGGGGAAAACCATGTACCCACAGCATATTGCACATTCTAAAAGTGTAATGTTATCGGGTGAAGGAATCGACCTGCAAAACAACACTCTTCAAGGGGCACATTCTTAATGAATGCCCGACTAAATTCTTCCCACTTCGCTATATTTGCTTCTGCATTTGTGGCCCCAGTGCAATAAAATGCACTAGAGTTTGGATGTGGACCAGTAGACTTGTGAACCTGATGTCTTGCACCAGGTTAAGAGCCGCAGTCGGAGCTGGTGCACCTGTTAAGGAGCAGGTCATACACATCTCTATTTTACAATGTATGTTAGCGTCTCCTGGAACCTATATTTATGTGTAATATGGAAACTGAGGAGCATGAGAGTTATTTCGTAGTTTTTCTTTTTTTCTAGAAGTTAATTGTTGAGATTTTTGAAATCAAATTCTACAAAAAGTTTCGTCATACGTGTGTGGATCTTCAATATTTTTTTCCTTTATGGTTTTGTTGTTATAAAGGTTCTAGAGTTATATATAGTACATATATCTTATTAATTCATTTGAGTGCCGATTTGATCCTTGTTGTATGCAGTTACATACTGACGGCATCTACATCCTATGCAATTTAGTTTTGTTTACCCTTCCTCACAGGATGGAAGCATTTTTTCAGTCCATTCTATGATTTGTTTCCCAAGCACGCTGCGCCAATTTTAATTTGTCGATTACTCCTCTCCTGCAAATCCTTTAGCGTTCTTCTATTCTTACTTTGAGCGGCCTACGTGTTTCACCTATGTATGAGCGTCCACATTCGCATGGAATGCTGTATTCACGTTTTTTAGTTTTTTTGGTATTTGTTGCCTGGTTTTATTCTAGTTGGAGGTTTTTGTCGTCGTTCTAATTTCGTATTGGTTACTTATCCTTTTGATCTTTTCTGGCAGGCCCTTTATGTATGGAATTGTAGATGTAACCTCAAACGTCGTAATGGTTGCTTTTTTGTCGCGCTTGCTCTCAGACTTTTTGGTTTAAACCACACATCTTCCGGGCATCGATTCATTCTGAACGTGTCAATGATAATTTAAAATTTCTCTATTTGCCTCAGTTGAATCGGAGCATGTGATTTTTGCTCCATCATATAGGACCTTCCAACACTAATTTTGATCTGTTGTGGGTGGTTTTATTGGGTAATGTAGATACTGCCCTTTGTAGGTAGTCTTTCTGTACATATTAGTCTCTAAGTTTCCATTACTCACTTTCTGGAGTAGGACATCTAAAAATAGAAAGGCATCCTCTTTTTCCAATTCCATGGTGAACGTGATTGAAGGTCCTATGTTGTTGATATATACAAGACATTCCTTAGAGTATTTATATTATGTGATCATTACCGACGAAGGTATCCTCAACGTATCTGTCTCACAGCCTTGGCTTGAGATGATGTGTTCGTATTGCTGTTTGTTAAAATTATTCCAGTCACGAATTTCGAAAAAAATATATTCAAATAAAGTTATAAGTAGTAAATAAGCTAATAATACTAGAGATTTTTTGGGCTGCACAATGTCTTATTGTTATAGAATATATAATTTTCTATTCTACCTGGTAACTTTTAGTTTCCCTTGGAAGAGGTGTGGAGTTTGGTTTTATAGAGAAAATTGTAATTTTCTTTATGTGCAACTAAATAGTGTTATGCAACAGGGGAATCTATTGATTCTTTGGAATCGATCGAAAAATTGTTAAAAATTTTTTAATCTTGTTTTCCTCCAAGTGTTGTACATCGTTTTGTAAAATTGCATTAATTATACTTTGTTTCCGAATTTTGGGCTTTGTACCTAAATTTGGATTAGCAATGTATGCAGTTCGATTTAATGGTTCAAAGAAACCAAAGAAAATAAAGTAATTTTCTCTTTTTGCCATAAAAATGAATTTGAATTGACAAATTGTAATTCAGAAATTCTTATTGTCACTATTTTTTGCTTCATTTTATGATTTTCTTTGAAAAAATATTGAAAAATATTGATTTTGGCGTTTTCTTAACAATTTCTCCCGTTTAGAATAAAAATTTTGATGCTAAAATTTAATTTTCAGGTTTATTATTGCAATCGCAATATGATGTTATCGCACTATTCGTGTAGAAAGTACCTACTTACTGAGTATCCATTAGATATATTTTTCCCGATTATATACTATGAAATTGCTCTAAGACCAAGGAATTAACGTAAATTTTATGCACCACAAATTAATGCTTTTCAATTCCATATTCGCTATGTTCGAATATAATCATTCAAATTTTGTCTACCAATCGAATGCGAAGGCACCACGTCTCACATCGTCCAAACAATAACGAGTACCTTTAAACTTCAAGTAAGTGCTTCATTAAAACTGAAGTGGTCCAAAAACTAAACCGAACCCCAGAAGTTTCTAAGCTTATTAATCTTCCGCCATACAAAATTACTTGTAGCAGAATTTGCATTTCAATTCCGGGCGAACCCGTGATAACGTAGTGCAGGGGAGATCGTTCCTGCCAAAGTTTGAAGTATGCATAAGAAGAAGAAGGAATCGAAAGTTCGTGGTTAATGTCGGCGCATGAGGGAATTACCGATTACCGGTTGAAGGATAATAATCTTAGATGAAGACGAACTCCCCGCTTAATGCATTCTTCCACGTAGAGATGAACTGCCGTGATGCCGTATAAAGCTGTGGTGGTGTGTTAACAAATATCATTCTTCTTACACCTCCTTTTTTACTTATGACACAACTATTTAAACGCTTGTTTCATATAAATTTCCAATAAATAGGTATCTAGAATGGGTCAAGAACTTATACTGACGTGCAGCATATTTTGTCACAAACATAAACAATAATGTACTTTATAATTCATTCATAATATCAACTTGTGAAATAACACAGCAACATGATCAAGTGGGCATGTCCTGATTATTGCTCATTTACTTTGTTGTGCAAGGTTTTAGCACAGTCCTTATTCGTGAATATACTTATTGTTTCAGAACTCGGTGGAGTTTTATTTCAAACCCAATATTTGGTAATCTTGATAAGCTAACTGTTACTATCGGGTGAAATACATTTTATTCCAGGAAACTAGATCAGGATAGCGTATACTTATGTTGCTCCTGGTCAGACATAAACAGTGATGAATGCTATGTGAATCAGAGCGGCCAAGTTTCCGCACTATGTGATCTGGTTTACATCACGTCGAAATATCCTACCATTGGCTTCATTTTCTAAAAAAATGAACCGAATATTAATATATTTTTAAAAGTTTTAGAGAATAGCAAGCTTTCTGATTAATGGTTTTGTCTGCTTTAAGAAGTTAGACAATTTCTTTTATACCTGAGTGAAGGTTAGGTACAAGGTAGAGTTCCGTTTAGAACGAGTATCTTTTACAAGCAAAGTCTCCTAACAGACGGCTTCAAATAAAGGCAAGTAGTGGATCATTTATTCAAGATGAATATCTAGCAACCAAAGTAACCACGGAAAGGAATAACGAAACCTTCCAGATTTGAAATTGGTAAACATAGGGGATAGACAAAAAGGGTAGAAATGATATGGGATTACGAACTCAACCCATTTGGTTTTAAAATCGAATAGTATCAATTTTCTGACATTTTTCTTTCTGACAAAAAAATGGCATGGATTTGGTAAAGTCCAAGTGTGGAATAGAATGACTTGCATTAATAATTTTATAGAATGTTTCCAAGAAGAGATTGACGTTCTTGGAAGCATTCTATAAAATTTCCAAACACTCTTTTCAAAATCGCTATTAAACGATAATAATATTTTATAACTAAAAAATAATACTAAAGCCATGGAACTGAAAAACTAATAAAATCGAGACAACGGGAAAATCCTTCAAGTTGATAACAATGTGTGCGATAATGCCGACTTTTCTTTTGTCGCGCACTGCACACTGCAGCCTCTTGCCTTTTTGTATTTGGTATCCCTTTGTTTTATCCATTAAATTATATTAGCCATTCCCCGTGCATTAATCTGTACAGGTCTCTGGCTGGTTGATCGAAGTAACCCTTCGGGTTCATTTTTGGTTTACCAAAAATTGCTTTTCCCTTTGCTCCCAGAACCTCGCGTTCACACAAACAGTTGGTATTTCCAGTGCTGATCACGATTTTCTGTAGGTGTCTTTTCAATGCGATGTGCCCTGTAAGAAGATCTGTTACGGTACGAAAATGATTCCTACTAAACTGCAGTAGTTCTTCAGTCTTCTTCTCTGATAGTCCCTCAATAAAGGTCTTTCCATGAATTTGCCTGGTTGTATTACATATTCCACTGTTTTTCTTTTACCCAACTTCTTACCTGCTCCCGTGCTGTACTTTTGGATACTCCTATTACACAGATTCTGGCATTATATATGAAACTCATGATCCCCTCTGGCTATCTGTTACAATATAGATTCGCTTGTTTTTATAAATCCTCTGATTGGTTTCAGTTGCCTCTGTCTGGAAGGGTGATGATTGTGTTTCTCAGCTTACGAAATATTCCAACTCCAGTTTCGTTCTCGATTTTTGATCCGTCTGTAAACCAGATCAATTCTCTGTAAGTAGATCAATTCCAACTTATCTCGCATTTTCACTCATCACAATCCCAAAAAGTTACGTTCCACATGATGTACAATGTTATTATGTCGCAATCCTGTATATCTGCCGCTTGATAGTTCTTGCAATATGAGATGGACCATTCTTGCCTTTCCCATTATCACCAGGTGTGGACAATGGACATCTACTAGGCATTCCATTACTGATGTAGGGGTAGTTTTCCTTGCGCCTGTGGTTCCTAAACACACAACTCTCTGTATCTTGCTAAGTTCAGTTGCTGTAGTTTGTTGCCGAGTCTTTGTCCTCCATTTCAGAGATGTATAAATGATCATAGTTCTGACCACTGTGACGTATGTCCAGTACATCATGTTTAATATTTTAATTCCTAGGTTTTTCCTTGAGCTCCTTTAGCCAAGATAAGTGTTACCTTCGCCATGGTTTTAATTCTTTGAAGCTGTTGATTCTAAGTGACCTTCGAGTCAAGAACTACGCCAAGATATTTCACTTTTTTTGACAGTTTTATTTCTTCATTTCGGAATTTTAACTGTCCAAGACCGTCTAACTTCCTCCTTATCGTGAATGCTATTATGGTTGCTTTAGAGAGGCTAACGCTAAGACTTTGGTCCTCTGTTCATTCTTGTGTACTCTGTAGAGCGTTCTGCACTTTGCCCGTACTGCATTGTTGAATTTATCCTGGATCAGAATGACAACATCATCTGCATACTCCAAAGTTTTATGCCATTCATTGTCCAGTCCTACTGTAACGAGAACGGGTTTTCCTATCTGGAGACTTTTGGGGATGGTCAGCCCAAATTCAAATAAGACAATGCCAAACTCCGTCTCACAGATAACCCACACCTGCTCTTTTGACCGGCGAGCCACTGATGGGAAACAAACTTTTTGTTCGGTAGCGAATGGTTTTAGTAATTTTAGCCAAAGATGTTTCCCAACTGTGTTTTCCTCCGTCAGTCGAAGCAGGGCCGTTAGTTAGCCTAAAGATTGTCGACTTACCCTTCTTGTCGGCTTTCTCTTTACTAGTCTGACTTCCTGTCGGGACTTCACTAAGGGTTCAAACTGAACTTCTTTTAGAATGACGAAATAAAAGAACGACTTATATTTTTACAATTATATATTAAAGCTTTTATATTATTATATAAGCTACACAATTAAATGGGATAACAAGTGAACAACAAAAAAAGTAAACCAAAACACTATTATCTTAATGAATAATTTAACATACTAATTTATTGAGGGAGAGAGAGAGAGCGAACGAGTTACGATTTTTAAGTATTTGCAATGGTTAGTCTTAAGCAGAATTTTTAAACATCTTACCGGCCGATGTGGGATATTATGATTCTTCATGGAATCTAAACTTTAGGGCACAAAACTTACACAGCACTCACAAAAACTTAAGTCAAGAAAGGGGGGAAAATTTACAGGAATTTTATCACTAATCAAAACACCTTTCGAGGAAAGCTTGTGCTTCCTGTTCTCGAATTTTAAGCGTATTTTGATTGCAAAAACTAAGATGAGAAGTTTTAATTTGAAGTTTTGGAAACGCCCGATGCGAGAGAGAGATGCGAGCTTTTGCTTTAGCTAAATTGAAGGATCGCGAACTAATTGCCCCAAAACCGCTATGTTAAGGGTTTTTTATAAACTCTAGTTGTGACGTCATTTTGCACCGATAACTAGTTCGGCCTCTCTTCACAGAAGGGCGCAAGTATGACCGAAGGCGTTATTTTTCTGACTTTCAGACGACCTATTGATAGCGTAACATGGGAATTGGCGACCGGTGTTTAGATAACATACATTGGACGAAGTAATAAATAACAAACAAAAATTACCATGTTATTTTAATTACGCGAGTCTTTAAACAAAGAATAGATTGTCGTCTCCGGCGAGGCAGCGCTTGCTTTTTTTAAAAAAATGCCACGGTACTTATCAACTACGCACTAAGAAAATGAATTTAAATTCTCGCATTATACAGAATGGAATTTCGAATTCTTACACTACTAATAGCTCATCTACGACCAGGTTCCACAGCAAGGGGGCAAAACCTTACCCTGCAAACATCCTTTTTCTAACCGTGCCGCTGATGATGGTTGTACAAACTGATCTCCCTTTAGCCATGCAGTCTATCCACCTGTAGCTTGTTTCAATTTGGAGACATGCTGTGGAAGTATTGTCAAATGCTCCCTCTACGCCCAGGAAAGCGCATAAAAGTGCTTCCTTAGTTTGCAGGGCATGTTCAGCTTTCTGTACGAGATCATGCAAGTCTGTCGTGGTAGATTTTCCTGCTTGATACGCATACTAATCGTGGTACGGTGGTCGTTATGACAATACATCATCCCTTATGTGTCTATCTAGCAGTTGTCAGCAAAAAATATATCAGATTTATTGGTCTCACAGGCTTTGCTCCATCCTAGCGCCGATTTTTTCAGTGAGTTGATTGTACGGAAACTGTCACTTCCGCATATAGCATTTATGTTTATAATCCAATACTATATCCTCCCTTAAAGCTGCTGCAGCACGCCACTGTACACATTCCGATGGCAACCTAGAAGGCCGCGCGTTATTAAGATACCCACCTCCACCCACTCGCTTCCATCCCTAAGCTCTTCGTTCACCAACCACCCGGCGGTAGCTCGCGCTAAGTGCTTGATATATCGATGACGTTTCAGTTAATTATTCGTGAACGTTTAATTACCGGAACATCGTAATTATCTAGTCGTACATTTCGCTGCGGAAGGATGATTGATAGTGGAGGGCGGCGGCGGGACGCTCATCTTACTTAACAGACAGACAAGATGCAAAACTTCCCCTCTCGCTATTATTTGTTCCCCGAGGCCTGCTGACGTGTTCTGGAGCTTCTGTTGGTATCCTTAGAATTTTCGCATAACCGTCGCGGTTACATGCGGATCGTTCGAGGGTTTTGGGTGATCATGGTGGCAGCATTGGTTAAGGGAAGCGTGTCTATTGAGGATGACTAATTTCGGTGACGCATCGATCGGTACAATCGTCTAATGTTGCTAATGGATGTCGGGCGTGCGTAATTTATTAGGGTTGTGGGCGGGTCGTTTAGACGTACTAGACAGGCGTAAATTGAAACGTTGTCCTTAGCTGTTAGTTCTAAACATAAGTTTAACGAGCAAAAAAAAAATAGATCACACAGTTTTTCCAACACTTTTTAAGAAAGTTTTTTTTTTAGTAGACGTGTCGAAAATGTCTGCTAGTATACAATTAATGCTCTACCAGCTTGCACGAAAGGTAAAAAAGAAGCGCTTGTTGAAAAAAAAAATGTAACTGTGCTGGTATAAGCAGTTCTACTTGAGATCAAGAACTTCCCTTTATTGAATTTTTAGTATCTATCAATTTTCATAATAATAATAGGTTTTTTATTGTCCAACAGTACAGACCAGTTACAGGACAAAATTATAAAGAATAAAGTAATTTCATGCATGCATATACATAACATTGCATGTATACAAAAAAAAAATTAATATACGTATACAAAAATAACAAAGTAAAAATAAAATTCAATACAACTAATTATAAAGTAAACATAAAATATATATATATATATATATAATATATATATATATATATATTAAATGGGCTGGAAAAAAACAATTATCTGCGTTTCTACACATTGTATAAAGTGGTGATTGCCGAAGTAAATTGGTTTGCGGATCAGGAACGGAGAACGTAGTTGTAAAACGAGCTGAACAGCGTGGCACATGAAAATTTACATCACCAAGAAGTTGAGGGCAGTCGATCACACCATTAATTAACTTCCACATAAATCTACTGCTGTGAAGCTCTCTGCGAGTGGATAGAGATTGTATATTATGACGGTCAAGCAAATATTGGTTATCAACTCCTCGGGGTGGATAAAGAGAGTCTATCCTAAATGATAGAAATTTCAAAAAACGACGCTGTAAGCGCTCCAAGGATAATTGATGACATATATAATAAGGCGACCACACTACAGAAGCATATTCAAGGGAACTAATAATAAAGGCGTAATACAAAGATTTTAAGGTATCAACATTAGTGAAATATTTGGATACGCGCATAATAAAACCTAGTTTCTTGGAAGTTGTGGATATGAGGTGATTAATATGCGGGATGAAAGTGAGACGACTATCAAAAAGAACACCTAGATCCTTGATGGTTTCAGATTTGGATATAGTTTGATTTTGTATATAATAGGTGGTTACAAAAGGCTTAGTTTTTCTGCAGTAGTTAACAACATGACATTTACTAACATTTAAATTTAAATTATTGTTCAAACACCATTGAACAATTGCGTCAATATTTAGTTGAAGCTGAGCTGAATCAGAATGACTGGTAACTTCATGAAAATATCCACCTGAGTTGGGTTCTCTATCAGGTTATTAAGTTTCTTAAATATAGATACCATATTAAGGACAAAAAATGCAGCAATAACCGTAAATTCAGCTCAACATTCTCTAATAAATGTGGTAGTGGGTGCATTATAAGTTTGAGATATTACGATTGTGTTCAGGTGCTGTTAAAAAATAATAATAATAATTTGGTTACCAAATAAACTTGCCCTAGAGATTTCCGCATTCTGTTTCAAGTTTCAAACCAGAGGCCGAGCTGAGCACAGTAAGGATAACGGCCGCGCAAGTCCTCGTGTAAGTTCGTGTTGAAACCAAATTACCATCTTATATTATTTTTTTTAACAGCACCTTAACATGATCACGCTGCATCAACTTTCTAATGCCCCCACTACCGCATTTATACGAAAGTGTTGAGCTGAAATTTTTCTTGGCTTGGAAATATGGGAATTATGGTTGAAGAATAAGAACATTAGTAGGGTGTTTTTTTCTTTTTGGAGTAGATAAAGCTTAAGCTATTTGTTAGTTGGCAGGGATCCTCGTAGAGCCAAATTTCCGTCCAAACCATCATTATGTCTAGAAAAGAAAAAAAAAACCGCAATTAAGCAGAGCGAGACTCGAACCTGCGACTCCTAGTAATACTCAGGACTCTTACAGCACTGGAGTATTACAGGAATTTTGGTTTGTTTGTCTTATTGTTGAAGGAATGATTAACATCAACTGATAGAAATAGTATTGATGACGGAGATGATATTGCCTATATAGTTAATTAGCCTAGTAAGAGATAATATCCGTACTGCTGTGTACTGATTGAAATAATTGAATTTTAAAATGAAAAAGAAAATTAAAATTAGCAAGGAAAAAGAAAATCAAATTAGCTAGCTCAACGGATAAAACCTCAAAAGGGCGCAAAAGACTCATTAGCCTCAGAGTTACCCCCGCGAAATAAAACTTGAATCTAACCACGAAAAGTAAATTGTGAGTGAATAAAATCAGACTCTCTTAATTACCCCAAAAATTGAAAAGGTTTAATTTAAAATAAAAGAACAGAATTTTCAACCCAAAAAAGCTAATTAACAAACAACTTTAATTTTTTAAATGGGTAAAATTACAAATTGTGAAGAGAAAAACCGTGAACTGAAGGTTCTGGCCTAAATTAAAAACTGCACTAGATTCTAAACTACAATAGGACAATGCTATTTCCTATACAAAGCAAACGATTTGTTTGTTCAGAAAGGTAATCCTAGATATACCAAGTTCAATCCACGTGGTTTCAACAAATTAAATTAAGCGTGGACAAATTCTAGAAATTTACAAAATTGAAAACTAAGAGCCAGCCCAAAGCTTCTACTCACCCAATCGAGGTGATTGATAAATAAAAACGAATCAGCAAAATAGATTAACGAAAAATTAACTCTTAAAACTATAATGAGAAAATTACAACTAAAATATATCTTCCTGCACAAAAATAATAAATGATCTTATATGGAAAATGCGCACACATCAATATATTGACAATTATTACAAAATGAATTCCTTGATGGACTAAATTTTTAAAGAAACGAAACGAAATTTACTAAAATTAAAACAATGATTTACAAAAATACGTCTACTCACGTTAACAGTCGACCAAGGAACTATCGAACAAACTTCTACAACGCAGTCGTAAACAACAACTCAAACGCACAATTCACCGACAAAATCTAATAGAATAAGCATTAAATCGAACTAGCAACCGCTAGACACAAAAATGAAAGGAATTAAATAAAAAAAAACTTAACACTAAATTAATTAAATCAAATAATAAACTCTTTAACTTAATCTAAACAAAATAAAACTAAATTTGTGAAAATTTCCGGTACAATGATTCAGCAGTTTTTAGCAAATCAAATATATATGAAACTCAAAATACACTCAGCGGTCACTCGGGTAAACTAAACTACAGCGTATCCTAGCGTTCATCCAACAAGTTTAGATCCTTGAGGCAGCTCAGTATTTTGCTGAATTAGGTTGTTTTCAGGTCTTCTAGGGTAGCGTCAGCCTTCCGAAGGTTACATACCTGATTCTTGTAGCAACAGGGCAGTAGCAGAAAATATGTTCAACTGTCTCCTCGTGTTCTAAATACTGCCAGCATTCAATCACATCAGGGAGCTTGATTCTGTGTAAGTGTTTTCTAAGTTTACAGTTTACCTGTAAAAAACAGATATAAAAACCTTGACGTTTTTAAAATCTAGTTTATTGGTTCTGGCATGACCAAGTGGCCATCCACCAAACTAGGAAAGTTGTTCCAGTATCGGAGCACTTTCTAATTTGCCCAGATCAATCAATTGATTTGTTAGTTAATTACAGTAAGTGCTAAGCCAATGAACGGTCCTGGTCCCTAAAATTGCTTCGCAGCATCATTTTTTTGGCAAGGATATCTGCTTCCTCATTTAGAGGGAGTTAGTGCCCAGGTACCTAGATTAGGGATAGATTATTAGCCATGCCCAATGTGTTTGGAATATATTTACAGCTCCAGATCAACTTCGAGATGTATTTACACGACTCTAGTGCTTTAAGCAATGTCTGGGTGTCACTAAACTTTTCTATTGATTTGTGTGTTTCTTGTTTTTATCGTTGTGTGTTGTCCAAGGTTATAATACCTTCTGACTCTTGGACTGAGGCTAAATATTCTTTCACCCACACCCTGCCCACAATTAGAACCCCTCGTTAACTAGCAGGTGCGTGGAATTAAGATTCCGCTTTATTTGGAAAAGAGGTAGTGAAGTGTACACCGAGCATTGCTCGAGCACACATCATGTCCAAAAGCACTCTCAGTATGCCGCGGAAACTACCGATTTCAGCAGCTTACATGAGTTTGTGGGGATTGATTCCTTGTGTGCTATGGGCAAAATGCTGTTAGTCTGACCTCCCTCTCCACAACAGTGTGCAAGGGTGGTAAGTCCACAAAAGCTTCTCGCGCCAATAGGAAGGAGAGAAAGACATTGCTCCCGTGATTTCTATATTTGTGCTCCTTTGAATGGACGTGTTTGCTGTAGCTTTGGTTTGTTGCCGTTTTTGCTACATAGGTTACATTTGGAAGTACTATGGACTAGCTTTGGAGAGAGCTTCCAAGATTTGCCACATATCCTTCGACATGTCCATAAGGATAACCTTGCCGTGTGCGTGATCTGTTCCAAATGTGGATTCCAGGATAGTGTCCTTGGATCCGTATATATGGAAACAGGTTTTTAAAGTATCTGAAAGAATGGTGGAAAGCAGTATTTTGAATGAACGAATCACTCATCCCATTAATTGTGCAATGGGCAACGCAACATTAATCAAAGTTACGGATATTAATTTTATAAATCATCGGCCTCTCACCCATTTTTCCAGACTCCGGATTTCTTAAAGAAACAATATTTAGTAGAGGAATCCTACAAGACATGCACAAGGTATAAATCAAACGATCTCGCCGGCGATCTGCCTCTGTTCTTCCTATACATTAAGCCCGGCTTCTTCAATTTTCGGTTCGTCATGCGTCCGCGTAAACCTTCCACCCTCTTCACGACGATTCACGCAACATAGCGCGACCCCCCCGAGTGTAGGTTGATTTATCGCGGTTGTGTACCGAGTAGCTCCACTCGGATAGATACACGCAAAACGTTTGTTTCGTCCCCGATACGGTTTATTTATTACGGTGGTGCAGCGGTGGTGCGTTACGCATTTTTATTATGAGGAGGGCTCGAGTGCGGTTTTTGTGATTAATAGATTTACTTAAGCGTGAAATCGGGTAAACAAAATTGAATACGGGGTTTTCGGATGCGAAAGGCGGGAAAAGGAATGCTCTGAAAATTAAAATCTTTAGAATTTGGAAGCTCTTTGTCGTTTATTCCTAGATATTTGTCAACAGAATTCTGGAAATACCAAAATTTCTAATACTTCCTTATGATTTCTAAAACATAGGTATGCCTGTTGTAACTATATTGCAGTTTATTCAATGCCTTCAGTTACCTAATGACACCAAAATTCGTCTATTTAGTTATATCTCGTTTATATATTAAGCTGACTTGAATGTTAACGGAAAATCTATTGGTTTTATTTAAAAATAATCTACAATATCCTACATGAGGCGTCACAAATGTTTAGTATGAATTGAAAGGGCTTTGCGCAAGGGTTAATTTAGTATAAGCAAAGATATAGGCTGCTGTTTAAAAAAATCAAGTTGTCTTTGGACTGAAGTATTGCAAATGTTCAAGACTACACAGAAAAAAGAAAATGTGGGAAAATTTGAAACAATTATAAACATCTGCACAATTTGTGTAACGTATAGGAACAAAGACAATATATTTAAAAAAATCACACAAAATTGCAGTTAATAATTTAATTTTTTATATCAAACAAATTGTGTGATTTCTTTACAGAATTTTATGTGACTGTACTACACAATTTCTAGTGATAGCATACATATTTTTTTGAGCACGGTCATCTATTTGCGTAAATTTTTATAACTAAAATTTTGATAATGTGTGGAGTATTGTGCATGTTATTACAACGAATAGTGTAATAAAAGATGTTAACGTATGCTACCTAGTACTACAAAATGCATGTATTTTTTCAAACAATTAGAAATAAAATGTTACACATGCAGTGTAAGTTTATTAAACATATAGTGTAGGTTTGCTATATATAACATTGGAATTGTTTTGAAGGAATGCTTATTAAAAAAAATCTTTGGTACTAAACGTATTTCATTTTAAAAAAATATGACACCAAAACATATTCACAAAAATTTAAAAAAACGTATCTGCGACTTATAAAAATATTTATGTTGGCTTTTACCATAAAGCAAGGCTGGTTATCGTTATAGAGTATATAGGAAACAATCTGAATTTCGTCAACTTGTTCTACCTCAAATGCATGTTTATGTCTATTAAAACTTATAATTCTTAATATATTAAAACGTCACGTTTCTTCTGAAGATCTCGGTTCTAAAGTGACAATATTGCATCAAGTCTTTTGAATCATTTCTTGCCCAGTAATGTAATTTCTTGGTTTAACATTTACGTAAAAAATTAGACATTTGAATTCAGAATGAAAATTTTTATTTGTCAAAACTGTTTAAGAGATCTAAAAACTCTTTGTAAACGTTCTTATCCAACATTTCACTAACTAATAGCCACACAGATTTTATGTTATCGATAATGTTTTTGCATATAATATTTTCTAATATATTAATGACATAAAATACAAAATTTCGTGGAACTAAACTATTATTTAACATATATATTACATGCTTTGCAATATTTTCATGTACTTGCTCTTTTTTTGGTGTTAATTATGTGGGTGATTACAGCAAATCGTGCTTCGGCTGCTGTTTAATGACAAAAAAAAATAGTTGACTTAGTTGGATTAATAATGGTGTGGTAACCGAATTGTTGACTGTAAAATTTGAATGAATTTTAATGTTTTCAGAAGGAATTAATATTGAAAAATTCTCCGGAACAATTCGAAAATGAGCACTTGCAAAGACTTGCTTCCGTATTCGTGAAGTTGCCGTACGTGAAAAATGAATGCCTTGCCAGATGATAAAAGTTGATTGCAAAAATTACAAGGAAACATCTTACGTGAAATCTTAATATTACGCACTTATAAAATATAATAATAAATAATATAAAAATATGTAATAAAAGTATGCTTGATTTCTATTTTTGATACACGCCATCGATTGTGTCCTTTGAATTTCACGTTAATCGGATACTTGTCCTATACTTAACGTTTCCTCACTTAAAGCTGACGACGTAGAGGATCCTGTTTCCTATGGAAATGAAAAGTTATTATAATTTTTGTTGAACTTGTTAATGTATTTGCTAGGGAAAACCTATTTGATATCAATTCCAAAAATATTGCAATTTTTGTTTACAATAGCCACTTTTAAACCAATTTCCTATTTCTATAATTTTAGTCTCAGTTACTACATAATAATTAATTAGTTTTAAATTAATTATATATCTTTCTAGGGTTAATCTTGGTTGTGTATGGTATGAGTTATTAAGCATGAGTGTAAATACAAAGACTGCCCCTACACAACATTGTTGATTTTTTTTCAAACAATTTTTTTACAACAATATTTTTGTCTTTTTTCTTAGTTGAATGTGAATTAATACACAAAAATTGTAACAAAAATTTACGCAATTGTGTTACCAATTGCAACATTTTTTTTCACACTACGCTGTTGCAAATTTTTTCAAACGATTTTATTTCGATTTCTGTGTATAGTGGACAGCTGTATACAATCATTTTGATATTAATTTTACTGTTGTATCAAGCTAATTATGTATGTATCAAATTTAGAATGTGAATATCTAGGCCAAACGCATATACTAACTACGCCCACACAACCGAAAGCTCTCAGCAGATCCTTTTTTACAAAAGCGTAAATAACACCATTGTTATTACAGATAGACATATAGTAGCTTATATAAAATGGTGTTATTTTTCTCCGTGGAATTTAAAAATAAAATATTACATAGGTGTTCCATTTAAAATAATAGAGTAAGTAGGCGTTTTCCTACTTTTCGAACGCTCTGTATAGCTAAAAAATGTTTAGCTTATGCAGCACTGAATTCTGTAAAACATTTGTATAAAACATTTCTTCCTAAACTCGAAAATAAAGCCGTAATCAAAGACCCACCTTGGATGGGACACCTGTATATTTTTCAGATGCATACATTACCTTAAGCATAAAGAAAATGCCCATAGACCTCAATTTAATTTTAACAAGTTTGACCCACTACAACATCATTTTCTCGCTTAATAAACAGTTTCGGCTCATATACTTATTCTTTCACTAGAAAAATTAAATGCCTGTCAATCACTAAAAGGAAAATCATGTTGACAAGCATTCATCATAGTCGCAATTTTCTGTTCAGTTCAGAAACAATATTTTATGTGGAGTTAATCAGAATCGAGTGGTAGACACATTGACAAAATAAAACTTATTTAATGCCTTTGATCGTTAATTTTTACTTATAGCTGAAGTTAACATTCTATCTAACTGAAGTTGGCAACACTTTACCGAACAAATCCTGCAAGAAATTCCGCCGTCTTTCGTACCTCTAGCTGCTACTAAAAAGAGGTGGAGATAGAAATTACAGCATGGGCTTGAACGAAGCCAGACGGCGAAAAGCTAGCGCCAGCCAGTACGTCGGCGTCGTGGCTTGCCTAATTGAAGACCGAGGAAGCAAAAATAATTAAAGACCTGGCGCTTCCTTTCTCTAATCAGACACGAATAACTTCTTTATTGACTTAGCTCCGTGGGCGGGAGTCGTTCCCCTTAATGCACCTTCCCGAACGGGAAAAGTACGACGACTGCCAACGAAATACAAGAACAGAAAACCTAATTGTACTTATTAGGTTTTTTCATCGGTTTTACCGGGCGAGCTTTTCGAATAATTAGATTCGCACCGGACGAAGATTTATACGTAAGGCAAAACAGTGCCCACTTTACGTAGACCAGAAGGCTGTTTTAAATTACACAACGGTTGTAACAAAGCTGCCGTAGGAGTTTAAAGTGTGGTGAGAATAAAATATAATGAAAGCTATTTTTAAGTTGGGTATCAATTATTTTTTGTTTGTTATTTTCTAATTGTAAGTGGGAAGATCCGCTTCGAGAAAAGTAACACCAAATTTAGAAAGAAGAAAGAATTTATATTTAAGGAGGGGATTATTTAAGATAACTAGTATTGATTCGTTGGTGATCCTGAAAGTCCGATCAAACGGGAAAAATAATATTTGCAGTATATGCCATTCCTTTAGTCGATGAAGTTATCTATACTTAGTTTCAAACTCAATGGAGAAGGTTCTTTCATATTTGATTTTATATCTTTCATTTTTATTATCCTTGTTTGAGGTATACATCTGATGGTCTTTAAAGCAGACATAAATTTTCAACTCGGAGTACTGGTGTCAATCATCCATTCTGTATCCCATGTAAGTTTCTGTTTTCTTTTGGAAGAAGTAATGGATGTTTAGTCCTGAATCCTAAATATTAGTAATATTCTCCAGGAACTTCTAAATAACTGTTTTAATGATTTTTTAGGAAAGAGAAGCTTTGACGTCATTTTCCAGCATGTCTGTCTAGAAAATTGCACTGAAAAATACAGATAATAAAGAAGTGTGAACAATCGATAGAAAACGCGTGTTTTATAATAGATTCCTATGAAACAATGGATACTAAACAACAAAGGTTAGCTAATAATGTAAAAAAATGTATAAAGTTGTAAAGTATTATGGGTATAGTCGCCGGTAAATATTATAACCTACAGCATTCCTTTTTTATTCTTAAAGCTTATTATGATTAAAATTCATATTTTAATAACGTATTGCTGTGTACTGATTGAATTGAATGAACTTGCAAAATGAAAAAGAAAATTAAAATTAGCTAGCTCAACGGAAAAATTAACTCTTTAACTGTAATTAAACTGAAAATATATCTTCCCAAACAAAAATAATAAATAATCTTATATCTATAATGTGCACACATCAATATATTAACAATTACTACTTAATGAATTTCCTGATGGACTAAACTTTTCAATTTATACGAAATATAGAAAATCGAAATGAATTACAAAATGGTATCAGTAATATACAAAAATACGTCTACTCACGTTAGCAGTCGAACAAGGAACTGCCTGACAAAACTCTACAACGCAAACGCACAATTCACCGACAAAATCTAATAGAATCCACGTTAAATCGAACTAGCAACCGCTAGACACATAAATGAAAGGAATTAATTAAAAAAAAAACTTAACACTTAGTTAAATTAAATCAAATAATAAACTTTTTACCTAAATTTATACAAAAATAAAATCTGAATTTGCGAAAATTCTCGGTACATTGAATACCGAACGAACGGAGTAAACAAGAGAAAATCTATGCAACTTAATACACTCGCAAACAACGGCGAGTCTACCACAGCAGTAGGTTAGAATTATCCCCAACCATTATAAAGGCATAAATCCTATAGAAGCAACTACCGACATATTTCGTTACTTCAAAATTGACACTTAATGTATACGCAATCTTAAACAACTGACAGCAGCGACTCTCACCGTTTTAACACGGATTTATACCAGGGAAATTTATTATCACCAACCTTGTTGTAGTGCTTTATTTCTGATCAACTGAATGGACAATGGGGGGTGGATCAACTTCTCCAGTGCATTTGACACAAAAACCACGCAAAACTGCTCAAAAAATGTAGGTGCTTGGATGTAGATTTTCATCACTCCACTTTCAGAATACAACCAGTTATATACGATTCAATCTTGCCATTGAAATATAAATAACAAATATGCAAAAAAATATATCAAAGCAAATTCCGCGAATTTATTTTGACATCGACGTACTCCAAGGTTTTAATTTGAGGCCGCTGCTTTTTATACATTAGATTAACAATTTGTTTAATATTGTGCAATGCTCAGTATTGGCGTATGTGAATGATGTAAAACTGTATGGTGTTACTGACTCTGCGCAAGATGTTATTTGTTTAACATAAAATTTAAATTTTCTGTCTGATTGGTGCGTCGCTAATTGGCTAAGAATCATTGTGAGCAAATGCTGTAGAGTGTCATATGTTAGAAATCGTAATAATATCCACTCAGTATATATGATCAGTGGTAAATAATTTGATTATCTTTATATTGCATATTCAACAGATAGAGTGCGTTTCATTAGAGAGTGGTACATTAGGTTACTAAAATCCGCGCTAAACATTACGTTTATTACGCCCAACCAAGCTGCTATTGGTTGTCATCTAGTAGCAAAGACGACTACCAATATTGGCCCGCTGTGCATGGTATTCACTATTATTTATTGAGACATACTCCACATTCGCGGGCAAGGAGGGACTTGGGTTTTTGCAAATTTTACTAACGCAGCCTATTACATATATTTATAATCCTTTCTGCCCAAAACAAACGGCCAAATGCCGTTCAATTGCTTTGGTCGTTATTTGTTTCTGTGGAAATTGGAAGCCAGAAATTTTAAGATCCTGCCATAAAATGCTAGAATGCTTGTGATAGACTCCGGACTACCTACAATATATTTTCGCTACTGCTATTCCTAGTTCATAACGTGACATTCAAGAACTTTGTTTTCTATATTTAAACAAAACTGAAAACTTTAAAATTAATTGCACTTCGTCAAATGTTAGTGGGAACAGTAACAGACTCAACTCTGTATTTTAAGTGATATTCAGCTTTTTTTTCGGTTTTCATGATTTCCTTTTCGGAATACAAAAAAAAAGTATTGCGACAAAGAAACAATTAACAAATAACTTTTGTAATCTGTGTTATAATACATCGGTACAAAATTGTAGATAGAATAAATAGGTTTACATTCTAACTGTAGTGTAAGTTAAGTAGGTCAAATAATTAAATAAACCAATGTATTTATAAGGTTAACGCAGAGACTCTTGATATTCTTATATATTATTAGTTCATTAATGCTTTGTTATCATCAATATAAATATGATGAAAATGCAGTGTACAAGTTATTAAAGTAAAAAAGGTATAAAACCCAAACAGTGTTGGTTACAAGCACAGATCCGGTTATCATATCAGAATCCTTAAAGACAGCAAACGTTCACTTCAAATGGAAATGGCTCCATACCAAAAATCAAACATCTAAACACACGAAAACAATTTGTAAATTTCCTCGAAGTAACCGTCCTAGTTAGCGTTTGTGGTAAAACTGGGAATCCCTGACGCGGCTAAATAGTTGATTAGTGCAAAAATTCTCGTACCAGCCATTTTTCAATACCAGAACAGCAAAAACAGTAGAAAAAAAGAACAAACGTACTTGTGTGAATTTATTTACGACTCCGTTGGCGGTTTAAATTTTTTCCTGCGAATAACAACGAGGAAACGAATGTTTTCGCTAAACCAAAGCCCCGCATGTAGTGGCACCGGCTGCCATATGCTATTTGTCGTTATGTTCGGGGCGCGTTTTATTTCGTCTGCTGTTGGGTGGCGGGTACTTCTGTTTTGTTCACATCACTGACGCGGCTGTAATATACATTCTCTGCACGACACTTGATTATACCTATGTGTTTGGCGTTAGCTACCGATTTTTAATGCTTTTATTATAGTTTTGAATGTGCTACGGAAAACGAAATAAAATAAAATATTGGGTCACATTAAAAACGTGTGTAACACTAGGTTGATATTAGCATACATATGTTTTACCTTACCAAGGATAATCAGGGCTACTGGTCAAACCTAATGTATTATACGAAGAAAGGCGTATATATACTTAATACGTGGAAGAATAAATAAATGAGATTGGAAAGCTCATTATTAACGTGAAGATATTTGTTAAATTTATTTATTACTTATTGGTAAAGTAATATTGCATATTTCAAGGAATTTCACCTATTGATATTGGTAAAAATACAACTGGAATTTGGAGAGTATGACAAGTGAAATGAAATTGTTAATATTGTATATTAATATGTATATTACACGGTTGGAAGACATGTGAGGTGGAACATATAGTACACAATCTAATTACTTAAGTTTTCGATATACAGGTGGGTCACTGGAAACTATTATATAAAATTTTGCAATTAATAAAAACAGGTAAATGTTTCTTTAAAGGAAAACAATTCATTTAAATATTTGCTGTAATTGATTTGAATATAAATGACATCCATTTTATTAGATAATTTGCAAAAAAAAATGGAAGTGGTCAAGATTTACATAGCTTTGCCATCATATCTGGATGATGTGATAATAAAAATATGCTTTTTTATATTCGATTCAAGAAAATATAAAATCATACATAGATAGAATGGGACTAGAAGAAGTTCTGCGGGAACACGTTAAAATAAATGATGATATTTTACTACATGTATACTTCATTTGGGTAGATTTATAAATGACAAATACAGCGTTTTCTCAGTAACTATGAGTTCTTATTATGAACCTTCTGTAGTCTAACTAATTGATAACATGTTTGGAAGTTACTCAAACAAAACGTAATATCTTAAATACTTAACCAAAGATCGTGCTTTCATATTAACTGATGAAATAAATTACACTGAGAAAAGAAACTGTTTAAATCAAAGAAATATTTCTTTGCCGCTACTTAAAACAACAATTTCCTTCAGTTAATACATACTTCTTTTGAGAATAGATAAAACAACAGTATGGTCTGTTGATCTTTCTTGATCTTTTATGGTAGGTGCTTTTTTAGAAGACTGGTGAAAATATGTTTCGGTACATTGGTGTCATCTTCAGGTTTATAAAGTCGCAAGAAAGTAATAATAAAACGGTATTAATCGGTGTCGTGTATTCTGATTTTGATTGTTAATAATTATGAAGACCATATGAAGTGAAGTCATGATGAAATATAATTGATAATCAAAATCAGAATGCAAAACATCGATTATGCCACGTTTGCTATTATTACTGTTTTCTGCGACATTTTTTAAAGACCTGAAAATGGCACAAATGTGCCGAAATATGTCACCAACTTTCTAAAAATACACTTATAATAACAAGCTAGTGAAAAAGGACCAACAAATCAAATTGTTGTTTTATTTATTACCAAACATAATTTCATTACATGTGACAATATGAGTACATACTTCTTTTATTGAAATAATATTATTTTGAGTATGAGTAATATGTTTTAACTGAAAGAAACGGTTCTTTTAAACAGCGGCAAAAATATTTCTCTAATTTAAAAAAATCATTTTTATCTTCAGTGTAGTATTCCTCATTAACGAGAAATATTTCCAGAAAAATTTAAAATTCTTCAAAGAATCCCTCTGTGGACCTGTAATATTCCACAAGTGGAAAATCCCCCATGGATATAAATTTACTTCAAAAATAAGAGGTATCCAAGCTGCCTCCTATTTTTGGCATTATTTTATCCCATTTTTTTTTAGGTTGTATGAGATTACTTATACTTTGCCTCCTATTAATAGCTTTTATCTACAGAGTGAGCACGTGGCCACGAACGTCACAGAAAACGTGTATTTTTGTTTTGTTTTACTGTATACTGTGCTCCTTATTATTTACGTTCTGTCATCTGTAATTTAACGTGTTTAAAAGCGCTAGTTTTTACTTTTCCTGTGATTTTCTTGTGAGTTTTCGTAAATATAGCATTTATTGCACAGTAACTGTCTTTTTAAAGGCTACTGAATGGAACACAAACATAACTTTCTTCCCCGATTAGGGAAGGTTTGACATTGCGGGTTATATAAATATCCAAAATTATCACAGAAAGCCCACACGTTTACAAAGGAATAACGCTACATCTTATTAAGACTGGAGTGTGGATTGTAATGTCACGTAGACGCATTGTGACACCGATATTTTTTGACGATACGGTTAATGCTGCTCGTTATAGACACAATATTTTAGAACCATTAGTTAATATACTCCATGATGATGAGTTTCCGGAATTTCCAACAAGATTATGCTACCTCACATACAGCTAACGCCACAATAACGTACCCTCAAGAATATTTTGGCAGTCGATTAATAAGCAGAAGATGTTGGCCAGCACATTCTTCCGATCTAACAGCGAAATGGTACACTTTTTGACGGTTCTTCGGCTCTGGGTGCGGTCTTGGCGTAGTCGGTATGATTTTCGGCACACACAGCGGTCTCGTCTGGAATGTGATTCGATGCAACTGCGTCGTCGTGCTTTCTGGAGACTGTATTTGGCCCTCTAGATCGGAAATTTCCAGCATACGGCAACACAACACCGCAGCACACGGCTGATAATACACAATCTAATGATTCCTCCCTCAGGAGGTTTTTCCATTGGTACAATATCTGGTACTCTTCTCCGGCAACAAACATTGGCCAAGGCACTCACCAATTATGAGGTTAACATCAGTTTGCTGACCGATAATTATATATGTAACTGTGTTGTGGCTAGTGCCAAATGGCGGGTCCTTCTACAACCGATCTCCAGTCGAAAGGCACGTCCACTCGCTTTGGACGCTGGCTGACGACTTCTTTGTTCGCTTGCGTACTTACGCTCTCGCACGTGCACCCTCTGCTCTCTGCTAATCAGAGACGTTGCGCTGTCCTCGTGACTGCGGCAAACCCCTTTATTTGTCCCTTTTTTCCCCGACACTGCTTACGCCACCGCACATACACACACATCGATTAAATATAACTGAAAACACGTTACAAATTCTACATGTTTTATATGTTTACATAAATAGAATGAAATCGAATATTAAGGAAGTAAATGGTAGACCAAATTTAAAATAAAATGCATTCTAGGCGTCCCACGACAACACCATTAGATTTTTTTCTTGTCTGGCCATTTAAGAAACGTGGTTTGCCGAAACCCTCTTTATACTCTTGAGGAACTGAGAAATAACTAGAAATCATTGCAGCGATAAATGATGCCAACGAAGAAGTTTTAAACAATGTGTTTCACAATATGCTGGGAAGAATCATTTTTTGTTTACAAAATGATTACGGTCATTTAGAATATTTGTCGTAAATGACATTTTTTATTCTCTAAATATATGTTAGTAAATATATTTACCAAAGTATTTTTGTTTTAAATGTGATCTTAAAACCAATTTATTCTTGGTAAGTAAAAAAATTATAAATATAATACATCTTTTGTTTTAAGGTTAAGTTATAAAAATATCTGATAAATCAGTAATGTAGCATATCTTATACTACCAACTTAGCAATATTGCCGCCTTAAAATCTCAAGTCAGGTGGTGGTCACTCTCTATCTATATGTCAAAATTCGAGTACCTGTCTTAGTGCAGTCATTCACAAAGTTTAGTTACTGATGATATGGTTTGAAGTAAAGCGTCCTAATCGTTCTCATTTAAATACATCCCCACCTATAGCTCTGCCAGATTTCTCTCGCTTCTCACTTATCAATATATACATTTTTTCACTCCAACAGCGAATCAAGTGTTACAGCGTTACATTTTATGTTGGCTGCTTAACATTTAAGTACGTAATTTCGTTTAACGTCCACAATATAAAATCGATGTCCCGGAAAGAATCCGTGAGCCGAATGCCGATCTTCACGATGCCGTATGTGCTTCTGTGCAGGCTTGTTCCGGAATTTCGAATTTCCACTGCTCTCGAGCCCATCCGTTCTCACTGCTAACTCGTTCCTAATAAATCTACGATTGTTCCGCCCATAAAGCGAAGTTCTCATGAACACACCGTCACATTATATTTAGACGGGATGATGCAGCTACTCGGGCTCGAGTCATCTTTGTTCCGCTATGCGGAAATGACGCATCGCCGCTTTGCCGTCTTTCCACTTGGCTATTCCGTTTCAGTCGCATGCTCTTTCGCCTTCCCGCGCGTCCGTTGAGTAGGAATTTTTACGCTTTTTTGACGTTGAGTACTGCCGGCGGGTTTTATCGTCGATAAGCGCCCGTCAGCTAATAATTCCCGACGAATAATCCTCCGGTTACAGTATCGTGAATAATAAGAATTAACATTTCGAGAGAGGGAAGTTTACTGGCGATGCTGGCGGTGCGGGAGCTGGTTGCGACTTCGAAGTTTCAGTAGAGTTTACATTTAATTTTGAAGGAATTACACGGAGATATGGAATTGAAATCCTCTCATCTTTCTCTTTGTTTCCTCGCTACGCGTTTCTATCCTGCTTTAGGGGTAGCGAATTTTGTGCATTAGATATGTATTATTTTTGATTCGGAAGGAGAGAGAGAAGAAAGCAAAAAGCCATACTTGCTGATGTTTTTATTAACACTGCTGCGAGGTAATTTAAGGGGTAGTCTTTCAGAAAGCAACGCCGTTCTCAGAATAACAAAATACTTTCTTCATTATGGTAATGTAGTTATTGTTTAAACGTTCGAATCTTGATACTTGATAAACAACGAAAACGACTAAGCTAATCGTTAATTCATCCCTGCTTAATCTTCTATAGATTAGTACTTAACCAGATTTAGCGCTAAAAATCGCGCAAGAACACTATTTGTATAACGGAAAGGGAACAAAATAGATTAGAAGCTAAATTCTGGTAAGAGTAGAGAGTAGACAACACGACTAAATTTAACGTATTGCTGTGGACTGGCACCCCGGTTTTCGCAATTTCAGATGTTGTCATGTTTACTCCGATCAGCCTTTGTCAATGTTTCGAGAGAATTTCCACAGATGTAAATGTTTATTTTTATATAAATTTTACTTAATGAATTGATTGTATGATTTATTTTTTAAGTGTTCAGTTGTTTTAAATTAATTTCATTCATTTTAATGTCTTGCGGTTCGCTTGTTTTGTTTATGTTGTTATGTTTTGAGATTTTTGTCCGTTGGCGGACTGATCTGTGCATTTGTTGTGTACGCAGCGGTTGAGATTGAAAGTTAGTTCCTTGAGCAGACGCAACGTGAGTAGACGTAAATTTTTAAATTCATTGCTGCCATTTAGTTAATATTTTGATATCCTTATTTGATTCGCATAATGTTGTATACATTCGTCCATACAAGGAACTCGCTTAATGATAATTGTTATATATTGTTGTGTACACATTTTAGATATAAGATCATTTTTATTATTCGTACAGGAAGATAGATGTTAGTTTTTTTCTCTCTCATATAATTTTAAGATTTCATTTTTGGTTTTCTAGTTTGGTGATTCATTTTATTTTATTAATCACCTCGGTTTGGGTGAATAGAAGCATTGTGCTTGCTTTTAGTTTTCATTTTGTAAAATTTTCTGGTGTTCACGGATTTATTTTATTTTTAATTTGATACCACGTGGTTTGATTTGAAAGAATTACGATTATCTTCCTCTGAGCAAATAAACTCTTGCTTTATATAGGATTTAGCATTGTCCTATTGAATTTAAATCAGTTGCAGTTTTTGATTTAAGCCAGAACCCTCTGTTCACGGTTTTTTTTTCTGCAAAAATTTGTAATTAACGTTTTTTTTTCTTTTTTATTAATATAATTTTGATTGTGAATTAACGTCTTTGGGTTAAAAATACTGTTCTTTTATTTTAAATTAAACCTTTTCAATTTTTGGGGTATTTAAGAAAGTCAGATTTCTTTCACTCACAATTTACTTGCCTTGGTTGGATTCAAGTTTTGATTCGCGAGGGTAACTCTGAGTTTAGTGGTTGTTTTGCGCGCTTTTAAAATTTTAACCGTTGAGCTAGCTAATTTGATTTTTCATTTTTATTTATTCATTTTGCATTTTCATTATTACTTTCAGCACACAGCAGTATATAATAAATTAAATTTTAATGTATATAATATCGAAAGAAGTAAGTAACTTAGTCGCGTAAATGTTGTAACGACGTTTTCTTTGGTTTGTGTTTGCTTTATTTGTTTGGACAATTTTTTGGGTAGTTACTTACGGACAACTTCTTGCTTGCTTGCTAAACATGGAATGTTTGTCAATTTTTCCATATAAATTTATTAAATTGCCCTTGTAACCGTGATCTCGCGATACCTAATTCTTCCGTAGCGGCGCTAGCGAGATGTTTGTTTATGTCGCGTATTTAACGTCCCACAATAACGATTAAAAATCAACCCTAGTAGAGTAGCTTCAGTGTGCGATTGATTTTCCAGAGTTCTTACTTTGATGTACACAACGGTTTTTAAATAAATCAGTGTAACAAATCGTTGGTTTCGTGCCTTTATAACTCAAAACAACAAGACAAAAAAAAAGATGCATACACGTAAATACAAGTAAGCAAAATCACGATTAACATTAAATATACAACAATGATATATACAGTAATGATTTGCATTTTTTCGGTTTTTTTTTTTTTTAAGGGAGGGAGCTTTCGGCTTATTTGTCAAGAAAATATATATACGAGAGTGATGTAGAAGTTAACATTTGAGTTTTGGCACCCGTCGTAAAAATTGATATAAACGAAAACTTATCGGTTTATACATAGAGAAGTTAACCGGAATTAATGGACGTGGAATGGAATTCTACCTTATTACACTCAGACCTAATCTAGGCGCGATTTGTCGGCTAACATGAAAACACCGTCTTGTCACGCCCTAGGAGCGACTACGAACTGTAGTTCGGCGAAAGAAAAAAGTAAATACGGAAATTACGCGCCGCGTCATGCCCGCGGGACGACTACGGTCGGCAATCGAACGAAGGATGAAGGGTTGCGTCTTGCTACGTACGAGGGACGACTACAACCGAACTTGTGAAACGAAAGATTAAACTGTGTCACGTCCGACGACTACAGTCTGGAATCGAACGAGGGCGAAGTACTGCGTCGTCACACCCGAGAACGAACATACGTAGTGCACCAGACGGATTTATCTCACCTAATTACATTAAGTTTTTTTTTTTTTCTGAAACCTCTAGGTTTCTAACTAGACACCTTTCATTCTCTCACTTGTGCTCGATCTGACATATAAAGCGTGTTCCACCTCCACTTTCTCACGTATTTACTCGGAAACTAATAGAGACAAAAGGTTGCAATAAGGTTCAGTAGAATTGGGACGATACTGTTTTTGTTTTGTTATTACAAGTCTTGTGCCTATTGCATGTCATCGTCTTTCCTTACTTAACTTCTTTTGTAAATTGTACCCCCATTCTTTTAACTTTTTTTTTATCGGGATAGCAATAAAAGTTTATCAATCACCTCCGCAGAGTCAACTCTCCCTCGCAGTAATCATTACCACCCCACAAAAAGTCGGTCGTTGTAATTGATCAGAGTGAGATTCGAACCCGCGAACCCTCGCGATAATCGAGATCCCGTAAACTGATCACAGCTGTCACAGGAATTACTAGATTTTTAAACACAGTAATATGCATTAATTTAAAATATGCCCAAAATATACCTCAGGAAAATGAAACATGTATGCTTTTAGACCACAAATGGTCAAAGTGTGCCGCTCCTCGGTGTATGGACTATGACCTTTATCGATATCATGCCTTATAATGTCAAACTGACATTAGAACATATTGTTGACTTTGAGCTTTTTTTACTACAATTTTTGTGGATTGATACAAGACACAGAAAAAAAAAAACTTACAGCGGATCGGGCATTCTAAAGAACTTGTAGTACTTGGGAATCCGGTCTCCACAAGAATGAGGATTGTAGTGAGAATAATAATTCATGCTTTAACATCACTCAACAGCTTTAGCCAATTACTTTCGCCATGAGTCGACCGACCATGAGTTATATATTCGCCCGTGGAGCGATTTAGGGGGTTTGTCTCTCAGAACTAAACAAACATACGAAGACTTTTCTCTGATAGCAGTCCCAGGGATTTGTACCAAGCATTCCGTAACTGGTAGCCAAGCGTATGAACTACCAGACCATTAACCCTGTTACAAGATCTGTTAGAAGGCTGCCATTTTCATGTAAGATCTGACAAGAATCTCATGGCAGAATATTCTATATTAAATGTCTAAGCTCATTTTATGAATTCAAAAATGACATTTGTTCTAAAATAATCATGCGAAGCCTGCCCTAAGAAGCATCTATGTTAAAGCTAAATTCATTTCTTCTTGCTTGCTAATTGTGAGTCTTTATTGTGTTTGGATTCAGCGAAAATCTAGATATCTGAAAGAACGTTAACTGCACCTTCAATAAGAATGCAAACTTCCCCTAGACCCCTCACCACAAACTGCACCAAACTGGACGTACGTTTCGATAGCAAAGCTATCATCATCAGCAGAACACTGAAGTTCAGTGTTTCAGGTCTAGGAGAAGTCTGCAGCATTACCAGTACCACAGTTTGGAGTATTTTTGGCACTTAAATAAGAATGTTTATTGGAGAAGCTGTCTGCAGTTGTATTACACTATTCGCGGAAATCCTAATTGCGTGGAACATTTAATAAATGTAAGCAATTCTAGTATAAATAAGCATGGAGATGGCAGCATGCCTAGTTCTTTAAATAGCAATCAAGAATAATGTTATTTAGGTATCTTGACCATGGTGCGCATAGCCCTTTTCAGATGTCGGAGTATCCTTTTGACAAGATACACCTCATATAAGACATTTAACATTAAATTAACATTAACATTAACATTCTTTTCAATACATAATCCAGTGCTTTCTGTAGTAATATAGTTATTTGGAATAAAGTCTTTTTTGAAGCTACTTTAAGTTTGAGTTAAGTTGGGCCATTAAGATGAAGTTAATATTTCAACTGCTTGACTTCACGAAAAGAGTTTCCGTCTTTTACTGTTACACAAACTGTTACAACATCAACTACACTCTTATAGCAGTTTTTAACAAGAGAAAAAAAGTCTACCAAAGTTTCCTCATAAACGTAGACTGATTTTATACGCGTACTAAATGTATTTTTAACGGTTATCGGTCTCATCGGCTATAAATTCTTAACTACAATCGTAAATTAATCAATTAACCGAATTAATGTTCCTTGAGGGTAATAATCAGAAGCGACGTTGGTGACAATAATAAACTCCCGGAATCCGGACCGACTATCTAGGGCGATCCGGGTACGAATGAATGCAAAGAACGTTGGTCTGTCGCCGCTTTTGGCCAGCACTGGGCGAGAGAGATCGCAGATAATCGGTAGGTGCAATGGGCGGAATGGTGAGATAAGACTTAATATTCTAGTTAGTAGTTCTTCTGCCTGAAATTATGCAGCCGAGTGTGTATCGTGATGGCGAATGCGGGCGTCCGACTTATAAAATGCGAACTTTATAAAATTCCGTTACAATTTTAGGTTTACGATCTAGCACAATCTAACTGCATGAACGACTGGAGAAGGTGGAGGGTTTACTGTTGGGAGAAGACAGATATAACCAGTCGGTGCGCCGTCAAATCCCGCGAACGAACGCGAAAATATTACCTATATAGCGGTGTAAGTGAGGGCTCTGGCCGGTTGCAACAAACTTATGGGAAAACTCTCGAGAAATATTTCTCTAGCACATTTCAAGTCATAAATATGGAAATACGGATGATCAACGATATACATCGTGTAATACCACGGAGAGAAATATTTACCGTAATACATAATACTTCTGACAGCAGTGTGAGTAAATATGAAATTATTACATTGAAGCTTGATCATAAAAACTGTTTTAAAATTCATAACTATATATCAACATTCCGAAAAATGTCCATAAGTGAAACCGTTTTGAAAATGTTCACATTTTCCTTTGACAAGTTCAAAGTCTACTAACAATAAGTTACGATGTATTATAGGTATTCCACTAAATGAAGCTGTGAATGTAGAAAAAAATATGCATATACTGCTATGATCCCTCTCTTGAAGTGCCGGTACTTAATCATTACTACATTCTTTAATATATTTGGTAATAATTTTCTTCAAATGTGTCGTTTTGTATTACAATGACCACAAAACATTAATATAAATCAATTTGTCTTAATGTTCACTGAAGTGCATGTCTCTTTATACTTAAAGTCATATATATTAAATCTGGCCAGATAGATTGTCAAAAAAAATTCAGACGATACAAAACTGCAGCCCAATTTCGTGAGATACATCCAATATTTAAATCAATATACGAAACATGAAATCATTGGAAATTCGAAAAACCCTGCGCTAGACCATACCAAATTAAATATTAGTTTATATTTTTATTAACATAAAGATTTCATTTTGAAACTTCTTTTCTGGACCATATATTGCTGTGTTTCATAAGAGGGAAACCATCAACCATATTGAAAAGTAATTATTATTTAATGTACCCACCTGTTTGTAGGTCCAATATAATTTGGGTTAGATCGTATTAGTAATCATGGAAATTGAATATAATTTATCGTCTGGCAACTGTACGATATCCTGGTATCCTATGTGTTCACTTTACTTGAATGGGTAGTGACCCAATGTAATTCGTTGTGAGAAAATGATGAAAAATCCTTGGTGACGGAGTTGTTGATAAAAAAGCTTCTAAAAAGGTTTATTTTTATTTTTATCAAGTGAAATGAATTAAGTGGTTTTCCTGTGTTACATCTGGTATTGAAGGGATCTTCTATGTAAATTCATGTAATTACTCTATTCTGAAAATATACAGAAGAAACGTGAGGATTGTTCGACCTTAAGTAATTTTGCTGTGTCTACTACACCTGGGTTACTTGTTCTACATAGGAGTGTGCATGTGTTTGCTGTTCCGAGTCTAATCATACATCCTGAATGTAAAGAAGGAGGTCTTTTCCCTAAATTTTTCCACTACCGATGTTATTCTCCTGGTCTGGGTCTTTTAGCTTAATATACGAGCGAATCTGGATTGTCAGTACAAGGAAATCACATTCGGAGGTATCCTGGCGTCTGTATAAACCGGTAAACGAGGTATTTGGTCAAAACATTGTTTAAATTTTTGTATTAATGAATTTATAACGTCTATAGTATTTTGAGGTTATTATTATTTCGTATGAGATTAAAATTCTGAACTTTGGTTCAATTGGCAAACGTGGTTGGTGGTTTTCTATTTTTCTATGATAGGGCGGGATATTTTAAAAGTTCCTTTTTGAATTAAAGAATCTAAATTATAGTGGATAATTGATAATACTTGTTTGAATACCCCAAATAACTATACTCACCTTGAGTAAGAGTTCTCATACCATTTATATGTTTCTGATATAAACTTATTAATAAATTATACATGTTATTAATGGTTACACTGTTTTATTAACGAAAGCACATTTGATACATTGAATTATTAAAAGTTAAACTATAAATTCAGTATTTAACAAAGTAAAGGCATAATAATAAACAAGTTAGTGATTTAGGAGGACCCAGTCGTACTGTAAAAATAATGGAGATATAACTACTAATTGGTTAGTAAGAGGGAAGACCACTAGTGCGCATGATCTGGGGTGGTAAACTTTAGATATCTTGGATATATACGGTATTTTATAGCCATCTAGTGAAATGAGTTTGCATTGTGTCTATCATTGTAGGAAGGTATCTGCAAAGAAGAGGCAGATGTAATTAGAAAGTTATTTATTTATTTTTCTTTTCCGTAAAAGACATTAGCCGGAAAAATCACAATAATATATATATGTATTTTAATTTCTTCTTCTTGGTTTTCAGGATTTAAAGATTTCATATTACTTATCAACGAATCTATTAAAGAGATTAAACGGGAGTCAGCATAGCCACATTTTCTATGTGCTTCGTTTGAATAATAATTCATAATTCAATAATAATCTCATTCTTCTTAAAGTTGAAATACTTGGACGCCGAGTTATTCCATTTGGAATTGTTTAGGTCAACGTAAAAGAAGATGGAGGACCAAACCGAATGTAACACAGGGTGCAACGGCAGCTCTGTGCAGATTCTTTTCATCAGGGAATCAGCCAAAGCAGTACTATCTCATGCTATTGTTGAACTAATGTTGAAATTGAGCGTTTATCGTTAAGAGCACTTACTTAGATTAGATTGGCCATATAGATCAGTTTCACTACGATCCTTTCAGATCTATTATGATCCCTTTTGTCCAAGAAGGCGCTGTCTAATTTAGTCCCTCTTAATCAAACCTATCATATTTGGGAGTGTCTTCTTTGGTGTTCTTAGCTGTTAGCAGTGGTGTTTTCTACGCCCAGTACTAGAAATCTTGTTCCCGCCATGTCGTCGCATTGGTACAGCCATGAACAGGCGTTTATTCCTCCTCTTGGCAGAATATGTAAACAGCGTCATCTGTCCGACCTGTTATACTTATACCTACTTAGCCTGGAGTGACTAACCAACAGGCTACTATCGTTTTGCCAGCGTTCCTGTTCTTACTTAGTGGGTCTTTAGTAAATTGGTGACCTTTGTTACTACTTCCTTTGGTAGACTTTTAATTTGTGATTTAGTAATCACAAAGAAAGCACCAGCTTCAACCAATGACTTTGACAAACCTTGCGTGGCCACATTGTCCCACAGCTTCATTTATCTTCGCCCCCAAGTCGCTGCGAATCTAGGCCAATGTTAATTTTCTTTCTGTGCCCATTTCATGTAGGGTGTTTACACGTTCCTAAACCAGCATAGAGTCAGCACTTGCAAAACTAATCGCATTAAGTATTAACTGGGGACACTTGCAAAACAACGATCCTTCGATTACCTTGCCGATATGAGTAAAGTTAGCTGCACTAAGACTACCTTAGAAGCATTCGTTAGGAAAAGGAAATCGAATCTCGAAACCATAAAAATGGATGGGCACAATATAGATTGAAGAACGGATGTTAAATCCCTAGGCCTTGCTTTAGACAACAAACTTCTCTGGAGCAAACACGAACTTGAAGTAACTAATAAAGCCAAGAAAGCCCTGATGGTGCGCACATAATTTGCAGGGAAAAATTGGGGATGCAACCCAAAAATACCGCTTTAGATGTATACAGCGTTAGTGAGACCGATCATCACTTATGCATCAGTAGCATGGAGCAAAAGTGCAAGGATTAGCATGCGTATGCATAACTGGGGCTACGAGAACCTGGCCTACAGAAGCTATCGAGGTAGTGTTCAATCTTGCCCCTCTCCACATTGTGACAGAAGGCATGACAAAATGATCAACGCTCAGCATGATCAAGGAGGGAACGCTTAGGCATAGGGCTCAATTTCAAGTATCTTCCAGGCAGAAGTGCACGTTATTGAAAAATGAGCCCCAGTTCAATGTTGATAAGATTTATCGAAAACATGAGATTATCATCATGTAGTCTCATCTGGTAGTCAAGCAAACATCAATGCCCTTAGCTCACATGAAACGGTCTAGGAATGCCTAGGGGAATTAAACGAGTTAGGCAAAGGGAATAAAGTACCCCTGCTGTGGGTTCCGAGTCACGATGGAGTGGAAGGGAACGAAAAAACGTATAATCTTGCTAAAAAAAAGGGGGGCTGGAATACCTTTTGTAGGGCCTGAACTCCTTTGCGGGGTAAGTAGCAGTACAATATGAAATTGAGGGGAAATGAACCAGAGAAAATCTAATTATTGGGAGAATCTCCGGGGAATGAGGCAAAATGAAACTCTTCTGGGAACCTACAACTGGAAGGGTTTACGGAATGCGTCAACCTCAGCAAGAACACTATTCGCATATTAACAGGAATACTTTCAGGCCATTGTAAACTGAAAGGATATCTGAGTAAGCTTAGATTCGCAAAGGTATCTGAATGTAGATTTTGTGGGGCGGAACAGGATGAAACATCCATTCATCTCCTCTCAAATTGCGCAGCACTGCGCAACTCAAGAACGTTGCACCTGGAAGCATGTGAAATCGAAGAGGGAGACTTACCTAACCTGGATCCTTCTCATATCCTACACTTTCCGAAAGGAATAAGGCTGGAAGGCCAACTGTAAAACGGTAAGAATACGGGACACAATAGATCTCCTAAGTTGTAGTCTAACATCAGCCTCATACATACAAAGTTAGTTAACTTGTATGGAATATAATTAAGAAGAATATTATGGACAAATAAAAAATACAGGAAAAGCTTATAGAAAACTATACACGACCCATGACTATGTTCAAAACAAAACAGTCAGCTGTATTATAACATTGATGTGCAAAAGTAATTAACTTACCTTTTTATGATGTTATTTGATTTGCTATGGTTCAAGTGCCTACTAATGTATTATGACATTTACTATGTTTGAAAGGTAATTAGGATGGATATTATCGTTGCATTCCGCTTGAACTTTAATCACTTTAAATCATTATTCATTGACCATAAATGTTAATATAAAAAAGTGATAATACATATCTCTTTCCATTTTTTTCTTTTATCAAGAAACAATAATGCTGGGTCCTCCTTCTATACATATTCCGTAGTACGTGTATGTTGCGCCATTGTAAAGTCTCGCAACATAAAACAAAAGATTAATGGTCTTATTTCTTTCTAGGGCTAACGCCATTTCGTTATTGCTTTGGGACCGGCACGAATGGTGAAATATTGGAGTACCTTTTTTTTTTATATCTCGCGAAAATAGAATAGTTGCAGATGTAATAAAACGATTTTAATTTATCGTCCCAGGAAAAACATATATTTAAGGTGAATCTGACGCCTCAATATAAAGCTTTTTGACGTATTTAAACCGGGTTTATATAATTCATCTAACACTGAATTATATAAAGGCGGTTTCAAATATTTATTATTTTAACACATGCTTGCATTGTAATTTTGAGTAGTATAATTTGGGATATATAACCATTTAAGCGGGCAATTGAAATGAATAGGGTATATCTGTTGATAAAAGTAATTTTTGCTATACTAAGAGATCCTTTATTCATTTTTATTATTAAAAAATACCTGAGTAATATAATACACTTATATATTGGTTATATCTACAAGAAATTACGCATATAATACAATTTTATAAACAAATATCTTAGATTAACTTATAAGAAAGTTACTAAAAATACTCTGTAATATGCTTATAATAAATAATAACTAAATTCAAATGAAAAAAGCCTAAATATAATTAACCAATAAAATTCCTCTAGGGGGGCTCACGGTCTTTTGTAGGAATCACTATACTGTCAAGAGAAATGATAGGGAAATAACACTATAAACGGACTCGGGGCATTATCAGCGCTCCTTCGAGTGTATGAACTCACTTTCATCGTTACTGCACCTCAAGCCTTACGTACAATCATCCACTACGAGAGAGTTGAGTTTGTGCGCCCTCTAGGACTTATACCCCAACCTAGTACCCAGCAAGCCATCGCAGTATAAAGCCAGCATGCAGGCAGAATCTCGAGTCTGTTTCTAGTGTTAATCAGGTTACATTGCTTTTATGAAGATGCCTACAATAGAGCGTAAGTTCCGCCTGGTAGCATTTTCTCGCTTAATAACTAACTTGATGATAATATTTTATTTATTATTTGATAGCAATATTAAAGAAACAACATTATATTAAGTAAAATGACTTGTATTGGCTTCTACCTAAAGGTAGATACATACAATGAAAAAAAAGCTTTCTAATCTCATGAATTTAATTCGCATACACAGTTTCTCCTCTTTTATTTGTCTACAGAAAAAATAGGGTTTTCCGATAAAAAGCATAAGCTGCAAACAATGAACTGGTAGGCCATAAGTCTATGGTTACCGCAACAAATAATCGACCTGAAAATATGTCGTGATGTAACCGGAGGGCTTCAACGTCATATAGCCGCCACAACTCCAGCATCTAACAGTCGGTAAGAGAAGTTCCAGAGCTAATGCTCGGTTGCAATCGTATAAAAGCGTTGGATAAAGCTATAAATAAAGATTGGACGACGTGCTCGGAATCCTATCGCAAGATGATATCATCATCAATTTCCACAACATTAACGTGTATAGGGTCGACCCCGTGATCTTCCATTTATATAAGTAGTCGTATTGTTATTATTGGAGAGGGGAGCGTGTGTTTATTTCGTAATGGCCGTGGTAGTTTTGTAGGTCGCCGCGTATTTCATGGATGTAACGTTGAAGACAACGACCGGCGCACAATAAAAATTATGTGCTGGTTGTTACGTGTCATTTCTCTGCAGTTACTTATAACACTAACGTGAATTACTTTTGCTATGCAAAGAAGGATATACAATCGCGTAATACTTTTTAGATAAAAAAAGGATACTACTATACTTAAAAGAACGAATCAGGCGTTATGAATGTGCCAGGTAGTCACCATTTAGTGAAAACTGTGCTACTATGTTTGAAGGTATAGAAGAGTCGAATAAAGTTTGGTATTTTGGAAGCGGTAAAATGCATCGAGAAAATTTAACACAATTTTTCGAATTTAAGCGGAAAAAGAAACCGAAAAGTCCATTGTTTATTATTCTGACAGCCGTCTAGATCTTGAATATATGAACAAAATGCGCTAAAATTAATTATTACGTCATAAGCTGTTGGAGCTAAATTTGTAAAAGTGCGTGCAGATATGAAGCATTGAGTCAAGCTGACACGGTAAAATACCAGAAACATTTAAAATTTTACGTGTTATTCATGTACTCACACAACTCTGTTTGACACGCTCTTTGTTTGACTCTAAATATGTTTATGTAGATTTGATCGCACCTTAAGACGATGTATCATTTCTATTTTATTTGCTTTAAGTACATCTCGTATCATCTTGTGACATTAGCCACGTTTTCTCAATATAGAACTGAAAAAAGGTGAAATCAATATTAATAATTTTCTAGTTTGATTTTTTACAGTGCTTATACAATGATTAGTGATACGATTCTGGAAAAGGAAAGATCAATTTTTAGGATTTATTAAAACGTTAAATTTGGTACTACAGACTGCAGGGTTCCCGAGTTAAAGCCGCCCCAATTTTGAATCTCCTTCTGACCGACGGACGCACAGTGGTCCAATACCTTAAAAATGTGAATTTTATTCAGAAAATAAACTTTTCTTTATTTGAACAGAAACTGTTACTATGCATTGTGGGAAGGTTGGTTGTGTTGCTACTAATTATATTTTTGACGTAAATACTCGGAAAATAGTGCAATAGGCTATGATATTCCGTAAACAATTCCCCTGTATTGATTCTCTGATTTGACCCATTTATAGGGAAGTGTATATTGCATAGATCCAAACTTGGATAAAATCAATATAATGTCGAAGGTTTGTCCTTTACTAAAGTTGTTGAAATGTAAAAGACATTTGACATTGTACGCCACCTAGTTGTCATAATATGACATTCAACAGGTATCACCCATATCATGCTTATAATGTGTTTTCTTGACTTTTAAAAATCGGACAAAACGGACATCGTGTGAAAATGGTATAAAATCATGTAGAGGATGCTAGGAACTTGAATATTTCAATTTCAGATCCGAATACATCCGAATTCTGAGTAGAAAAATCAGTTTCATTGGAACATCCGGAAACACAACAACCTGTTTCTTGTATACTAGTGATTAATGTTTATTGGAATAAACGTTGTAGGAGTATTAACCCTCAATTGGAGAAGCTGCTTTGCTTAAACAATATTTTCAACGTAAAATGTAGCTCCAATAGTATTAGTGATGATCCCAAGCTTCGACGTCTAGTCCACACTCGCAAGCTGCTGCTGTTGTCTTGCATTTCCTTGCGTATCTTTTTCAGTTCCATAACACTCCTGAATGTCTCTCTTGCGAGTGTGGACGAAACGTCGACCAGAAGAAGACACGGTTCCAGAGTGGAAGCTTGGCAGAGTACTGTATGGACAACGAACGCGGAAATCTTATTTGTTAATTAAATTTGGTGTTTGAAAAATGGGTAAGAGATCTACTAAAAGCTCGTTACTCTTTTTGTATTTTCTCCAAACCAACAACTTAACTACTATTTCTATCTAGTGGGAATTTAATGAAAACGGCAATTTGAGCAATACTGTAGTCTATATCTTCCTAAATTACAATCTGCTACCTTTCGGCAGTTACATAACAAACCACTACCTTCTTTAGGTTACAAAATTTTATTTGAAATTATAAAAGTTATAAAAAAGTTACAGTTTAAATAAAAATACCTTCTGCAATTATAATATGGAACCGTCAAAAATAATGAAATGTGTGTCACTTTGAAAAAACATACTCTTAATTGGAAAATTTCTATTGACACCCCTGAAATAAATGCTATTAGTTTTATTTGAGGTCTTCGCACACATGCAGCATAAAGAATGTTGTGTTTTGACTACTTCGACAAGACTACGGTCCCATTATGACAGAGTTTCCTCGTGTTAGACTATATACACTAAAATAACATACGGCGCGTGACTCGGCGAATTACGAGCTAGATTTGCCGATCCACGAGCCGTGGGAATTGCCAAGTTCGTCATTTATAGCTCGGCTTGAAGAGGTTTGTGTTTTCCCGATTGTTGTCGGTAAAATTGACGCGAGCCAAAGGAACGCCGCATTTCCGGGCCTCGGCTCGTATATATTTCGACCCGATGGTGCACAATAAATTTCAGTAGCGTCTTTACTGTGGAGTTAAGACCTATTTATTTTAAAATGGAATGGTCAAATGACCTAGTTCTTGAATTTTTTCAGCATACGAAGGAGAGCGGCGATTTGAATCCGCGAGATCCAAGTCACAAAAACAGAAACTGCAACACGTCTCCGCCAATCGTTCATGTTATTACTTTTTTAACGAAAACTCTCCCTGTCACTGGAGAAATTAAAAACATCTGATTTGCCAATGCCAACACGAATCCACACTATGAACTCACAACATCTCGTGGACTGCCTATCTTACTTGCCACACTTTGTCGCGAACCAAGCATGGGCAAGCTTCGACGAACCCCAAGCCACGAGCCATGTTCGCCGAGTCACGCGCCGTGGGATTCCGGCTTTAACGGCTTTAAAGCTTGTTATAGCAACTAATAAACAAACGTAATGACCTTGTGTCGGAAGGGTTATGTTTGTATTGAGATACACTTCAACATTTCACATTGTTTGTTTTTCTACGTAAAAAGTTGCGCTTTCACATAAATTATCGCTAAGAATATACGACAACAGCTAACTTAGTTTTGAATTTCCTTTTGTAAAGTGCAAAGAAGTTCTAATTTTGACAAATCTTGATTAATTAATCGAACTGAGTTTACTTTTCGTAAGATTGAAAAACCTTCTGTGTACTTTTCAAAAACACTTTGACATATCTTAATAAATATGTAGATAATATTACATACAAATCTAGAATAAGACGAAGTCGACAACTTATTTTAACAAACAAACTTTCCAAACAAATCTATATCTAGAAATTATTTAGGACATCCTTTATTATGAAATATTGTAATAGAAATAATACTGTTTGTAACATCAGTTATTCTAGAATGCAATACTAGCGCTATTAAATCTATAAAACCATAATGACGCCTCTGGAGGTTTTGTTTTCGTTTGCTTTTGTAATCTGTATTGTTTTAAATCTAAGTACTTTTGTTAGTTACCTTACAAATATTTAGAATAAATAAATATACTTAATCTGAAATACAAAAGAAGCGTTTCTAGAGTACAAAATATACAAATAACACAATTTCACGGCTTATGTTGCTAAAATTGCTTTGGAATGAAACTACTACAAACTTAGTTTTATAATCCGCGATAACAATATGATTTAAGCTAGCGAATATTTACCACTCTCTCATATACTTAGAGCAGAGACAACAAGATGTACAGATACACTTAGAATTTATTTTTATTTTAGTTTTGGATCTGTTTTAATTCATATTGTGACTGAATCCCTATCTTTGGCGTCATTCATGAATATAATGAGAAGAAGTAGTGTCATTGCTTCAACTAGATTATGAAACGTACTGATAACATTGGTTGCATTTCTGCTTAGAAGATATACAGATGTTGCGTGTCAAACGTATTTCTATTTGTCAGTTGGAGGTTTATTTATTTTCCCATTGGTTTGAAACAGCAGCTATTATAGACGCAATCAATCGTATGTGATAAGGGTGAACTATGAATAAACAGATGTGATAGGTAATAGGCTGCCATCGTTGTAGGAGAGCGTTTAGCATCCGTGCATGTATGCAACTAGCTTTGCAGCGATTTTATAAACTGTCTGTATCATATCTTCCTTATTCAAAAAAAAAAAATACAAAGACCTTAGATTCAACAGCCAAAATTTTATCTTTAATCTGAAGTTTGAGCAAAGTAATAATTCAAAGACGCGTTGCAATTATATTGTGGTTTCCACAAGCCTGTTTCTTTTTCTTGCTTTACATATTCAAATGATTATTTAATCAGGAAA
Organism: Protaetia brevitarsis; assembly: GCA_004143645.1. NCBI lineage: Eukaryota > Metazoa > Arthropoda > Insecta > Coleoptera > Scarabaeidae > Protaetia > Protaetia brevitarsis. The sequence continues at coordinate 4,414 of RXPK01000030.1, read as the reverse complement.
ATGAAAGTAAATGGCCCAATTTCTCACAAATTCTTTAATGACGATTACCGGTTTCATCCACTAAGGGGCATCTTCAGGTCAGCTGAAGATCCAACAAGAAATCAGTGTAATAATTTAAATTGAAGTTATAAAATGGTTAAAATTTTGTAAATTATTGTACAAATTAATAAATAAATAAATTAGAAAATTATACGTAAATAAGGGATAAAAGTTTTAACACTTACAATTTAATTTTCTCTGATTTTTTTTTACTTGTATTCATATGCCCAATATCTTTTTGTTTACAAATACTAACGTTTATTCTGTAATAATTTAAATTGAAGTTATAAAATGGTTAAAATTTTGTAAATTATTGTACAAATTAATAAATAAATAAATTAGAAAATTATACCTAAATAAGAGATAAAAGTTTTAACACTTACAATTTAATTTTCTCTGATTTTTTTACTTGTATTCATATGCCCAATATCTTTTTGTTTACAAATACTAACGTTTATTCTGTAATAATTTAAATTGGAGTTATAAAATGGTTAAAATTTTGTAAATTATTGTACAAATTAATAAATAAATAAATTAAAAAATTATACGTAAATAAGAGATAAAAGTTTTAACACTTACAATTTAATTTTCTCTGATTTTTTTACTTGTATTCATATGCCCAATATCTTTTTGTTTACAAATACTAACGTTTATTCTGAAAAATAATTAGGCATTTAGCCGAAAAATGTGCGCCACAGCTCATCAGAAATTTCGATTGTACATACAAAAGCTACACTGATGTAAAAATATTTCGCAGGTCCAACCTTTGATTTTGTGTAGACTCCTGAAAAAAAGCTTTAGGATTTGTAGTACCTGAACATTTTCTCACAAATTCGTACACACATGAATTAGATAGGACTCTACGATGAGATGTAAATGCTGTTCATCATTTTATTTTCACTGAAATTCTAACTACGTGGAAAAACAGTAAGTATTATTGATATGCCGTATTATAACGAAAATTACTTTAAATTGCTTGAATTTAAAATTTTATCAGGATTCAATTACAGCATCATCTTTTTTCGCTTTAACGCTACATATCGACATTTTCTTATGGTATCTTTACACGTCTAGTTGTCTCTGCTTAATTTAAACAAACAGTATCTTATGTTAGGTATTTACACTTTGTTGGTATATCAATGGCACTGTCATCGCTAAATAATAAGTCGGAAGGCCCTCTCGTCTTCTGTATCAGTACTCTCCTTGGTGGTTTTGCGGGAAAAGATCCGTAGGAGTCAGTATTAGGTCCGGTCCTGCAAAATAAAAGACTATGTAATCTAATTTACCACGAAAAATTCCTTCACACAAACAGAAACTGTGGTTTATTTTTTCCCTCCATGTAACATTCTGAAACCTTAAGTTGCGAGCGCTAAAATGCAATCTACATGATCGCTAGACAAACATTATTACAGACACCCACCTTCAATTTCCTCATTTTTTTTTCTATTTTGAATAAATTTAAAACTACTTCGACGAAAATTATAATAAACGAAGGGCACCTTGTAGGAGAAAGAGGTAAGAGATGAATGAAAAAGAGATTCTTTTATTCTGTCCTCCGCTGCGTCGTAAATAGGTACTATAAAAAAAAGTGACTGAAACGGATTGCTTATTTGATTTACGTTGAGGACTTTGGAATTATTCTGGTTTTTAATTAGATTATACGGAAGTGGTAACAGTCGACCATGAAATTACAAAGAAGCTTTATTAGCAAATTTGGGGTCGAAATTAGATTAGTCAATTAACTGTCAAAATTGAAGTTGAGTAAAAAAGAAGAACTACATTATAAAACTCAGAAATCCTGAATTGGTACCAAAGTTGGTCAAAATATTGAAATGCAGAAGTAAAGATAAATAAAGAAATATTTTGTCTTAAGTTTCTATCTTTATTCGTAAGAGATAAATAAAATTTCCAATAAAAATGAATTTGTAGTATACATAACCTTTTATTACAACATTTGTATTTGTAAAAAACATCTACCTACTGAACATTCATAAATTAATAGAAAAATTATAAAGAAGTACGAGCGTTACATGATTTAATTATACAGTATTTACTTTTACGAGAAACGGTGTGTATGAAGTACACCGCAATAAGTACTAACAACAAAGGAAAGCAATTTGCGCCAGTATTTAAACGAATGCCTATAGCTGTTGCTTCATACAATATACAAACGATTTAGATTTACAATCGGAAAATTCAGAAGGTTTTCTCTTAATTTCCTATTCTGGTTTAGCACATTTAAGAAATATTTTTGCGCAAATACTTGTTCCAGATTAATACTTTCCACTTTTATGTCGAATATATGTGTCGTTAATATATATGCAACAGCTATTCAGAATTTGCGAGAGTGATATTGCGACGTCTCTGATTTTGTAGATCGAGTATTTAGTACTTGATTAATGAAAAAGTCAAATTCGCATATGTAGAATCGAGTCTAGTATTTGAGAAATTAAGCTCCAATCTAGTATTCCAGTTGTTATGATTCGATTCTAGTACTCAACTTCTCAGACTTATTTATAACGCCCGATTCTAGCCTCGACTTTAATATCCTAACACCAAGCCTAGTTATTGTGGAATATATTATACAGTTTTTAGCTTTTTCTATTAAAATTTAAAAGTGTTCTTTTACACATACTCCATATACAGAGGCATATCGACCGATTTGATATTATAGCAAGATTGTTGATTAGTGTATGGCTGGTTGGCTGCTTTTCGATTTATTATAACATTATAACAATTACGCAAATAAATGAAAATAACTCCTTTTCTATGCAGACCTTCGAACTATAATTTATCTTAAAAGAGCTTCTCTCTTTGGAGCTTCTTCGAGTTTATTTCATTTATTTTTTTTTGCACAAACATTTGTCATATTAAAACTAAAGAGAGCTTTGTAGTAAAAATGGCGAAGGCAACGATTTTCAAACATTTCTATAAAAACAAAATTTAACATTAATTTAATATTAATATGCAATAAACAAATTTTAAATAAATTTAATTAATCTAAATTTAATTTAATTTTGTTTGTTCCATAGATATATTGTATGGTAATACATTATAGATTAGGAATAATATTTTGTATTCAAGAGTTTGTCGGAGAGAGAAGCATTAGGAAACCTGAGCTTATCTCAATAGGTATGCATGCGCATTCGCTCAGCTGGCAGTCAATACCAATTGATATCACCTGTGACTTGGCTATAGAATATCTAACTACTAGAATATCATCTTCGCTTGGCGGGAAGAGCTTCGCCGTTGCATCGGATGATAACTTGTGATCCCCTCTTTGCATTAGTTATATGTAGCTTACTTGAAGTTTATTTTCATCTGTTAATTTGAACAGTGTGATCAAGTGTAAGTCGATAAAGTGTGAAAATAATAGAAAAGCAGAAAACCGGGCATGTTTGTACAGTAAAAAAAAAATGTAAAAACAGCTACAGTCCAACAAATATCTGTGACCAGTAGTGAGTCATTGGTGCGCACATTGTACTGATGGGGGAGGTATACGATGGCCGTTTACAGTATATATGCTTCAGCTCCACCCTTTTTCCCATTGCGCAACTGACACGAGGGATTTGTCGAGCTGTATATGCATCCATTTTAACGTAGATATGTATCATATTCTCGAAATTCACTTCAGTTAGGTCCTGTTAGGCATCGTCGAATTTATCAAGCCATCCTGACTTCTCGCCCGAAATAGTTACGTCAAGGTGACGAAATTTTGCACACTGAGATCAAAAGAGCCGAGAAAGAGATGATATACTGATGACTTGGTGTGTTACTTGTCAATCAGCTGTTGTCTGTGCATTACTTTACTTAACCTTAATTTAATACACGTGTTGCTAACCCGCCAGAATTTGTATTGAGAAGCAGAGAATCTGTTTTCATAAAGAAAAATTAAACCATATACTGATGCGAGAACGTGGACGAACCTATATATCTCATTACAGATAAGCTAATACAAAATGAATAATAAATGTTTATAGATGATAAATTCATCTTATGAATATATAAGTTCCCAAAGGATATGAAGGGAGCTTCGTTCCTTAGCTATCAGCACCATTTGGAAATGTTTTTCAGTACGCTTGGAGGGCGGTTTGGTAGAAATAATAACCCGTCAGCCTTACAATTTAAATACGCCTACAAAAGATTGGTGGTGAGGCTTCAAATCCGTCACTCCATCTACGGTAATTGTTTAGCTCTAGAAAACATTGAAATATTAAATGTAAATAAGACGAAGTTTATTATCATGGTGAAGCGGAAGTATTTGTTATGGAAGACTATGATTATATACAATCAATGTTAGATTTGTCAGTTTTTGTTGAAGGTATTATAAAGTTGGTAGATCGCAGAATTTGTGGGCAAAAAGTGATATTGTACA